>JAHWFO010046501.1:369524-448999 GCA_023313115.1 Rhysida immarginata | reverse complement strand
CGGGTCCGTTCAATTTATTGATAGTCAATAAACCATCTAGTGAGGTTATGTATGAAGGGTTCACACACGAGACTTCAGTCTGGGTTGCATCCTGTGTAAACAGATAAGTCACTCGAGCGGAAGCACAGAGAATAAATTTGCGTGGGGTTATTAAATTAAACAAATAAAAACAAAAAAAAAAACAACACTAAAAGTATCATAATGGTCGCTACATCAAAAGAAAAAGACGTTGAAAATCCATAAAATGCGATTTCTTAAACTTAACTTACGTCTAAATTGAAGTAAATCGGCCCAATTTCACCAAATTTCACATATTACAATAACTGTATTCAAGCATCTTAGAAATAGCCATCCTTTAGATATAGCAATTAACTCCTTGGTTGAGTATCTGTTAATTTAATCAATTCTGTTCAAATTTTTAATTAAACTGAAAGCATGGAATTTAATATCAATTGATTTTGAAATAATTGAAACATGCACCAAAACGTTTTCTAGTAAACGAGGGGTATAAACAGTTTTTGAACTTGATAATTATCAACTTGAATTAATGTCTTCAGGTACAGTACATTTTCAGGTAAGGAAAGCCTGTGAATTAAACACGCATTTCTTTTCAATGTAAAATTCTTCCGATTATCATATGTATATTATGTTATGATTTCTTAAAAAAAATAAGGGCAATGAATAAATAAGCCCGAAGTGATAAAAACCTTTCTCCCGGAAAAAAATTCAGTGAAAGTTATTAATTTATTCCTTAAAAATTTAAAACTTACCAATCAATAAGAAATTATTGCCAATTTTTATAAAAACGATTAAATAAAATGTATGTAAAAAAACAACAATAAAAGAGTGGAAAGGAAAACCTAATCGTTGTGTCCTCGTTGTGACCGGATGAAGAGGGCCATTATTTTGGAGTTTGAAGAATGTTAATGAGCTCTCTTTCCCCCTTTTTTTTTTGGCCCCCTCCCTTTCTATCTCTGAAAAAAGACAGATTCGAGAACGAATGAGAGAGCGAGGGAGAGAATGGTGGAGATGAGCCCTGAAAATGGAATAAAATGGCCTGTCTACCGTTGTCAGATACAAATGAGGTACTAACCACTTGGCGTCTGCCAGGACAAAAAAAAAAGAAAAAAAAAACAGGACCCGAAAGAGAGAGAGAGTAAAGAAAATTTTAAAAGGAAACCAGGCCTTCACTCTACGTATTCTGCTAGAAGAAGAGACAATAAAACAGTAATAATTAGATGCCCAAAATATGCGTTAATTAATGCAATTATATTTTGAAAATATTGATCAATAGCGTGTCTGCAGAAGATCCAGATCGTCAGCCTTTTCTTGAAAAGTTAATTAATTAACTTCGTTTATTCCGTTCGTACGACTCTAAAATCAAATTTTCGTAAACCTTTTAAAATGCGCACCTATTAATCATAGCAGACTCCCAAAATAAGCAATCGCAAAACGTATGCGCACAAAATACGAAACGCCGTACTCTCGAATTACGCATTTTCCGGGTATCTAGTAAAAATAGCATATTTTCCCCTTCATAACACAATCCGTATATAACAGCTCCATTTAATTCCTTAAAACCGCCTAAAACCGAGATGCGTTTGCTCAGTGAGTTCCGAGCTCTCGGAGGAGCACGCGAGGCATGACGCAAAAACCAACACTCAAGCCATTTCTAATTAGAAAAATAAATGTAAATTGATTATTCTCATAAAGAACAAGAAAAAAATATGGGAGGAGATGGAGAAGGAAAATAATGCTAAGGGATGTTGGGATGGGAGGACTGAGGAGCAAACATCGGGCTCGCAAAGCATCGGGGCGTGACCCCGAGTCGAATGCGCAGCCAACTGTCGCTCCTCTTTTTGGGTCTCAGTGGGAGACGTGGAGCCACCAGTAGGCAACAACAAACCCTTTCCCTTCCCCTTTCCCTACCTTCCCTCTCTGTATACACATATTTTTTTTACTTTTCTCACCACCACCCTCTCTTTCTCATATCTGCTCTTTTCCAGCGTATTGTTCCTAATAGAGCATCTTCCACTATCACCACCACCACCACCACCACCACCACCACCACCATCATCATCATCATCATCATGATAATGATTCACAGACTCCTCCATATCGACGACGCAGTGAAACCAAGCGACAAAATGTCAACATCCTCAGCCCCTCCCCAAACGTTAAATTCTTTAAAAAAATTGAAAAAAATTTTCTTTAATTGCATCATTCTAAATGACAAGAAATTCACGTCATTACGAAAAATGTTTTGCTGTTATCAATGGTTACAGATATAAATGGCTATTAACAAAACCACACATTTTTACAGAAAGACCACGTACATTTCACAAACGGCGCTTGAGTTATTTATCTCAAATCATAAAATTTCGCCGTAGCCTTCTCGAGTTAAAATGTTTATCTTCGACCAATAAACCTATATAAAAATAATTAAAATGCTTTTATGGCTCCAGAGGGGAAATAGGCTCTCTCTACTCCAAACGTTCAAGTGCCAATCAATATGTCAGTTATAAAAAAGTTAGCCCCACCCCCTTCTGTAACGAATGAATGCAATTAAATATTCAACTGATTCCATGAAATAGAATAAAAAGGGCAGACATTCCAAAAATAAATTTACTGAAAAAATGCTCATTCTGAAATCGGCACCATAACAAAAGTCCTTAACTCCATTTTGATCTTAAAATTTCACCAAACTCATGGGTCTTATGCAGATTACAATTACGAAGAGTACATCAATAAAGATCTAAATAATGAAAACAAAATTAATAAAAGCGTGCAATTGACACATACCGGCTCAATGTTACATAAACTCCAAATCAAAATTAAAAGAAACAATTGCTTTCATGTTTTTGCACCAATAATTTTTATTATAAAATTGCGTCCCGTTGGACAAATTAGAGTCCCACTGTTGTTGATTAGAAAGGAAATGGGTCGCAATAATTGATTTAGCGTGGCTAACATGATTCTGGCAAAGTGTTCCAATTACAATCAAGTTTCGGGCCTCAAACGGGATATTATTTCAGTAATCTAACCATTCATAAAGGAAAAAATGCTTTGCAAAAGGTGGACAAGAGCAAAATGGTGGTACAAACCGTGAAAGAGCAGCTGTCCTGGGTTGGGGGCTCCAGGAACCAATAAGAGATAAAATTTGCTGGATGATGCTTCTCTCACAAGAGCCTATAAAGTTCTTTTATGTTAGCAGTTGGAAGAACTGAATCCAGAATTGCAGTAATCGTGATGGAGGCAAATGTTATTATAAGCCGATTTAACTCATAAATAATGAAGGCAGAAGACCAAATAGGTGTGTAATTTTGAAAATAATTTTTGACTTAATTATTTAGGACAATTTAGACTTTGGTCAATGCCTGACGGACTTTTCTAAGAAAGCTAAAGGGTATATGTAATTTCAGTGAAGAGATTTTTTTTTTTTTTTTAACGTATAAGAGACTTTCAGAAATCCTTTCATTTTAGTGGGAACGCATCAGGACGCTCATTTCACGCCAAAATTTATTATACACAATAACAATACATCAAATAAGCTCTTCCAGAAAGACATAATGCATTTTAATAACGCAAAATTAATTAAATAATGCAAAGATGCTTGAAAGTCACGAACAACACTGCTGCTCTAGAAAGCCTCGCAACGAAAGTTTCAATGAAATTGCAAATTCTTAAAAAACCTTTCACCCAGATTTCATTTCGAATTCCCAATTGCACTTATTCCAACATCAAAACACTGGACGGCAACAACGAACATTTTCCTTTCGCTTCAAAACAGCCAGCGACGAGAATTTCTCAAACGCTGATATACTAAACTCGCAGACAACAAGCCCACGTGTTCCTTCAAATTTTAAGAATGTAACGTCGCGTTAAGGCTAGACCTCCGAGACGCCCTCTGCATACCAACAACAAACACTACACAAAAGGTGTCATAGACCTCCTACCCCTATCCCCTTCCCCCTAAAGATAATCAACATTACAAAAAGCAATCACGTGGCCTCCCAGAAAACAACATAAAACGGGCCGAAATCTCGGGTTCTGCATGCACACGACTAATTCTCATCTTGTGCATAGGAAACTCCATTTCAAACGCAATCAGGCGTGAAACAAAGAGGAAAAACAATGGACTCACATTTATTTAAAAAACCTTTTCGTCAACAGATAGTTCGTCATAAAATTTACATTTGTCAACAAATATTCGGCAGGATTCTTTACGCTCGCTTTAAAATGCGTATTAATTATTAACGATCATCGACCTAGAAGAATAACTGATCATTTTAAACCTAAAATGCAAAATGTAGCAATTCGTAACAATGCGTTCTAAACATAGTGTAAAATAGGCTTTTGTAAGGTTCATATTGTCTGTAATTCTACATACGCGCAGTTTCGCCAATTAGCTATGAAAGCAAGTGATTTATAAGGTCAAACGCATGTAACTTGGCCTGAGATCAGTTACCTTAAACACAAATCCTATACATTATAGACAATCAAGACAACAAGACAAGTGTGCTAAGAAATACTACCCCAAATCAATATGTCAGAGAGGTAATAAAAGAACCCACATCGTTCCACAGTGAATTCAACGATAAAATAAATTCCAAACATAAAAGTCACAGTGTTAGAAGCAACAAAAGCTAAGTATTTTACACTCGACTTTAAAATTAACACCAATCACTTGAAACTAATTAACACCAATCAAATAATAGTTCTCAAAGTGACGTGCGAATACATAGTTAAAACGGGCGTTCCGTTTGTCTACTTTCTTACCTCAGTGGCCGAGAGCGGCGTCGGTGGCTGGTCCACGTGGAACGGACTGGGGACGAACGACAGGCACCGACCGTCGGGGCGACGAGGACATTCGACCAATGCGGCGGTGGCGGCGGCAGTCGGGCAATAGAACTCCGGCGGTCGGCAGCAGTTTCCGGAGCAGAGGGACGGTGGTGCCGCGGCCTCTCCGCCATACAGCGCTATTTCGCCCATGCACCGATCGCTCGCTCGCTGCTCCTCAGGCGGCTGGCTCTCTCCCTCGCTCGCTCGCTTTAACACACGCCGACTCCGCTTCCACAATCCATTTCAACGCACAACAACACACAACCAAGAGTCAATGAAAGAGATTAAAACTATGCGACACCAATAATCCCCAACTGAGAGTCTCGGTTTTTGGAGCTTTTGTTTTTACACCAAACACATTCTAACCAAGCTTCACCGCTTCTCTTTTTTTTAACAATGCACGTTACTACTCTTCTCGCGAATGAAAACAAACAAGGAGGAGGAGACAATACTTTTCCCCGATCCGTCGTCCTTCTTTCTATCTGTCGATAAGCGAGAGAGTGAGTGAGTGAGTGAGCGAGTGAGTGAGGGGGTACTCGTTGAAATGCGTGGCGTGCGGAGGGGGGAAAAACGAAATTTGTCTCGTGGGAGGAGGAGGAGTTGAGCGCGCTAGCTCGACGACCACTTCGCCTACACGAGCCAGCCGTGCGCGAACATCGTCACACGCATCCAAAAGAGAGGGTGAGGGGGGTGGGAAATGGAAAAAAAAAATATAAAGTGGCGATCACGAAGTCTATGAATCGGGTGTCAATAGTTCGAATAATAATCAATAATTTGCTCTCTTTTTGTTTTTTAATTCCTTAACGACAAAAAAGATATAATGCGCGTACGAAATGAAGAGTGCGCACGATACTAGCCCCAAAGTGGAGGGGGATTGACAGCAAGCCCCGGTGGTGATGCAGGGCCAAAAATTCGGCGTTGGGTAAAGGCGCTGCTGATGGTGGCGACATCTGCCGACAAAATTTTTTTCTAACCTATTTTTCATTTTTTTTTTTTTGTTGTCATTGCCTATTCTTTACTCATTGACTGTTCGAAAATTCTATGTAAAATACGATAATACGATAGCTAACAAATACGCTGAAAATTTTTGTGACATTCGATTACTAAAACTTTGAGTATTCCCGAGTTTGTATAAATTGTTCTTAATTTCTTCAATTGTCCATTTTTTTTTATAAATGTTTATGCCCTCTTAATTATAAATGTCAGGAAATCAATCAAGAAATACTTATTATTAAGTATACAGGATTTATCCACTGATGGAACACTAATGAATTCTTGATTGAAAGTTTATTATTCTTGTACCTCTGCGTATTGTTACCAGAAGAGTTTTAGTAAAATCTATGATGGATTGACCGATGATGGACAAATTCACTTTTGACAAACGTCGATGAAAACTCGATGAGATGCTGCTGATCACATCAGCAAGTCAATCAAGCAATAATACTTATAAGGTCCATGTTTTATTTTTTTGGTTATATTATTTGGCATTTTTCACAACCACTCATTATTTTGCTCTTTTTTTTTCATTTATAACTAAAACCCTTAACGACTTATGATTAGAATACGCCTTCACAAACATACTCAAACAAATCACTACGTACCCAAATCCTTAAACACAAAAAAAGAAAAGAAAATAAACACAAAGTTAATTATTGAGAGGAGAAATAAAAAGGGGGAGGGGATCTAACATTGTCGAAAAATATAAACAAGGATTCGCTACTCTCCAACCCATTTTGCCGTTGTACTAAATTTAAAACTTGTTTTATTGTGCCAACTAATTTGGATGAAAGGATGTTGAGATTAGGTCGTGTCAACAACAAGGTTATTTGCGCCCCTCCAAACTAATTTAAGTGTATCTCGTTACAATGACCATTCCTGAAATGACAATCACCATCTCAGCGATATTAAAACGACCGCAATTCATAAGAAATTAAGGAGTTGGAATGTCGACCTTTCTTCATATAAAAGGCATTCGCCACTTCCAATCATCCAGATATAAATGAACAATTATAGAATTACTTAACAAGACAGCAACAAATCGAATTTGGTCTATATCTTTATTAAATACTCTGATATTAACTCCTTCGACTACTCAGCAAAGCTTTAAAGCGCATTGAATTGGCGCCAAAACCTCAATGTCCGAAGCATTAAATGCTTCATTCTTCTCGCGGTAACGCAAATGAAAGAACGACAAGCTTTAGTAAGATAATCGTTGTTAAAACATTCCAAAATTTTTAGAAAATTTAAAATACAGACTAAAAAAGAATAGATACTCAGAATCCATAATTAAAAGACTTTTTAGAGAAAGCTTTGAGAATACAAAATCGTAAACATACTAACAATAAAAAAAACAAGACAATCGATTACATTCACAAACAAATATTCCCAAAACTAAGAATAAAATTATGCTGAAAATAGACTGTAATTTATCTAAATCAATAATTATTAAAAATTTAATTGAAAATAATGTAACTAAGAAAACCAAAGTCAATAAAACCAACATATAAAATAATTTCAAAGAAATTTTAGATTATAACAAAAGAAAATGGAACTTAAGTAATACTGTTTGGAAAATATCATGTAAAAATTGTGAGTACTCATACATTAGTCAATCAAAAACAACATTATGAGTAAGATTCACGGAAGGTGAACGTGCCGTGAGACTAACAGACAAATAACATAAATGGTTTTACATTGTTGAATGGACAAAAAAATCGCATAATTTTTGACTGGAAAAATGTTAATAACAAGAGAACAAAATTATTCAAAAAGAATACCAAAAGAAGCTATAGCCATCAAATTATGGCAAAGCAATCCATAGAAATAAGCGATAATTGAGAAATACTAAAATAACTGATTTACAGTCAATTGATTTAGATAAATTACAGTCAATAAAACATTGTATTATATAATGTTTTGTTTGCTTTAATTTGTTTTTCAACGATGTTACTGGATTTGCCAAGTCGGTCGTTTTGTTACCAATTTATTTCGATTTTTTTGATTTTGACTTCAGATTCGGATAGAGCATCAAAAAGTAAGTAAAACTTATAAAAGGCACACATGTCCTATCTATCTATTTTGGAAACATGGCCGAAACGGTAGCTAAAGTTTACATTTTGGTCCTTCTAGCCGGGTTGCAGGACCAAAATGTTATTTAACCATCATTTTGGGCATGTTCCCCAATAGACAGGACATGTGCGCCATCTTTATGGTAATACAGTACCACGCATTCGCAACTGGTTTTTATGTTCCATTAGTTAAAAATAAATTCTTTGCTTAAAATTTATAATGTAAAAATGTCAACATTTAATAGAAAATTAAACATGGAAGAAAATAGAAACTAAAGATGGGACTTAAATATAGTCCGGAAACGTTATGAATATTTACAATGTTTTCAAGAAGTGGAAATGAATGTAAGAGGAATATCTGGACATACATAAGGAGAACAAAAATGCGTAGCAGAGGGAACATCAAGAAAAAATATACAGGGTGTTTACTAAACATACGGCAAAAAATCAAGGGGTGAATCTTTTGTCCTTTAACGATTTTCGGAATGTCGCTTTGTTTCGAAGATACAAGGCGATAAAGGCTTTTCGACTAAAACTAAACTGAAATCTTTTAAAACATTCTGATTACTAAAAACGGCTGTTTTTTTTTACACGCACCCCAAGTTAGTGCAGATATTGTATGGGGCCATTTGAAGTCGTTAGTTTACACTATCGATGATTTGAGAAATCGGATAGTTGACGAGTGTAACGCAATAAGAAACAACCCTTGTGTGTTTTAAAGCGTTCGGCAGTCAATGAGAAGATTGGATTCAATGGCTAGCTGATGGTAGTCATTTTCAGCAGTTTTTATAGATTAAGAAGCTTTACATGTAATATTAGGTAATAAAAGATTGTTTTTGTGAACAACTTTTATCGCCTTATATCTTCGAAACAAGGCGGCATTCCGAAAATCATTAAAGGATAAAATATTCTTAAAATAACCCAAATAATCACTCCTTGAATTTTTGCCGTATGTTTAGTCAACACCCTGTAATGTACCATCTATAAAAAAGTAACATCAGTGAAGTGAGAAGCCCTAAAAAGACGCTTATAATATTTTGTTTCCTTATAAAATAACAGACAATTCAACAAACGACTTTTTATATATAAAAAATTAATTTTAAAAAAAAGCTTAAGAAATAAATTTTCAAATTAATATCGCCCAAGCTTCATTAAACACTCAAACATGCAGGTTATTACACTGCAAGGTAAAACAAACTCATTCTTAGAAATGCCTATCTATTCTTTTACTAACAACGTATTGTAGTCTGCCATGTAAACAAACGAATTAAGCAGAGCAGCTAACCAACCAGCCAACGCCCTCTCGAGAGCAACTATGACAATCACGCCTCCTCTTCTCATTCTCGCGCGCTTTTTCTTTCATTTTTTTAGCCTTCCGCCGTCGTCCGTCTTATTACTTTTGTCGTTATTGTTATTTTTTCCTCAACGAATAACAAGAACGAGAGACAGCAAAAGCGAGAGAAAGCGAGCGAACATCCCAACGACCACGTGTGTCGCGGGATCGAGCGCAGCGGGAGGGCTGAGCGCGAAAGAACACTGGGCGCGAGGGAGGAGGTGGAGGAGGAGGAGGAAGCGACCGGCAAAAGAGAGAGAAAACTGAGCAGCTGCGCCGAGAAAGCAAAAGATGGAGGGAGGGGAGTGAAAGAGAGAGAGAGCGAGAGAGAGAAAGAAATTCGGAAAACACACAGGGAGGGGATGTGGAGGGAAATTGCAGATGAGCACAAGAGGAGGAAAGAATAGAGAAGATCGGTCGGAGAGATAAAAGTGAGGGCGGGAGAGTGACGAAGGAGGGTGATGAACGAGAAAGGGGAAAGACGGAGGGATGGAGACAACGGACTCGAACTCGATTCGACTGGCAAATGGCCGCTCAAGCTCAGCTCGTTCCCTCACTCACTCCAATGTTCATTTTCAGGTTGATGTATTCTATACAAACGACACCTACCCTCTCTTCCCCTTCCCTTCCTTGCTGCCCTCGATCGGCCGCTTTCCAATTGTCGCCCTCGCTGAACAATACCAACTCCCTTAACAACAATCCTCTTTCCCTTAACTACCAACAATACACCTTTAACATGCGTCAACATATCTCAAAGTACGTTATTACCTTTCGTTAGCTACAGATGAGCCGTGTCGATGTCCTTAAAGTGCTACTGCCATTCTCTATGATCTGCAATCAATTATTTGATTATAAATGACCAATTTCGGTAGCTTTATTTCCTTTCCACTGCGTGTTCATGGATTTCTCAACCGGTTCAAAGAATCTGGGTTTTAGACTCTGATCTCCTGTCTGTAATCAAATATTAATTTGGGCGCTATATCAAGACGCGATTCGTATTCTTTCTTGAAATTATCAATTCTCGTTATCGAGTATAAACGCTTGGTGAACCTACAGTAAAAGTATAAAACATCAGAGATTCTGGTCACCGGCTCACTTTATGTCCCACTGGGCAATTCCATTTTGCCACTAGATAGATTCGAAGACTTCAGATTGAGCCTCCTCATGATGATGACAAAAATTTCCCTTACAAAGCTTTAATGATGATGACAATTTTAAAAACTTTCTAAATTGCGAAATTCGCTGGACAATAACTCACTTCGATGTATTAAGACAGCGGCTGCTGAGAATTTCATTTTCATTCCTTTAAAAATGATCCGATGTACAAGGGTGCGCCTTATCATCAACGTCTTCAACGAACATAGGGTGACCTATCACTTTCAGGGTGAGCAGTCAGTTGTCACTATAACAGGGTTCCTTAAACACCCGACAGCCAACATAGGAGAAAATGAAATCAAACGTTTTACAGAACGCTTGCTTATATCAGGACTTGTTGCTCATCTCTATACACTTTACAACTGATGCCATCTAGTGAACAGCAACGGTAACTCCCCCCCCCCCTTTACATTTTTTATTTATTTATTTATTTATTTATTTATTTTCAAATTGTACGAAAAGTTCTTTTAAAGTTATACTAATAAATAAGGCGTCGCGTGAAATTTACTGACAAAAATTAGTAAAATCATTGTATGAAAAGAAATTAAAATGCACATTGAAATCCTAAAACCGATTTCATTTTCTTTGAACATCAAAACCTCAAAACTCGACCAGACGCTAAACTTTTCATTCCCGTCACTATTTACCAAACAATGACCCAAAACTTCTGGGAAAAAAACAACTCAGAAACATAACCTACAACTTATTTTGCTTTCGTACTTTTTCCTCCCTCACCTCTATACTATTTAATACTAATAACAATAAAGTTCCCCCCGCCCTTTCCCGGACATCGAGCTGAAGCCCCCACAGTCGAAATTCGGGGTCCAACGTGATCACCTGGTCCTATTTGCCACTCCATTATGTCGCCGTGTTCAGCCAGCCCACCGACGACATAATGGGTCGCTTCAAAAACATTTCCCTCCGCCCCTTATCCTTACACCAACTTAAAAGAGACACACGGAGGGGAGGTAAAGGAACAAGGGGTAAGGGAGGCGGAATGGGGAACAGGAGAATATTTTTCGCCTTTGACTCCATGGAGAGCAACGCCGCATTAAAACTACTTGAGACGGAGAAGAAAGTCACTCGCGATGGATTTTTGGTCGTTGCTCTTTTATCGTTTGTACTTCCTCTTAAAAGTCCCCCAACCAACAACACCCGAACAGCAGCTCTACGTCAAAGGGGAGGGAGGAGGGAGGAAAAAGATTGCAGTAGGAATAAGGAGAGAAAGAAAGATATAAAAAAAAAAGAAAAAAAACATGGGGAGGGGGAGAGAGCTTAACAAGACGCACTCTTTTTGGGATAAATAAAGAAAAAGTTTCAAAGCCTAAATGACCGTGAAAGAAAGCTTCATTATTCCGACGATAGTTGGTAGCGCACACGCACGCGCGCACACACACACACACACACACACCCCCACACACAAACACACACACATACACACACACACAAACACACACACATACACACACACACACACAAACACACACACATACACACACGCGCGCGCGCGCGCGCGCATATACATACACACTAAAAGTAAATACATATACGAAATTATCAAATAAACATTGGCAGAATGACAAGGCTAATAGAAAAGACAGAAATACATCATATACTCTTAACAATAATCAAATTTGGAGTTATCTAGCCAAGGAAATCAGGATTTAAAAAAAAAATTTCCATTTTAAATGCTGCGCCTTTTGGAAATTTAAAATTTTTTAACTGAACAAATAAGTCTACAGATTAAGCTTTATCGCATATTCAGATACATTATGTACCATGTTTAGAAGAAACAAGTTTTAAAGGTATAATTTTCAAACATCTAGGGAAACCGCCCGCACAGTTAGCCAAAAAGGATACCACCCAGATAGAGTAAAAACTTACACCTGAATACATGCATTTTAACGGCTTCTTTCAAAAAACCTAACCCTTTCATTTACGCTATTTCAGATTACTATTCTATTCGTCTTACCTTGATTAATTTATCTCACAGCTCGTTGATCCCGTTGGCGCGTCTTGGTTGCGGTGGGATTACACATCGACAGAGTAGGCATCTTTGCTGGCAATAACTATGATGGGAAAGCGTTATGATTTCCAAAAGAAAGCGAAATTAAAATCCACATTCTAAGAAGAAGAATTAAAAAAAAAAAATCACAAAATGCCAAGAGTCTCTTTTCCAAGTCAAAACAAATGTCAACACGCTCGTAAAAAACTCATCACGGGCGCCATAACAAACACCAACACAAGCAGAAGAGCACCAAACACGGACGGGGAATGTCGTTCGCCAATTTCGGTAGCAAAAACCCGCAAAAATTATAAAAAATCAACAACAAAAAAAGAACCACAACAACACACGCACACATACACATTCACATAATATACGCAGATCTCGTTCTAAAGTCTCGCTCAGAACTGACGTGGCTTACGAAGGCAATTCGTCTCAGTCAGACCGGGGCCTACCAACGCAAAAAATTCCTTCTCTTCCAAACGAAGGAGGGAGGAAATAAAAAGGAAAAAAATAAGCCCTGCACGTGTATAAGAAGTAAAAGGGAAGGGCAACTGCGAGCGATTAGCCTACAATATTAAATCCCTTAATGTAGTTGGGGGCCCTTTATCCGTTAGCGACGGCCAAATAACGGTCTTGGCCCAAAGGGGGAGAAACGACGACAATGTCGAGTGCCACGAGGCGGTTCTCGACCGACTAGTGATAGAAAGAAAGAAGAGAGAGAGTATTCCGAGACCCATTCTTGTTGTATATGCGTTTTTTTTTTATTTCCCTTTCAAATCCCTCCCTCCCATTTCGTTTCTCAATTCATGAGACTGGACCCATAGGCACCCCTCCTCTTGCCTTTAACACATCCCCCCCCTCTGCCATTATCCTATTTTTGCCCTTAGGTACTGGTGATAACAACAAGAGACTTTATTTCTTTATTTGCTATTTTATAACAAATCCCATCCCCCAATAAAAACAGGAGTAACCAATAAGCCGTGACTTATTACACTAAAACATCCTATTAACGACAATAAACTGGGACTGTATATTAGGTCATTCAAAGTCCTATTGCGCAGAGTGAAATTTCATCTACAAACTGTTCATTTACTGATAGCGTGTGTCAAAACACGTTTTGAAACGACTCTAAAGAATTGGTGACGCGTAAAAGGGTTGTCTTGTTTGTTTTTTTTTTAATATTATTACTATTTAACTTTGAGGAAAATGATGGATGATGGCTAAAACGATTTCCTGTGGTCGCGCTCAAGTTGCCTACTTTAAGCGATAGCTATAAATCCACGATCTGTGTGTGGCATCAATAATCAATAATCACAGCAATACTATACACATTGATTATTTTAAAATTTTAAATAAGAAATCAATGTAAAGTTATATAATAAGGAGTCCATTTAAAAGGTTCATAATAGGTCCTATCTCTTATACACAGCGTTTACAAACACACCGGACAAAAATTACAGTACGCTCAGTACAGTATTCCTTAAGATGGAGTTATATCACTATCTGCTTGGATTTTCTAGGAATGGTACAATACAACTGAAGATCATGTTCAATTGAGTTTGGCTTAGAACCAATTAACTCTCCAGAGTAGTCACATTTGGAATGTTTTTTTCTTCTTTACAGTTTATCCCATTACATTTTCGCGAAAGGATTGAGATCCGGTAAATTGGCGAGCCAGGCGAGGTGTGAAACATCTATGTGGTGCTCGTCGCATCAATCGTTCACAATTCCAGCGCGATGAACAGCACAATTACCACAATTTGGCTTTCTTTTAGAAACTAGACAAATGTCACAGTGCATAGATTTCATGCTATTGCTTAACCTCAAGTAAACTTCCAGCCCCTGCATTTAAAATACAATCCTTTAGGATACTTCCATCTCCTTTCTGCACAGCTCTTTGGACACATTCTGGTTTGAAGGTTACCGCAGCCTTTCGCATAATTCTGGAACAGCCGTCTTTGGAATACAAGCAAAATCTACATTCCATGCGACCATACTCTGCCTCTGCAATCTTCGATGGATCAATGACGAACTTGTTTGGCCCATGTCAGGATATTTTTCTTCTGTATGGGTGTTACCCTGAGAAGTACCCATAATATACGACTGAAAATGTGTAAAACCATGCAGTTCTCGAAGAAGTGTTCATTCAGAGATTGTTTGACTAGTCTATCATTGGAAATGATTAGTGGTTGATAATCGGCTCAAGCACCTACGGTCCCCCTTTGTCATAATCGATTTGAGTCACTGTTCCTCCGCTAAAGAGTGGAAACGGCCACTGGGGGCACTACGGACGGGGACACTCCAACAAACATTGCCACATTGTATGATCTTATGGCTCCCCTTTTGCTACTACGTTAGGTCTTCTTTACGACCCATGATTCAAATTGAAACGAAAGATAAATGAAATACCTAAGCACAGATAAGTACATCGCACATTAACAAGCAGTTTCACTATCATGATCTCTACAAATGTTTACGTTCCAGGCTTGATATTTTAAACCTCATTTTTTCAGTATTCCGTAATTTTTTGTCCGTGTATTTATATGTATAAAGCAAGATGGAGATGTTGATTATAATACAGATGGAGTTATTAGATGGGTAAAAAAAATCCATAGATAATATTAAAAAATTATATTGCAAGTTTCTTCCCAAGTTTGCTGAATGACGCTTTTTTTCCCGCAATTAATGTTAAACTATATAATTAGAGCTAAATGGGAAAACATATTTAACGTTATGATATTTTCGTGTTCGAAGTTTCAAAATTATTATATTTTCTACCTTTAAAAATAGTTTTTACAAAGGGAAATAAATTCAATTACTCGTTCGGGGACCACGACAGATCGCAGTTGCTGATCACAATGAAAAATGAGGAGCCTCAGGAGAGAGTCAATTCCGACCAAGGTGTTTAATATAAACAGGTTTAGAGGCCACCCACTTCAACAAAACATAAAAACTTTCATCTATTTAAGCCACTGTTCATTTTTTCATCCAAAGCGTAGTTATCCAGTCATTAAAATTTTTGACTATACCCGAACTTCCCTGTTGCTTCTTTTAATGCTTTTAATAAATGATTCTTCAACAATTACGGTTGTTGTTGCTCCGTAATGTAAAGAGGCCCCTCCATGTATGTTAACTTCCGTCTGCGAAAATGCAACACAATCAAAATGTTAGCAACTTAACTTATTAGCCGCAATCTTTTCAAAGTACCTGAATCTTCACAGAGACTCAAATATCCGCCTTTGTGTTCCCTTGCCTCTTAATAACAACATCAACACAACAACGACACCTCCGTCGAGCGCCCCGAGCACGTTCGTCTCATTTGAACCCCTGGTGAATGAACAACAAACGGCGGAGGAAGCGAACAACAGTCTCGTCGAAGAACCGCCAATAATAAAAAGAGCCGACAATTGCCAAGGAAGGAGACATCGACGAACAACTTCCGGGGGAACAATTGACCCCCACCCACCCACCTCTTAATCCGACTTCCGAGCGAGCGACAAAAGGGAGGACGACAATTTCGAGACAACCCAAAAGGATTCGAACGAACCAACGAACGAAGGACACTGATGACTAAAATAAAACAGGAAATTGATATTACGCCTCCAACTTAACAATTTTCGTGCTCAGTCAAACAAAGAAATTTACCTTCCACTTCGCTCCCTTCGATTTTCAATTTCGCAGAGCAATGCTTAACAACCTGCGCAAAATTTATCAATAAAAGTAAAATAACGCACATCCTCTCAAAGTCGTCATTAAAACAACATTTAAAAAACTTCGTACATAACTAAAAGCCATAATTGTCCATTAAAATCTTCATTAAACCATTCTTGTTGATTACCCTCTTCATGTTTCCCATAATCGAACCCAGTTGCAATCGATTTGCATAATTTATAGGCGACATGAATTCATTTTCGTGAAGTGGATCTTACACAAAGCTCTAGATCACCCCCCCCCTCCAAAAATGAAATGAATAAGGCAAAACAAAACTTGGATAATTATTATAGTAAATGCCTTATTTTCACACAGGCGGTTGAGTCTAAACGAGGCCTTTACTGATCTGAAGCAATTGACGAGAAATGCTCAACGGTAATGGTCTGTAATCTCGTTAAATTCGACCATCAATTTAATAAACCAGCGAATCAGTACTGGAAAAACATTCATCTATAAATCACACCCTCTTAAGAGAAATTCCCCTTGGGTGTGGGTGTCGACATCAAACGACTTCCCAGGCGTGTAATAATAAAATGCTCGATTCCAGTTAAAACTCTCGCGCGCCCTATACATCCATCGCGCTCACAAGCGGCACTACTGAAAAGCGCAGACTCTTCAAACGAGAAAAGTTCAACTGAATGAGCACATACGCAAACTTTTTAATATAAACGCGAAATTCGTATCGGACAAAGAGAAAAAAAAATGGCCGATCAAAAGAAGGAATAGGACAAAAAGGAGGCTAAAACTCCTCCTCTTTTTACCCTCATCCCAGGGTGTTTTTGTGGAAAACTGCGAACCGAGCAACAGCATGGGAAAAGAGAAGAAGAAGAAAAAAAAAAGACGAGTGAGATAGGGAGGATGGGGGGGTGTGGAAATGAATGGCTTGAGCCCTCTACCCCCTCCTGACGACCCCTGGTGAGCCTTTGAAGGACGCAGGCAAATTTTCCTCCTGTTGTCGGGGGTCGCAGCTGAAGGCGCCCAGGCACCCGTACTAATCGCCGTACCCTCCCCTTACATTATCCCCTCTGTGCTCTTTATGTTCGCAACCTCATTCCGATTCAATATAATACACCTATTCCCCTGCCCCAATCCTTATTCCTCATACCTCCTCCCCTTTTACTATATTTTTCCTGTAACCCCCTCTACTCTCTCAATAGAAGAAAATACACACATTTTTGGGTTGCTGCTGCTCCTTTAAAATCGGCTCTTGACATTTCTCGTCTCACCGGGGCGAATCACCCCAGACACCCACCAGCACCTCGCTCCTGTCTCTCTCTCTCTCTCTTCCCCATTCCACGATTAAACGGAAATAATCTTGTTAGAGTTCTCGAACAACGAAAGTAAATACCAAAACACACAAAAAATTAGTTACGCCACTAAGAAACCGGCGAACTCAAAAGAGAGGAAAAACGGACTGGACTTCCATCACGGATAATCCCCAAGTCATATTCAGCCCAACGACACTTTACGCTACAGCAGCGTTTCTCAACGCCCCCCCCCCCTTTTTTTTTTTTTTTACACTCCGACCCATATTGGGTCTGATTTGGAAAATATTCTGCCCCCGATTTGGCTTATTTAAAGTGTCTGTATAACTTTGCTATAATTTGCGGTCTACCAAAAGCTTGAGAAACGCTGGGCAGCAGGACCTAAATCTACTCGTACGTCATAATCTGTGAGGCCTAATTTCGAAATGACCACAGAACAAAAAAGGCTAGGCCTGTAAGTGAAAATGTCATTCAAGTCTCATTAGCTTCGCTTGCTCGCTCTCAAATCCTCTCTTCTGCCTTCTTCCAAACCATTTTACTTTCGTCATCATGATTTTCACTTGATCAATTCATAAATGCCACAAACTAAATATATGAAAGTTTCGAAGCAATAAAACATTCGCAATCGTGATTTTTGTGTGATCAATACAATACACGTATCATCTTCGGTGGTCTAGAAAGACCACAAAATCGAGTGGTCATTTTCTTATGAATGGACAAATGGCGTATTTTTCTGTCTTCGAATATCCATTAACGATCTTTTTCAAATATTAGTAGCTTGCGCAAAAACGAAAGAAAGGGTTTCAGTTCTCCTCTTCTGCAAAAAAATTGCAAAGATGATGATTTTTTTCAGACACGTTTGCTTTCCTTTGGTCAGAGGCCAATTCGGCGGTAGACCTAACCGTCTATCACCTGCTTTATTAACTATTTACCTGCAAGCAATAACCGCAATTAAAGACAGCTTTTATATGATGAATACTGATCTTGCCTCTAACACTACCTTCGAAGTCACATTTTGGAAGAATGACGAGCCCTCAGTCCAGATGCCACAACTCTGGCACTGCTGACAGATTATTTTTCAACTTTATGTAGTTACAAAAGCGTCAGAATGCCATCAAGTCGAATTTTGGGTATTTATGCGGAGATCTTGCGTCGAATCCTCGGCCGTTGTATACTGCGGCCGCGCCCTTATTTTCATTAATATTTTCATCCATGATATTCCATTAATATCATAGGTAAATGACAATTCTTCAAATCAAATGAACTTTCTGCAGACAAATGTGCTGAGAAGGACATAGAAAATCATTCAAATTTGTTAAAGAATGGTACTGTCCTAGAGGGTACGGTTTTGAACAGAAACAAAACGAAAACTTAAAATATTTCATTTAATAAAGAAAGTCAGCTAACATCCCCGGAGATCTAAGGAGAAACTCAACTTTCTTCCTACATTGATGGTCTCAATATACAACTAACTAGGATCGCTCACCTCATCAAAAGGTAACTACTGAACAGATGATCACTGTAATAAAATTCAAAATAATAACTAAGTTAGTTAGAATCACATCTAGATTCGTTGTATAGCGTCTGAGAACAGTTTATTATAAATTGTAACCGTTTAGATCTGTTTACGGTGTAGAGTATAATAGTAGGCTCCTAGAACTTTCCAGAGCCTTTATACGAACCCATTATAATTTATTACTGACTGGTTGAAAGACTGAGATCAATTCATACATTCAAACCGAATGTTATTAATATTATCTCTAACTTTTTAAACAAGTTCTCTTTTAATGCCGCTGTGCTTCGGAGCCGGATACCGCACCAATTACTGTCATAATCACCGTTTTCATGTAAGCAACATTTTACCACAACAAATAACGCTAATACAAATGTTCATTCCTGTTTTGACTGTTTTCCTTTAATATGGTCCTGATTATTAATTATTTAAATAATATTTTAATTGCCAAAGCATTTTGTACAAGACGTTGGTTTGCTAAAACTAATAGGCAATTCTTATGGAAGCCACATTTCTTTTCAACAATTTCAATTTTTTCAATTGCATTACATATCCATTCATTCGTCAGATTTAAGTATAAAAAAAATAATAATAAAATTTATTACAACATCTGTTCTATTTATTCAAGTGGCCTAAGTTTCTACTTCAACTAATCGAAACCCTTTATTGTACGCATCGACTTTATGTTGTATGCAATTCAGGTGACACTCGTAACAATTTAGAATTATGCAACTGACTGATGTTTTTTACAATATATGAATGAAAAAGAAGAAAATAACATTGTGACTTTATAATGTCGCCGAACTTGTTGCAGCTGTCAGCCAGTAGTGTACTCCAAATATAAATAATGAAGGAGATGGTGTTGAAGAGTCGTTGAACATGCACGCTACATTAGGTGGTTACACACCTGATTGGTCGAGAGAGAGAGAGAGAGAGAGAGAGAGAGAGAGAGAGAGACGGCGGGGGGGGGCCCCCAAGGAAGTGACGGGCAGCACGTGTACCACGTCGACCGTGAGTACTTCTAACGCTATCTAATCAATGCGGCATATGACTCCTTGATAAATGACGGTTACATAGTCCACAATGGGAGGCGGTAATATAGCCGAGAACTTCGCGGGGGTCTCCATTCGGGACAGTCTGGTCACGGGAAACAAAATAAATGATCGCGAAAGATGTATGAAAAAGACTAACAGAGCAACCCAACAGGAATAATCAGGAAATAAGTTTTCTATTTAATCGGCATTTATTTTTCTGAGCTCTTTCATTCTCAATCTCTCATGTTTCAATCTTTTTTATAACGTTTTGAACATTGATAAATCTTAAAGAAACTCGGCACTAGCGATTGTCCCCTACCCCTCATTCTCTATATTCGCACATAGAAAATGCGTTTGATTCCGCACCCTTGAAAGATGTTTGGATCCACCCTTGCAAATAGGTTTCTTTACAACTATTCTCAATGAATACTTCTACTATTTCGAATGAGTTGTCTGGTGCCAAACTAACGACATGAACTACCAACAAAATGATTAAACCAAATATGATTAGCAGATGTACATTTGCCCATAGGAAATGTGCATATATTACTCCCATATTATATGTTTAAATCTCTTCCAGTCAATCTAATCTTTAATGGGTTTCTAGGTCTATTCTTGAGGCAATGAGGATCATCCCACGAAGAATTCCCTATAATAAATACAATAATTAACAAAACTCCAAAAGTACTGGTAATTTATACCACACTATGTTGCCAGAGAAGAATTCCCACTAGTACTGGGCGATTATCATCTTTTGATAATCGAATATGATAATCGAATATAAGAATTACTCGATTAATAATCAATTTTATTAAAAAAAATTTTTGTATTGGCATGTTAGCTGGCAAATTAGCATTAAAATTACCAGTTTTGTCTACATTTACAAGTTATTCGTTATAATGAGTTATCATTGCCCCAAAGTTATTTGGCATAATGAAACACCAATGAAAGTAGTAATTTGAGGTAATTTTTAAGTATTACAAAGGAATATATGTGAATGGGCTGAATTTTTTTTAGTAAGTAAACCTTTCTTAGGGTACATAAAATATTTATTTTAATTTATTAAAAAATATTGTATAAGCACATATAGTCAGTTCACTTTGGGTTTTCCACGTGTTCTCCTTGGTTCCAGCCGAATGATGAGAGCTTTGCTCTCGAAAAGCGCTTCCAGGTTGTATTTTTCTGTTATTTTTGTTTTTGTTACACTTAATAATAAGCACATATATTTAATTGACACGGAAAAGTTGGCTCTTTTAAAGTGTACAACTTTTTTGTTAAATTTGCACACTGTATTCCCTTATTATAAATTTTAAGCGTTCAGTAATTTTTCGTAACCCACAGAAGACATTACAAGTAGTTTTTCAACAGTTTGGGACCCATACTGTTTCTTTTCCTTGTGATTGTTGCTCCGGCTTTGGGAAACGATCTTTCCGATGGGATTCTGGTGGAACAAGGTATTTCAGAGAGACGCTTGATACAGCTGGCAAAAAAGCTGCGATTCGTGCCATTTCTTTTCTTTTGTGTCTAAAAGCCGAAAAATATCAAACGAAAATCGGTTTGGTTAAAAGCTGATGCTTGACCAACAAACGAATAAAAAATTTTCGTGTTTTTCATTAATCGACGGTAATCGAAGTCTAAGATAATCGAGTTCTCGATTACCAAAATTTATCGATTACTCGAGCTTAAACGATTAATCGCCCAGCACTAATTCCCACCCCCGTTTTAACGATGTCCTTGCCAACATTTGTTTTAAGAAACGCTTCTAAATTCCTAATCGAAGAGAAATCTACCTCGTTCACTCGTCTTAAAGGGCTGATCCTCAATAAAAATCGCCATATTCACAGTACACATCTCGCGCGGATGTTCTTAAATGTCCTACCTAAATAATTTATCCATTATAAATATCCTCATTAAATTCTTCGTTTATTTCTAGAACCAGTTTTTAAAACTACAAAAGAAAAACAAAACCTTGAACCAAATATTTAAAACGGTTTTAAAATTAAGTCAAACTCGAATTAAAGCGGGTAAGGCTCAAACACCGTGATAAAAAAAATAAAAGCAGCAAAAGCCCCATTTAAAGTCCCACGATTCAGTTTCTTGTCCCGAGATGGCGACAGTCACTGGTGATCCCAATTCACCAAAATGTGACACACAAAAACTGCCAATGCGGGGCGGGCGCATCACTCTTCCACAAGTATTTAGGACACAGAAAACTTATGTAAATTAAATAGTTTTAATCCAAAAATGGCTGTGTTCTACTGTTCTGTAAATATGATCAGAAGCCACAAGACCTTAATGAACCGACTTTATGAACAACTGTCATTTTCAATTGAACAAAGCTCAAAGAAATTTTTATAAATCTAACAGCTCTTTGGTTGACGACAAACGACGGTTAGTTATTCTTGGCAAAACATCATTTGCCGCATTACTATTTTGTCAAGAAGAATAATGAAATTTATTTATGAAACTTACTTCCAAAAATCTATAAAATACCACAAACTTCCAAACGGCATCTGACGCACTCACTTCGTCGTTCTTCCTTTAATACTAAGTTTGCCTATCTCAAGAACGGATGAAGGTTCTTTCTAACTGAATTAAAGAGGTTTTTTAGGGGAAAAAAAAGGGAGGAGGTGATGCAAAAAAGGTACGAGAGAGAGAGAGAGAGAGAGAGAGAAAGAAAGAAAGAAAGAAAGAAAGAAAGAAAGAAAGAGAGAGGAAGGCACGGAAGTTCAGTCAACATTTGTTGTCTTCGAAAGGACACATTGTAGCAAGATGAAAAGAAGTTCGTCTCCGTCGGTAACTGATACTACCATTGGGAAGGGAATGGAGGCGGGGGGAGGGGCGGGGGGGGAAGGGAGGGGGCTAAAAGTCCGTATGGGTTCCGAGGGGAAATGACAGCATCAGAGACAAGCATTATGGGGGTTGTTAAAGACTCTCTTCCAGAGCAAGGGAGTTTTGCCAAAGAATGGTAAAAAGAAAGAGAGGAGAACGGGGAGGAGTTTAGATGTGAATATGTGTGTGTGTATGAATTAAAAATCTATACTAACCCCCAACAAGAGTTCATCGATATTAAGAAGAAAAAAGTCACTAAAGCATAAGAAAGAGAGGGGGGTGAACGGACGGGAAGGGGTTAAAGGGGAATACTCACTCATCAACTTACCCTCATAAGTCAAGAGCTGCCAATTCTTCCCTTCACAAGTTTCTCCCACAGGTCGTGCCTTTAAAACAGGATTTCACATCTATTCTGGTTAGAAATATTTAGAACCGACAGTAGCTCTCTATTTAAATAAAATCACTGTACGTACACTTCCCCACTCAAAACATGAAAACATGGTTTGTTTGTTTTTTTTTTTTTTTTTGTTTTTGTTTTTTTCTTTAATAAGAGTAATGAGCTCCGCCGTTTAGACCAAACAAATTATAAACCTAAAGTAGGTGGTCTCTAAACAAGCTTTCAACATATTCCAGCTTATGTTTTTCTGAATTTACCGTTATAACTTATTGTGGCAGCATTTGTACTTACTTAGATTCCGTAAATTCTTGTATAACATGGTATGTTCCTAAATTATTTCCGATAGGAATCAACTGTTTATGTTCGCCTTTAACTCTCTTACTAGCAACTACAAAGAAGACAACTCTTCTGTTTTTACATTACAAATACGAGGATTGCCAATAGAAGCACGTTTAGAGGCTTGGAATCAATTTTTATTCAAAGAATTTGAAAGAAATCTCCAAGAACATTAGGGCATGAGTCCCATTGGTGCACTAATCTATAGATTCCCATCTGGTAAAATTCCCGCGTTACATGAGGGCGTCATTATCATGCAGAAGGATAACACAGTTTGTGAGTTTCCCGGGATGTTTATGCTTGATGCTGGCACGCAAACGTTGTAAAGATGTCTTCATCTCGGTCAGCACTGGTGATGACACCAGGTTCATTAAAATCTCAGTACACCTTGGTAATCAAAAAATACGCAGATTTGGACGGATCTTCTATCTTGAACGCCACCTTCCAACTTAATCACAACTCTTAGAAGGAAGCAAACAGCTAATATTTGTGTGACAGACGCCTCACTAGTACTTAAATAACGTATATAAACAACGTATATCCTCGTATATCAAATTTAAGATAATTTATTGGATTCGAAAAACCACATCCAAATTTCGAAATCTGAGTCTTATATAATGTCTCATTACTTCTAACAAGTATTTGATTCGTGTTCTGCGTTTAATAGTATTCTTCAAATGGTTTTGTTTAATGGTATTCTTATTACAATGTGTCAATTTATAACAAAGATTTTCTCGTTAAATTCTCGTAAAAAATTAACTAACAGTTCCCCAAACCTCCAGCGGGACTAAATCCGCGGATCAAATAACGTCGGCAGCAAGTACCCCTGTTGGGGGTGGCCGTGGCCTGGTTGTCTCGTCGGTTGGCTTGCCAATCGATGGAGTTCAGCAACTTCAGGCGCGGCTAGCTGCTGGTTGGGTGACGGCCTGGGCTTGAGGGCCACCGCTGGCGGGACAGCCATTTGGGGCGCGGCTGTTGGGGGACTTTGGTCTGACCCATTTTGCCGATTGACCATAGCTGGTGTTCCAGCGGTTGGTGACAGCCTCTGGTTCGTTTATCCCCAGCAGCTCTTCCATCATGAACCCCCCCGTGCTTCGGAGGGCACGTTAAGCCGTCGGTCCCGACTGCTACTGTCATCTCGTAGCAGTCGTTTAAATGGGATGGCGCAAAACTCCCTCGTAGGAGTACCAGATAAGATAAGTACCCCTGTTCTCTACTGAGGGTGGCCAATAATGTTTTGAAACAAATTTTTTATTTATTGCCGTTGAATGGAAAGAGGTAGAACGTTACAGTTAATTAATCTGGCATCCCTTGTTATAGTAGAGTTGTCTGCAGCGCTTTCGCCATGCCACCAAGGCCTTATCGATGAGTTCTTGGGGCACGTTGCGCCACTCCTTCCGCAGCGCCTTTTTAAGCCCGACTAGAGTCTCTACTTTACGGTGCCACATCCTCTGCTTAAGGAAACCCCAGGCGAAGAAATCCATCGGGGCCGCATCCGGGGACAGTGGCATCCACTTTTTCGGAGATATGTATGAGATTTTCTGGCTATCCAGAAACAGCAGCGTGTTCTGTGCCACATGGGAAGGTGCTGAATCCTGATAATCGCCACCGTTGGGGTATAATCGAGGGGCATCCTTGGTCCCAAATAGTTTGATGATCTTCTGGAGGTAATATTGAGAGCTTATCTTAGCTCCGGGCTCGATGAACCGCAGTGCTGTCTTGCCGTTGTAGCAACTATCTCTCCATACCTTAACACCCTTTGAATGTGTCGCTTTCCTGATGACGGTGTTTCGGAGAACCGGCACACCTTTGATAGCGTAGTAAACTCGTCGTTGACCTTTGCAATCCGAACCATCTGTGGTTATGATATTTTTGTCATTTTTCTGCAAATAACGGTACAGATCTTTGCCGCCATTTTTCATGATCATTGCCGTCGTTTTTCTATGTTAGCCGGTGACACCCCATGAACTTTTCTCTTTTTCCGTAGCTTCAGGTTGAAGGTTTTCCGCAGATGGTACTGTACCGTTGATCTGCGAAGATGCAGCAATCGGGCCATGGTTCGCTGACTCGGAGGATTTCATGGAGATTTGGCCATTTTCTTGAGCCTTTTCAACTTAGGTGCTGGAACCACTTGTGGACGTCCCGATTGTTTCTTCCGTTTTGTAGCTGACAGGGGTTTGTTGGCCGGGGTTTTCATTTCCGTTCTGATCCTTGAAATTGTGCTTGCACTTACAACACGGTTAGACTGCTTGACAACTTTTATAATTTGAGATGTGGACCATTGCTGTCGTAAAGACTGATGATTTTCCCCTTTAATTGGAGGTTAATTCTCGGCTGCAGCATGGTTGCATATGCACACACTGAAACTCCATAACACGTAGGAAATCAAGGTTACATAATTTGCATGCAGCAGCGTTCTAGCCTCAACGCAGGAAGCTCTATAAATTTTCAGATTTGTTTCAAAACATTATTGGCCACTCTCTGTAGAAGAATGAAGGGTTAAATACGTACATTGAGGTAATTTACACAAATAAAATTTACCTCCAAGAAATTTTAGAACCTCAGCAAAATAACTATAAAAATAGATATTTAATCAATATTGTAAACCCATATCAAAAAGAGAACATTAAGCCCAAGCAACAATAAGAATAAAGAAAGCTTCTTCAATAAATTCAAGATGTCTCAACATCATTAAAAGTGATGCATCATTACAAAGGTACATTCAATAGAGTATCGCTGATATATAAAAAGAAAGCCGACTTCAATTGAACACAGGTATACAGAGGGCGATAATATTTGAACATTACCGAAGTCTGTCATGAGTTCATTCAGCTTAGGAGGGGGGGAGGGGGAAGAAGACAAAGAGCTCGCTTAATTTGTTCTAAGACAGCTCTGCCAATTCAACAGCGATAATTCAATCCTTTAACAATGCTTTTCTTCCATAGAACACATTTTAATTGTAATCTTAAAAAAAACCTAATTAATATTCTTCAATCTGTAGTTCTTAATTAACAGGTCCGAATGAGGTATTTTTTTCCCTTTTTTTAATCATGGTAACAATCATGCTATATCGTAAAAGAAAGCGAAAAGGCGCTTTCAACTGTCTCATGCCACGTGTCCGTCTGTATTGTGCGTGTGTTGGGTCGTTGGAGCGAACCATGTCGTGCAAGCCAACTAATGATTACACAGCTTTGCAGAATTATCTTTGCATTTGATCCGAGCGAGAGAGCCAAAGGCAGAGAGGTTAAGACAGACGATAAATCACGAGCCAACTGCGCCTCCACCTCCAACTTCTCCCTATTTTTTTTTATTTTTACCTTTCTCTCCCTCCCTATCAGTTCTCCCTTTTTAACACGAACAATTCGGAGCCACTAAAAAAAAAAAAAAACTCAAAATATTCCATTTTTTTTTCTCTTCTCTTCCTCCTCCACCTTCCTCTTTTGTCATTTCGAAGTAAAACTAAACACAGCTGTAACCCATTTTACAAAACCAAAAAGAGGAGGAGAGCTCCGTCTAAACAAAGCAGAAATGATTATGGACAGCTATACGAGTCAAACGTTGTCTTAGCATCATAACATGTTATATTTCTGGTGCTGGTGAAATTAATTGAGCGTCTCTTTCAACTCACTCAATTTACTACATAGACAACTGAGCTGCTTTTCCTCCCGTGGTAAATTGGGACGATGAGAAGACGAGACCAAGAATGATAACATTTGATGAAAACACTGAAAGCACACATGTATGCTCAAATTCGGGATCATCACTCAACCACACTGTCGTCCTTCCTTTACAGAGGGGGAAGTATTATAATAATTGCAAAAAATGCTAATCTCTATAATCATAATTTATCATCACGTTAAGGTTAGGTTAAGTTGAATTAGGTGTCGTAATTTTTGCTTCCAATAAACTGGATAACATTATACGACATGACAAGTGCTAAATATGAGAAATAATATTCTCATAATAAAAAACATAGGACTCTACTTAATGATTATATGAACCTATTTAATTTTCTCCAATCATATTTTCATCTAAATTTCAGATTCTAACGGAATTCATATATGACAAATGATTTCTTCTAAGAAATCTACGCAGATAAACATTAAATTTCACATAAACAATTGCAATGTATTTCATATAGAAGAAAGACAACACTGAAGTTAGCAAGACTACCGGTAGAATGAATCTCAGAATTTAAAAGGAAATTAGACGTAAAAGTTTAGGAAAAAAAAAAAAAAAAAAAAAAAAAAAAAAAAACACACGCTTTTTTAGGGCCATAGCTATCAATATTTCATAATTAAAAATTTAATCAAGAGTTTTTTTTCAAAGTAGGCCTACTCAATCTCTGCATTGCATCTCTGCATTGCATCAGTAACATTATATCCATGAAAACCAATGTCGTTCCCCGTCTGGTGGCCGAAGAAGATCCAGGATCAAGAAACTTCTAAAGATTTACAGAATTTAAAGAAAACCAAATTCCTCCAAAATTACTTCGGTGGCATGGTGAGATGTTCTCCCAGTTTAAAATTCCTCTTTTCCGTCAACGGAGCATTTGTTACCTACGTGTTAATCAACACTTATCAGTTAAAAACGACCCGTTTAACACAAGCACAT
Source organism: Rhysida immarginata (assembly GCA_023313115.1). NCBI lineage: Eukaryota > Metazoa > Arthropoda > Chilopoda > Scolopendromorpha > Scolopendridae > Rhysida > Rhysida immarginata. The sequence goes on along the minus strand of JAHWFO010046501.1, from coordinate 420,891 downwards.
CTTCCACGGAATCTCGTCGTCTCAAATAAAAGAATAAACACCCATCCCGTAAAAAGGTGAGTGAAACGAAGAGCTGAAATTTTTTGAAGGAGCTGGCACATACGCACTCAAACGGGTGAAGTTTGTGGAGTGAGCCACCACCGTTGCGTGACAAGTGTCCGCGTGGCTTCGTTCGTCCGTCCGTCCGTCCGACAACATACAACACGCCGGGATTTATTTTTCACCTCGGGGGGGATAGGGCAACGAAAATCAAAACCACCTGGACGAGGGCGACGAAAAGCACAACGTGAAGGAAGGCAAGAACGCGGTGCCAACAAACACACGGATGGAGGCCGTCCGTGCGTTCGTCCGTCTCCACAGCCGCCAAAGAAGTTGCCCGTTGCGAAATTTCATTCTTAGAAAGAAAAAAAAATCAAAGCAGAATTCCAAGAAGCTTAATTTTAATTAAGATTTCAGTTCTCATGAGGGGAAAAGCTTCGCAAACAGAAAAGGTAGACAAAAGCAAACGCCGCTCTCAATTTTACAGAACAAAGCGAAAATGCCGTTTTCAAGTGTAAATCTGATACAGTAAATTAAAAACGCGTCCGAAACTTTTCTTTCTGAACTTAAATGATGTGAAATAATTTATCAATGCAGTATTTATATTAGTAATATCCAAAACAAGTTATAAACGACAAAATATTTCATCACGCCTATAAGAATTGGAGTACTTAGTGTTCGAAATAGGAATCAGGCTTCACATCTCTCATTTTTTCTCATATAATATCAAAATATGAAAACCAAGAAAGTGATGAATATAGTTCTTACGAAAACTAATATAACTTGATGCATGTAGTTCTCATAGTCGAATATCGAATCACTGCCGGTAACAGGATATTTTCAGAAAAATCTTAATGGGACAACACATTCTTACAAACACAACATCACGCCTCCTCAAAAACCTTATCATTTGCATATATCGACGTCTGTTCTTTTCATCCAATGCGACTAGTAGGAGCTTCATTTCCAATTGGAACATGCTTCGACCTTAAACTCGTCATGGTTTAATATATTTAAAAAAATTATTCATCTTTAAAAAACAAATTTCTTTCTATCCAAGTTACGGGAACAGATCATTAAAAAAAATTATTCAGAATCAATGACAATTCACTTTGAAATTACCTATTAGATTCAAAAGCGTTTTTCAGATTGTATTACAAATGTCAATCGAACTGTAACCATCTCCTAGCAACGCCAACATATAAAAAATGAAACATTGTTGATTTTTTTTTTCGTGTGTTTATGTGACTAGAAGAGATACTATTTCATATCGTCGTTGCTTAGCAAAAGAAAAAATTCTTACGTTTCCGAAGGCATGCCATTGAGGAAAACGGCATCATTTTATTCCACGTGTTCCTATGAAAAGAAGAAGTCAGAAAACCTAGTCTGTCGGTTCGGTTTCAATTAGCGGAAGAAATATTATTCGGTAAATAAAATGAGACGTGATTTGAGAGTCTTCCAAAAGCAATGGCAAAAGAAAGCGATCCATACCTGATATGATAATTTTTATTTGTTTTCATCAAATAAAATCTAACTCTCAAGCAAACCATCCTTTTAAAGATTCCCTGCACTGTTTAGGAGGAGGATTAAAATTTATTAGCGAACCCCCCTCCCCCAAGAGAAAGAGAGACGAATTCAATTACTCGACAAGCAGAAAAGGGGGTTTCCCTCCTCTGGTGAATGGTTGATTACGTTCCGTATTTGTATGAAAAATCGAAACATCCGTCACGAGAACAAAAGAGAAGATGGAAAATTGCCTTTTGATGATGAAGATCGCAGAGAAAGAAAGAGAAAAACAAAATTCGGGAGATGGCGAATGATGACGATAGAAAGACGACGATGACGATCAAAACGGGAATGAAGATGGGAGGAGGGAAAGGGGAGTTAAAAGGAAAAGACTGGAACTAATTAAAATAGGGGGAAAAGGAAGGAAGGAAGATGAAGGAAAAGGAGGGACGGTGACTTGGAAAGGAGTTTTGAGGATGATGAGTGGGAGGAAGATCGCGGATGAAACCGGAGAACGCATCGGCGGGAAACATTCTCGGAGGCGGAGGTGGGGGGGGGGGACCTCTTGGCGTGTCAAAAGTGGAAAGGAACCACACATGGGATGTCCGCAATGCCGTTGTGGGCGTTAGCACTTCCTAGCAGAAGAGAAGGAAAAGGAGGGAGGAATAAATGGAAGGAAGGGAAGCAAGAAAATGGGCGGAGAGCCCTCTTCCTATTCCTCTTTCATCCATTAGTCGAATGAGCTTCGATCCACGCACACACTAGCACAAGGAGGAATAAAAGAGACAATGCGTATTTACTTCTGAACAAAAAAATCTAACAATTGCATTCGTTAGTTACATGAATAAATAAAATCTTGCAACATTCCAAGAAGGAGCTTTAGTTGCGTCAAAGCGATCGTCACTTGCGCGTGCCCATATCAACAATGCTTAAAAGATAAACAAAGTAACAATCTGCTCATTTTTTGACGAATGGACTGCTATATGAAGTGCCATTATCATGATATATTTTACGGTCAATGTTTTAGGACGTGCAATCGACTTGAAGGGGTCCACGAAAAAGCCTGAAAAGTTGATACAGTCGAGCTAGGTCCTTGACGGTCAGATTTCTGAAAACAGAATTTGAAAAAGTTAATCCGTTTTCAAGTTATCGTGCAAATGGCGGACGGACGGACCAAGTGTGCATTCTTGTATCTTTTTGCTAAGCACCTGATAAACTAGACATGGACAGACCTCTTATTAAGTGAAACTCCAGATAAACGAATTGCTTGGTCACCTTGGATGACGACATGACCAATATTAAATGCCAAGAGAAATATACATGCGGCAACAGGCAACTATCACGACCCAGGTACGGTATTATTCCTTTATAAGAGTTCTGTGGTAAAACATTCATTCTGGTAAAAACAAACATTACTTCGCTCTCCAATCCGCGATTAATCAAGAAAACAATGAAGTAAATACAAAACCAATTTAATTGTAATTTTTACAAAACTGCCAAAGATAAAAAAAAAAAAAAAATTTAAGCTTCGTCCATTCACTTCAATTGTATTTTTCATTTACCGTATTGCATTTAGTAAACGCCGCGGCGTTTATTTTACTTCACTTTTTGGGGAGCGGCGATTATTTGTTTATGGATAAATATTTTAAATTTCTATTTGTTTTCTAATAAAAGTACCTTAAATTTACCTTAATAAGAATTTCTTAAAAAATTATAAAATTTTCCAATAATAAAAGCTGCAGCGTTTGTTTGAGGTAGGCAATAAAATAGGGGCGGTTATTATTATTCAAAGAAATACTAACTCGTGGTATATTATTATTCACGATTTCATAATTTCTCTTGCCTAAGAATGAAGCGAGCAACACTCGTCAATCTCAGAAGATGAGCGGAAAGCGCGGTGAATGTTTGTCGGAAAATTACCTATTTCTAAAGAACCAATTTCAATAAAATATTTTAAAATGCGATATTACCAAAATTGACACCGAAACAAGCAAGTCACGAGGCCAAGTACAATCTAGGTCCAATCCATTAGAAAAGTAAAAAAAAAAAAAAAAAAAAAAAAAAAAAAAAAGCTCGAGAAAAGGCTTTTCCCGTTCTCAGCCTATAAAGCAGGCAATCGTTCAGCTAGTAATTGACTGCGATGTTTATTTGGGGGTTGAGCGAGAAAGACGAGAGGGAGGAGAATCAGCTCCCATCTCCATTACCCTTCCCTCTTAATGGAAATCCTCTTAAAAGATAGGGGTGGGGGTGGGGAAATCCCTTCACCGATTTCATTTTCCCTTGTGGGTGAAAAGAGAGCCACCAAGCACGACTTCCGAAGAATTACCACCTTTCAAACACCACCATGAAAGTGGTTAATAACAAGTTATTAATACAATCCTTTTCACAGAAATAAGCAAAAACCTATATTAAACCATGAATTATCCAACGAATAACTTAATCTCGGATGTTATTTTTTTTGCTCGTGAATGTTGGGAGTGGGGGGGGGGGGGAGGTCATAGTAGGAACGAGCACATTCATTTGTGTATATTTAAAAAATTAACAATAAAATCAAACAAAAATGTGCCTACAGCGAAATATAGTACGTAAACAGAATTAATCGGCCCTCGGAATGATAAGTTAGACAAAAAGTTTGGGCATTAATCGGCCGAAGTATGCGCGAGAAACTGCAACCCCAATGATTTCGGAGAAAACAGATAAATTCGTATTCAATGGTTTAAGGAACGATTACACTGGACAACATGCGACTGGAAAACAGTCACGTGGTCGAACCAGTAACGTTATGCTCTGTTTAAGGTGCGGCGGAGAGTCTCATACAGTTTGTTCTGTATTTCATTGGTATGGAATTGGTCACTGATATTGCTAGAAGGTTGCGTGAACTCAAAAGTTTACCTAAATATTGTAGCGGATCAAATGCATTCTGGAATGATACATTTCTATCTAGAAGGAGAAGGGTGTTTCGTAGACGACAATTGCACAATAAAAACTGGATATAAACAATTGAAAAAATCACATATTCATCACGCCTCATCCTTCTGTAGTATTTGGTTGTAAGAATTTATCATTTCACCCACTTCCTGAGTGTGAATCAATAAGGAAGAAAGGTGACTTGGGGGCAGTTCATTATCTACTTGTTCAGCAATAATAGTGATATTGTTATAACCAGGTGTTCCTCATCTCAACAATACCAGTCTATTGTTGCTGAAGACTCAGTTGAGAAGACTCACTTGAGAAAGTAGATAATGAACTGGCCCTTAGTTTCGAATCTGCAGTCCGAAGCATTGAATCACGATAATGTTTTAGATGCAACAAACAAATAAATATTTTATACAGTACATAAACCTTTTATTTATTTATCAATGGACGAGTCTACAGAATCATGTACATCGGTAATACTGAATAAGGGCTTAGAATAAGTGAAGTATGAAATATAAACACGGGTATCGAGTCTCTCGATATGTTGAGTAAACATAGCGTCTATGCTTAGGTGTGTCTCCTTACTCGCGTCTGTGCTCCGTGCGAGCTTTTCGCAGTATCTAAAATCACAAAACGATTTGTGTGTATTTTGTAGGAAAAAAATTAAAATTATTGCATCATCTTATAATGATTATTGTATCACCCGTCACGCTTTTTTTGGGTCGGAACATTATTCTTAACTATAGGGAGAAAGGAATCTGTAGAAATAAATTAAGCACTTCAAAGCACACAGCGCATAAATTATAAATAAGATGAAGACTTCAAAAAACATCAAAAGATCTAAATGTTTCAAAATAATAAATTATGAATTAAATTCTGAGTAATAAATTTCAATGGAACTCATTAGTCTTCATTCAAAACACTGAAAGCAAAAGGTTAGGCTATTACACGAATTGGCTAGGTAAGACAGCGAAGTAGGCAGTAAGACAGAGGATATCTGTTACCACGCGTTCAATATATTTCATAACATCACTGTGTAAAGATTTAAATAAGAATTGTTGCTCAGACCGCAACGATCAGGTGACTTTCAGTCCCGGCGTGTGCTTCAAGCCGGCGCCAACAATGTAAAACTGTTTCTGCAATGTTTTTTTGGTGTCGACTTTTGCATCACGTTTTTTGTAGAATGATGTCCAGTCTTAAAACATCTTAAAACAAACATGTTAAAAATTAAACAATACTCCTTGTCCACCTGAAATATCTTATTTTTACTCCTCGTAGTCTTGTTAACTCAACGAAATGAGAATAAGTAACTTACTCCATGTAAGTTTTAAACCCTAAATTGCTCATCAATGATTCACTTTTGTTCTCAATGTCCTTACTTTATCTAACAGGGCAATGTCTTAACTGACAGTGCACTAAGAAACATAACAGCCCAACCATTTCTTTAGCTTTCATTGTCGTCTCTAGAAGAAAAACATCTCCATCCCATTGTCACGATTGAGGCCCAGTTAAACGATCAATTGAATATCGTGAAAGTACGAAATATGACCCGACGACTTTATTCTGGCGTTTTTGTCCTGTAATCGCGATCATCCCCGTACAAACAAGAATACCAAGACGGATGGGCATTTCAACTTTCAACTACGAGGTCTGTTTAAAAAGTAACGAGACTGTCCCAGTAAAACTCTTTATTCAATTCTTATTTACAAATCAGCCTTATCACCTCCAAAATAGTTTCCTTGAGAGGCCAAACAGTGATAGAGACGTTCTTCCCACTCCTCATAGCAGTGCTGGAAGTCGTGAGGTGTAACCACTTTCAGCTGATCGTCAAAACCTTCTGAATTTCCACAGAGGCTAAATGTCGTCCTTTGAGGTAACGTTTCAATTTGGGAAAGAATGAAAAAGTCATTTGACGCAAGATCAGGGGAGTAGGAAGACTGAGGTACCAAAAAAATGCCCTTTTGAGCCAGACATTGCATGACAGAGAGTGACGTATGACAATGTGCATTGTAGTGATGCAGCATCCCAGTTTCAGCAATGCTTTGGTCCCACAAACAAAACTTGATCGCATAACGTTGCTCCAATTTCGAGGCATCCATTTCCGTGACACACTAAAGAAACACTCTTCACGCGAACGTTTCGTATCAATAATGTAGTGACAGTAGGAAGTTGAAAATTACACTGAAGATCGAGCAGATGTTTGTCTAACTACCACTAGAAAGAGAAGTCTCCTGAGTTGCAGATAGCACGCTGTGGATGCATTCTCATTACTTTTTAAACAGATCTCGTTTATTTTCTGTGGCAGCCCAAACAGATGACTGCATCCTGTTGGGCCACCAACCAACTCAGCATTGTTTTCCCCTGTCACACAAAATTATAGATAAAATTCCACTAGACTAAGTAATTGTTGTACCACTAGATCGTTATGTTTTCTGTAGCCATACTGTACCTCAAACATGTAAGTACAACATTGAATAAGGGGAAAGCAATAAAAATTCATGTAAGATTCCCGAAACAGTTTCAATTTCTTGACTTCCACGTATAAGCCGATTTGGAAAAGATCCAAATAATAAAGATGACATTTATATAAGAGGCTAATAAAGAAATTAAAAAGTAATTATTATTACTGGGTGATCGTTAACGACAATTAATTATTCGATTAGGGGAGAAGCTCTATTTTGAAACAGAATACGGTTTTAATTGCCATTAATTATAAAGCTTAGCTAGTTGATTGTATGTGTGGTCAGCAGGAGGAAGATTATGATTTCAATCTACTGAAGATGGTAAATTTAATAAAAATACTAATTTTCAATGTGATGCTAGTGCTTCTCATAAAATAAAAATTAATATCAGTAGAGCAATAAATGAAATTGTTGAGCCAATAGATGAGATAATATTCCATTCACTAGTAAGCTGTAGTAGACGTAATGAGAGTAAAGCAATAAAAAATATTGCCTATCAGATTGGTTCATGGTTAAGCCTCCATGTACTGTCCAGTTCCCACGAAAATGCCCCTGCGTTGTTGAAAGTGCTCACTACGCGCGCTGCAGTCGTGGACGAGTCCACAGCACTGATAGCGATTATACAGCAAACGTTTTCAAAACAAAACGATGAATAATATTAATATATGTTAATTGAATAGTAAATTACTTTTGAAATAAATACAAAGACGATTTGGAATCTCTTTCCGTACCCATTAAAAGGGCCTTTTTGTTTGAAGATTCTACAACTCTTCCACTCCACTTAAATCACCTGTCCCTCTCTGTCAGTGCTGTGGACTCGTCCACGACTGCAGCGCGCGCAGTTAGCACTTTCAACAATGCAGGGGCATTTTCGTGGGAACTGGACAGTAATCACATAGGTGATCAGATACATATTTCCCTCAGATCCGATGATTACCAGTATCTAAAACGCAATATTGGTAAGCGGACTAACAGAATGAGGCAATTACTTTTTATTTTGTAATATGTAATACTAGCGAGAAGCATCAAAGAAATACTTAACCACAATAGTGGAGTAAGTTCCTCTCAGTGTAATCTAGCATTTCATTCAATTAAGTGATCTAAGTTAAATCTTGCATGATTTTATCTTTTGACAGTATTTATTGATACTTTACACGCTGTTCTGTAATAAATAGCTACGAGGCATGTCCGGAAAGTAAGGTTACAACCCCTGTAGGGGATAAGTAATATTTTAGTGTGTAAGCTAGCTATACTGACTGTTAACCTTCCATTCCCTCTCGCGGCTGTTCCTCATTGCTATGTGGAGTCTAGTTAGAGTAACACGTGTTTACAATGGCTGTGCCGATTCAGACTCCCGCCAAATGTAAAGTGCGCTCCGTCATACGCTTCCGAGCACAAGGTAAGCACCCAGTAGATATTAACAAAGCACTTGTTTCTTAACCTGAAGAAACATCTTGCTGGACAACGCTTCCACGACGATGAAGAGATTAAGCACGAGGTTGAAATGTTGCTCCCTCAGCAGGTGCCAGAATTCTATGACTGTGGGAAACAGAAGCTAGTACCTAAACTTAACAGTGTTTGAAAAATGTCGTCGAAAAATAAGTAAATAAATTGTAGTGGACAAATAAACATTTATTGAAAGAATACTAGCCGTTGTAACCTTACTTTCCGGACACGCCACCTATTTTATAATCAACATACAAAATAGTTTCATCTATTTAGAATTGCCCTGTAGTATCAAGAGTATAAGGTTTTCTATAGCCATCATGCCTCAAACATGTAGAATTTGCATATCGTAGATCTGTCTATGGATAAGATCAAGGATGGAATCAAAGATATGATCCTGATACTCTTACAGCTCACAGAGCAACATCCACGAGGCATTCTGCAACCGCAAATGATAATGACCCAAAATAGGAAAAACTGTCTCGACGTTCTATCACATATCTTGCAATATTACCAAGTGCTCTCCACATAGGTCGCTGATAGCTGTATTAATATCAAAGTCAGCTGTTTTGTGAACCTACTTCAAATGGTGAGTGACTATCAAAGCAGACCCAAGCCGCAGTCATTATACGAGTAAAGGTCACTACAGTGAAGTCTCTTCTCATAGGCTAGGCGGTCACTACAGTTCAAAGCTTTCCAAGGAAAATAAGATCTCTTTAACCGTTTGTAAGAGATATTTGTTGTCTCCGTTCATTGCTGATCACGCGGATCTGCAAAGATTACATTTCCGTTCTCCAAGATGTCGTTCAAGTCTTCGCTGCAGCTTCAAATCACTTCTTATACAAAGAATACAACCTCTGACAATTAAGTTCGGTGAATGATGTCACACCCTAATCTGTGCAAGCTTTACGTGAGTAACAATGCATGTGAATACAAGCCCAGTCATTGTTTAAGCAAGTTCAGACAGGTCACGCTTGTGCGTGCAATGGTTTAGCAGATGCTCATTTCTTCAGTTGAAGGTGTAGCGTGCGCACGTAACTGTGGATAATGGATCAAAGAGGAACACTGCTGTAATCGTGCAACAGTTTCTGGCCAACAAAGGGGTCGTATCCATAGCTCATCCACCTTATTCACCAGACTTGGCACCGGCAGACTTTTTCTTGTTCCCACGCCTGAAACGGGCCTTAAAGGGACACAGATTTGCGGACATTCCAGACATTCAAGCAAATGTGACACGTGAACTTAAAGCCATCCCTAAGGAGCTTCCAGGACTTATACACCCGATCCCAAAAGTGTATTGTCTTCCAGGGTGATTATTTCGAAGGACAATAAAGTAAATGCGGCTCTATCTGTTTTGCATTTTGTTGTGTGAACTCATTCACCGAACTTAATTGTCAGAGGTTGTATTAAAAAAGCTTGCTGATGGCCAGTACATGCTTAAAAACGGAATAACCCTATACAATCGTATGCCCACCCTTATAAAGGCCAATTTTGTTTCTTCACAATTGACGTCGATTCGGCGATTCTGAAGTCAAGATCATGCTGTAATTTTCTTCCCAATTCCAAACTCGTTTTTTTTTTTTTTTTTTTTTTTTTAATATTTTGCATATTTATTTTTAATTGAACCACGTAATTTTACATATCGATCAAGGCCTGTCAATTGTGTAATATGAACCACTCTTACCGGCGACATTTTTGACTTTTTACATACACGGTTAAGGTAGTATAAAGTACACTTTGATTTCTATACATTTCGACTTCCTCAATGTCACATACATAACGACACCATTTAATAATCCCCCTCCATCAGAAAAAAAAAATGCGTTAACCAAAATTCAGATTAGAGAGCTCTTCCATTAGCCAACACCGTGGATAAGATAGGTACAATTTGGAATGACTGCAATAACAAATTAAGAGTGAACCCAGCCAAGTGGCTTTCTGTCTACGTATAAGCAACGGCCACAATAAACTATGGGAGACAGCCCAGTTGGTTCATAAATTGAACAGTGAAAATTGAATTAACTGATGCCAATCTAAGGGGGTAGGGGGAAGGTCTTGACAATGCTTTGCATAAGAGGGGAGGGGGGGTCAACCAGGGGGTTCCATCCCTCACTTCATTCAGCTGGATGGGTGGGTGGGTGGATAAATGGCGGCAATTCGATCCGTTGACGATTCGAGGCGGCGCTGAATTTAATTAAATTCCGGGTGATAAGCTCGTGCAATCTGCGGAGCCAACAAACCCAACCATGATTAATTTGCCTAATATTCACCCGAAGATGGTTCTGTTAATTTTCCCATCAGCCATTGCTCCGCTCCTCCCAGCTCCCTTTCCTCCCTCCCCCTCGGCTGCCGCTCGCAAACTCTTTTCCGCACACAACTTACACACATATACAAACTTTTAAACTCATTTTCATTTTAAGTTCACTTTAAAAAATTGGCAAACGAATCCACGAAAGGTTAATGACAAATATAAGACAGCCAAAACAATAAAAAGAAAATAAGAAACCACTATTCCACAAAAATGAATTTATAAAAACAAAACTCATATGTACATTTCGGAGTTCTTTGTCTCCTTTATCAGTGAGAAACAAAAATTGATGAAGGAGACAGAGCTCAGAGGATTAATTTTATAAATTAATTTTTGTGGAATAGTGGTTCAGGAATATCTCCTTTTATTGTTGAAGTAACTATTCTTCAGGGTTCAAAACAACAAAGCTTCGAAGCTTATTATACCCCTGCTATTTTTTTTTAATTCAACTTTATTTGAACAAAAATATTTTTAATGCTACATTTCCCAACTTCTTCTTCGAAATTCCATTTCGTGCGGTGGGTGTAACGTCGCAAGCTAACATGCCGTACAAGATCAACGTAACGTAATGAATAGTTTCGCCTGAAACTTCTTTTTGTAAAAATGTAGGGTGCTCAAAAACTTTTGTACCAAACGTCTAGGGTACATAGAGTGCACCAAAACAAACATTTTCTGGCAAAGAACTGAAGTCGGAAATGCTTCCTTGATTCCAAAGACAAGTTTGAACCTCAAGCAGTAAATCTGGTGTTTGGGTGTGTACAGAAAGCAACCGAGACATTATTTGGTTAAACATTGCTCTATTTTTCCTGAGGTAGCAAATTACAAGAGTTGTTCCAAGTTGGGACCGCGAACATGACAACAACTCGCGTCGATGTTTGGACATTCAAAATCGTAACAGTGCTCACATGCGAGTATTAACCAGCACGTGTAACTCGGAAACTACTCGTTGGAATTCGATCAAACTTTAACGGTATATAAACTTTTATGTACCCTATTATTCCTCCAAACTTCATTATTCTAGACGATGCAGAACCTGAGTTATTAACTTGTTGATCTTGGTGGCGGCATTTTTATTTCTGTTCATATCTCAGTTAGCGTTCAAATTCGGACCCACATTGTATTAAAAGAAAATGTTCATTCTTGTCACCTCTGTCATTGCTTAAAGTTATACACACTTTTTCAGAATCACCCTGTATAGCATAGAGGTTCTCCCGAACAGCACGGGTAAAATGCGCTGGTGCCTCATCATAAAGAAACCACATTTGTTGCCTTACAGCCAATGGCAAATCTAGCAGTTCAAGAAGGATCTCCTCCGAGAACAACCAATATGTCAATACTTCCAGGCAAACAAAATGTAGGTATTGCCCAATCACGTTATCACCCACAATGCTTGCCCGTACGTTGTTGACACAAAGCGCTGTTGGAACAAAGGATGAATGACATATGTGGGTTAGACCCTGACCAGTAATGCTAACTGCCATCATTAAAGATAGTTTCACGAGTGAAAGACGCCTCATCGGAAACCAGGCTGGACAGCAGTTTGCTGCAAACACCATTGGACAAACTAAACGCGATGAGGATAATCAGCAACGTTCAGATGGTCTGCACCCGCTGCTGGTAGTTGTTATGCAGGATGTTCCAGACAAGGCTACAGTTCATTCCAATTGTGGAGGCAATGGAGTGTGTGCCTGTTGCTCGGTTATTTTGAATTCGCGGCAGAATGTCTTCCTCAGCTTCAGGGGTTCGTCTAGTTCGACGTCGGCCTGTATCATGCATCTGCCTTGGAAAGGAACCGCTGTCTCTGAGACACTGAATGTAAACGGTGGTGTAGCAAGTACTAATCAAGGGAAGCGCGTTCATGGTACAGACGGGCAACTGCTCTTGCATTTCCATTGGCAAGATACATGTCAACCATTTCAGCTGTAGTAAGACGTTCCATCGTGTACTCAATGCTTGTAATCACAGGTCTGATATGCCAATGAAGACGTCATACAAAATACCTAATTTACCTCTTTGAAAATGGGCTCACCCACCGGATAAAACCACTACCAGTTGTAGGAACAGATAAACTCTTTCGTGAGAGGAAATGAAGGACTGTTGCTGTCTGAGTTTTAGAATTGTCTATCGAAACAAGGAAGCATTTCCAACCCCCAATTCATTAGCAGAAAATGTTTGTTTTGGCCCGTTCTGGTATCCTAGAAGTTTGATACAAAAGTTTTGAGTATCCTGTATATCTGAAATAGGTGAACAATAAACTTCCAAATAACTTCATTATCATACTGTTTTATTTCTAATATTAAACAATTACCGGATAATGAAATTTAGGACGTTCATTCGGAGGGATTTTTATAACAAATGAAAGGACAACAAAATGAGTTCGTTAATAGAAAGTTGAAAGCAATGAAGGGGATGGATGGATAGATTTAAGGGGGGAAAAAAGCCACGGAAAATTTCCCCATCTCCCTCAGTAATTCCGTTAACGGAGTAAGGAAACCAATTTATTTTGGCCAGACTCTGAAAAGGCCATTATTGTCACATCAAGAGGAAGCACTGGACAGGAAAAAAAAAACATCGCCGGGAATAAATGTACAATGAGCCATGTAATTATCGTTGCCATCGTCTAACATGACCAAAATGCCCACGCTCAAGAAGGGAAAAAGGAGCATTTTATAGACGGAACCCAACACCCTAACAACCAAAGACAATATTAAAAAAGAAAATAAGAAGCTTCATTCTTTAAACTTAAATTACTATCATTATTATTATTATTAATATTATTATTATTATTATTATTATTATTATTATTATTATTATTATTACGACGCCACCATCAAGAGCATACAAAACTGTAGTCACGATAATAATGTGCAAAGCGCAACTATTCGGAACGAGTCATTCTACACTTTCATGGCTAGACACACGTTAAAAGAGACCGTTTAAAACTAAATTTTTCAAATTCACATTTTTACTCCCGCCCACCCAAAAATGTTTCTCTCCAAAATATGTCACCGCTACTGACGCAATCGGTTTTGATAGGACAAGCACGTGCATTCAATTACAAGCTTCCGTTGTCTCCTTTGAGAGATTCACAACATAACATTTTTTCCTTATCGCTAGGGAAAGAAGCATTTTTTTTCCTCTCTCTCTCCTTTTGCATTCTTATTACAAACATTCTTCAATCCTAACTATTTTTCCCCACCCTTCGTCTTCTCTCTTATTTTTATCCCCCAATTTTAATGCTTCTCCTTCCAAGACCCCACCCATTCACCTCTGTATCCCCGATTGTAGACTTTTCCGTTCTTCTTTTTTAGTTCCTCACCATCACCACCAGTTCCCCCCCCCCTTTTGATTTCCTGCTTGGAAGGAAAAAGAAAACTCTCTCTCTCTTCACACAGTCCCCTCATATCTTTTTTTCTTTGCCTTCTTCTTCTACTTCCATTGGAGCATCTGCCAAAATAGACACGGGGAAGGGAGGAGGGGTAAGTTTGGCGGGGGTCTGCCACCCACTGCACTCCGATTGGCAGATGGACTTAATTTGCTGCGTTATGCGATGACAACGTCTCCTATCGGTCCTTCGTGTCATTCTCCATTCGCCTTGCTCTCCTCTCCCTTTTTTTTTTTTTTTTTGGGTTGATGATGATATAGCAAGTTTTCTTCTCCCCTTTTCTTGTCCTATATGTCCAACATCTCTTAGAAGGACTTTAGGAATAAGAACCCCGAAATTATATCTTTACGCGTGTCCTATCAAAAACACATCCCTTGGTTTAAGTTGGTTATTTATATTAAATATACTAGAAACACAACCCTAAACTTTCAGCAAATATTAATTTTAGGATAGTTATCTTTAGCCCCAGACCCTTCATATCTATCGCAGCTGTGACTATTCCAATCAAAGTGAAAAATTCTACGCAACAACTCTAATAGAGTTATTTTCAAATGAAAACAATGCCACTAGTAACTCGATATAAAATAGCCCAAATATAGTGTTTCATCTGGTCACGCTCTTGAATTTTTGTTGTAAAATTAACGTCGATTTAAAAGAAAATATCAATTAAATTTTTAAGGAATTGAGCACTACTTTGCGAGAAAGTTTCTAACAACTTAAAATTGGTGTTTCTAGTCTCTGTGAAAACTTTGCATTAACGACTTTGTGAAAACTATATGTCGACGACACTATTGTCATATTCAAAAGTGCTCCAGCTCGCGGGTTCGAATCCCCCCAAGACCATCTTTGCTTTAACACCTCATATTTGCACGTAATGTAAAAAAAATTCTCAGTGAACAGGCAAAGGCTTGAGAGACCGAAAAGTTTCTTCAAATATATCAAAAATTTCACTGAAGTGACCAGCCATGCAATTTCATCCTTTTTTGTGCTGCGACACTATAGAATATAATAAACTCTTTAAAAAAAGATAGAAAAGTGAATAAAAAATCCAAGCGCATATAAAAGAAAATGCTATATAACAATCCATTTCGTACAGAGAATAACAATCCATTTTTGCAGCTCAAAACAAAACACTTACGCTACCCTGACGATCGATATATACAATGTTGATTCTAAGCATTTTATCTCAAAAGCAGACCAATTTTACGAAAGATAAACTGCACTATTAAACATGTCGAAGAAAACAACGATTGCCGGATTTCCTTATCCGCTTGACTTACAATAATAACAAGAGCAAAAAAATTTAGCTCATATTGATTTCCGTTTTTCGCAACAGAAAACAGCTTTCGTATCTCTCTCTGCTCGTGGGTGGCCAGAGGAAAGCGACTGTTTTGTACACGGAGTTAGAAAAAATATCCTCTCCACGATTGCGAAGAGTGGGCGCTGATGGACGGTTGGCTAGTCGTTAGCACTCCGCCCACACGCGCACCGTTAGCCAATGAGAACGGAGTGTTTCAACCGCAGCTCCTTCCTCCAGGCTCGTCGCCCGCCCTCTTCCAAATCTCTCTCTCTCTAGCTGCACCGTTAACAGTTTAGAGACTTCCCTTTTCACTCTTTCTCATTGTTGCAAGTGAGAAACACGTCATCGTACAATTGGACATTAAAATGGCGAGCAGAAGCACCGAATGAACATAGGTCAACATTGGCAAAATATGCATAACATTAATTAACCGCCAATTCTATAATTTTTTCTTCAAGAAATAAATGTGGCCAATTAATTCATCATCGACAATTAATCATGCCTACCTGGATGGGGAGAAGAACAGCTATCTAATTATTACACCCTTCGCAAAACACTGCAAGCAAACGTCATCAAAATAAAATCAGCTACGAAGGAAGAGTTCTTGGTTTATTGTGGACAAAAGTGACATGCAAAATACCAATACAGTATTTCATTATGAAACAGCCTTCAATTCTTTACATTAGAGATTATTCACACATCCAAATTCAGCGAAAACTAAGGGACAAATCAAGCGTTTCGTAAAAACGACAAACCTTCCAAGAAGTGGAGCGGAATATACCATTATATTCTTGGATTTGTACAGTCAACCAAAGGAAATAATCCACACGAGTTTAATACTTAATATTACATTTCATGCTAATGCGCTGTTTTAATAGCTTTTTTAATTATAATTATTTAAATTTAATAATCTTAATAATATTAACTCTAAATGTAATATTAAATTATTAAAAATAAATTAATATTGAAACGGTAAAACTTAGAGAAAAATTCAAGTGTGGATTATTTCCCTTTGATGACTGTACATACCAAGTCCATGGATAGAATGTAGACTATATATGATCTTTGGATTATCGGAGTGTCTAAGGAAGCAAAAGGCTCACGAGTGTGTTAGATATAGGCTACAGGAAAGATCCATGAAATTTCCTCAACGTCAATTCTTGCTTAGGCAATTGCTAGAATGCAATATACGGAGACTCATTCCGACCTTGCGTCTCTTCACCGGAATTGGGCAGAAGAGAAAGGAAAGAAATAAGGGACAGGGATGCACTTTCTTTAAATCCCATCCAATAACTAGAAATAAAAATCACTTGAATACTCATGAGTGTCGGATATTCATAAGTTCCATTCATAAGTTATACATTATTGAATCGATAAACGTGCTCTTAAACTATCTTTGCCCAACTTTCATTCCTTGGGCAGGTTAAATTAAGGCGAAGTTCCTGTAGCCATTCTTTTGGGTTTCACGCTTCTCGCAAGGAAAATACATACACCTGAACAACAATCGTTCAAGATTAATATTTCCCACACGATTAACAGCAATGGAATGACAATGTGAGAGGTGCGAACACATCAACGATGGGCTTGGTACTGAACAGGATATGAGCCCATCACCGTTATCCTGACATATACAAAAAGAATAAGCATTATTTATCTATACTAATTGTTATGTTAAGTGATATGCTTAGCTCACTAATTTTATTAAAAAATTATTTATTTCCTTTGAATGGAGCAAAGGTTCAAGAATTTGTCAGCTGTTCCAGACACAGAATAAAAACTCTTACAAACATCTATACCCGTAGTGAGATTCGAACCCGCGACCCGGTGCACAAGGGAAATAAGTGGTAAGCCAGCCCCCAGACACTTTGACCATCAAGCTGACAACACATGCTGAACAACCAGATGTTGTTATTATTAGCATTATTATTAATAATTCTTATTGCCGTGGAACCCTCCACCATCCTTTTTGCTGCCAAACTCTTCATACGACACTAGGAAAGGAAAGGAGGATAGATAGGGGGGGGGGGGGAAAGCCTTCAAGTAGACTGGCGGATTTTTTGACATCTTTACTGATGAAAAGAAGAAGAAGAGGGAACGATAAAGCTTCTTCTTCGTCGTCGCCTTCTGCTTCATCTTCCCTTCCCTTGTTCGTCGTCGTCGGAGCCACCGGTTCAGATCCCCTTCCCTCCGTCATCATCAATGGCTTCCCCGCGGATTCATCCTAAAAAGTCGCCATCTCGAGGGAAATGTCACCGCATGTGGTCGCTTTCGTGACAACTTCTCGAAGACGTCTCACCCGTGTGACAGCTGAAAAATACTCCTTGACGACCGACCGACGGGAGAACGAACACGACGGGGTGGCCGAGGAGGGGCTCGCAATTATTAGCGGTTCGTCGCGAGATCAACTCGAACGACGACACGACATTACATTCAAAGAAAGAAAACAAAATTCAAAACAACAAAAATAGTAATAAAAAAAAAAAAAAGAGCCAAAATAAAGCTATTCTAATAAATTGAAATTTAACATAACTTTCGCTGTTTCTTCTTTTGCTTTAATCCGATACATAACTGCAATTAAAGCATTTCGGTGGTTGATGGGTATAAGAGACTCTTTCGTCGTAATTCACCGTGAATTGCCATCTTCCTACAATCGTACGCTCTTTACGAATTATCTCCAAATTAAGATTCCTCCGAGAATTTAAAAACATTTTTCCACGAAATTATCTCGATATAGACTTTCGAATTTATTTTTTTTAATTCTTCACCTCCCTCTCTTCTTGCGTAATCGACAAACAGAAAAAAGTGTGATGAAACAAAAATAGAACGCAATAGAACGCTTCTGTACCAAAAATGAATAATTGGCAACGCACACCAAGAATCTCGAGAAATTTCATTTAATTTAAATTTAATACAGTTGAGCATAAAGTCTTAAATTTATTTTGGAAAAATTATTTATTTTTTTTAAAAAATGATGTTTAATTTTTGAGTTCACTATAGCATACATTTAGGATTTTTGTCCATCCGAATATATCTCTCAAACTCATTCCTTATCCGCTACATAAAAGCATGAATAGTTAACAGCGGCACGATATCCATAGGCCAAAGGGATTCTCCGAGTTGTTAGTAAAGACAAACGTAAACACCCATGCCCTAAGCGGGATTCGAGCCGGCGAAACCATAACTAAAACCATTGTAATAATTGATGGTGAAGCTAATACCGAGGCCCAATGGAGATAATGCGATGTGTGCATTCACACTGTACTCGGAGCTCCAAATTTGAATTTGCTCAGGGTCCCAAGAAGGTATAACGCGTCAATAATAATTCGTTAATGCCTGAAATTTTGATAAAAAGGTCGTTCTCGTTTGTTCTCGACACTCGCTTAACCTCTGTAGTCAAGTTTAAATTGCCAGAAGTCTATGTATGCTATCTTGCCGTTGAGAATGGAGGCAGAGCTTTCGAAATACGTATCCGTCGCTTCATATATTCTTTTTGTGATCAGAGGTTTTCCCTTCTTATTCAGGCAATTCCACGACACGGTTTAAGGAGAAATTCTTCCATATAAAAGTCTACTACCACTTAATCAGTGTTTACTTTAAAATTAATTTTTTTCTTCAAAATATCTGTTTGATGCATTAACAAATTATCCCACGCATATATGCCTCCCCCCCTTCCCCCGCTAAAAAAAAAAATTACAAAGCACCACGATCCTTCAGAGAATATGCTTCATCCTCATATATTTTATCTTATTTTTTTCTCCACAATTTCTTTGATAGTTAAATCGGCAAAACAGAGAAAGGCTAGAAACAGAAGTTGGAAAAAGGGAAGCAGAGGAGGCAGTGGAAAAAGCGGGAGGGGTGTGGTAACAAGAAATGAAATGACTTTAAAAAGGACGGAGAAGGGAGAGGAGTGGGGGGGGGGGGACACCATATAGCGTTTCTCAATTCCTATTTCTCTTTTGTGAGATCTTCGATTCGGTGGTTTGGCAGCGGTGCCGCCGACGACGTCGTCTGCTGATTGGCTGTCCCGAGGATCCGTGAAACCTACTTGTCTGTGCTCGCCAGATGTTGTCACAGACCGTGGAGGCGACGATGGCGGCGTAGACGACGGCTACGATATACAGGGGAGGAAGACCCTTCAAATAAAGAACATGCATTGGTCAGCTCAGTCAGTCAGTCAGTCACTCACTCCGGACATTCCGGATGGAAAAGTGAAGGGAAGGGGGATAAAAAGAGAGGAAAAGAAGGGAGCGATACAAAAGCCTAGAGAGACAGATAGATTCGATGTCCAGCTGCGCTTGGGGGGTCTTCAAATTAAAGTCTAAAAAATATATATAGGCCAGATACGGTTGTGGGGGGGTTTTTGATTTCAATACCCCCTTTCCCTGCTTTTTTCCCCAGTTTAATTCACTCTTGTCACTTAAATCCTACCCATCCAAATATCTCCCTTCCCAAATATACCCTTCCTCTCACTCACTTTGCTTTCCAACTTTCTTTTTACTCCCAAAGCGGAAAAGGGGAAGGAATAGCTAGATTTTTGTCAAAACATTGTTCTGATGTATCAAAAACCGTACGGAGTGAATCCACCGTAGAAGCTCTGCCTACTATTTCCTCTCCACCACACTACAAGATACGCATCGATTCGTCGAACCTAGACTAAAATCTTCGATTTTTAGGGGGTGGTCGAGTGGAAAACAAGACACGTGACATAGGACGATGGAAACGGGACAATGTGCATTGTCATATAATAGCTCCCAGATAAAAATAAAAATAGTCATACCCTCGTTAACATTTGCATTTCACACTTGCTTTGACCATATCCGTGCACAGAATCAGAAAATCTAATAAGCACTGATTTTCAGGGATTTTTAGAAATTTAGGGGCAAGAAGGAGGATATAAGCATATCTAAAATTTCAGATATAGGTCCAGGACAAGTCATTCATTATACACTACCCTATCAAAAGTCATGGGACACCATCACTTTAATAGAAGCACTCAAAAATATACATTAGTTTAGTATCTTGTGTTTGGTTCACCTTTTGCTGCTATCACAGCTTCTACTCTCTGAGGCATACTGTCCACAAGTTTTTGATACGTTTCGACAGGTAATTTTCGCCATTCTGCCATAAGTGTCTTGGACAGTTCGGTCACGGATTTCGGGCGTTCCGCACAAGCGCGCAATCGACGTTCCAACACGTCCCACCGATGTTCGATGGGGTTCAGATCGGGGCTCTGGGCAGGCCAGTTAAGTTCTCGAACCCCCTTTTCATCAAACCATGTGCCTACAGCCCTTGCTTTATGGCAACGTGCGTTATCGTGCTGAAACAGAAAAGGGCCATTGCCAAAGTGCTGCCAGAGAGATGGGAGTGCTGCATTGTCCAGAATGTCTTGGTAACGCTCTGCGTTTAGATGTCCATCCACAGAAACGACTGCACCCAACTCATGCTATGAAAAGCACCCCCACACCATCATCAACCCTCCGCCGAACTTGACCGTGGGCACAACACAGCTTGGCAGATAATGTTCGCCGTATCCAAACCTGTAGATCCGATTGCCAGATGGTGTAGCGGGACTCCATTCAACCATTCGCCATTGATCCAGAGTCCAATGTCGTCGCTCTTTGCACCATTGCAATCTCCTCGCTGCTTTGCTGGTGCTGATGTGAGGTTTGTGGGCTGTCGCTCTGCCATAAAAACCCATTGCATGCAGTTCCCTGCGAACAGTCAGGGTGCTCACAGTTGTTCCCGTCGACTCTATGAACGATCTTGCCAGTCCATCAAGCGATGTGTGACGGTTTGCAGTAACACTTTACGAAGAGCCCTTTGGTCTCTGGCCGACATGATCTTGGGTCTTTCAGTCCTAGGCGGAACACTTGTGGTGCCTTTCTCTTTCCATGCCTGGATGACATTGTGAACGGTTGATTTCGGGATGTTTAGGAGGGCTGACGTCTCTCTAACAGTTTTGCCTGCGAGGTGGCACCCAACAATTGTACCTCTTTGGAAGTCTGAAAGCTCTTTTCTTTGAGACATTCTTACAGCATTCACGCAAGCATCATCTCATAATAGCATACTCTCTGTTATGTAGTGCTGGGAAGAATGCCAACAGTGAAATTGCAAAGGAATGTCTCATTTTCATTCAAATCAGGGTTGTCCCATGATTTTTTGATAGGGTAGTGTATAAAGTTTCTTAAAAAGTGGTTACAGAATGAACTCAAGGAACTTATTTCTCGTTCTTGAACTACTTTTTTTCTCTTTAAAATTAAACCGAAACAACTCAATCTTCTTTTTGGGTTCCGATTTGTTAAACAAGTATTAAAAAAAATTAATAAGTACAGTAGTGTACCACAAAGTCCAATTCTACTTAAATTCATTGGAAGACATAATTTATATTGGCAACTCCTGCATGATAATTAAAATTGTAATAACTTTGTCTCTACATTCCAATTCACCAAGACTTAAGCCGCCAAACACCTTCCGTTTTTAAAAAAGGTAGCAGCGCCTCCCAGCACAAGGGCCCATTTGCAAATGGCACCTGACTCGCACGGCTGGAAACACAAACCCCCAAAAGCCAGTCAAGTTAATCAAGAAATGAATTCAAAGGAAGAGGGGGTCGCAAAAGGAGGAGGAAAAGAACGATTATCAACGAGAGAATTTATTCATGACGGCTGACGACCCCCTCCGTGCGAAACACAGACAACGTTCACTTCATCATCATCATCGTCATCGTCGTCTCCATAAGGCAACTTGGAATCGTTGAATATTTCAAACGAGCCTAACAAAAGCCAAACCAGGATCCAAACATCTCATCTCCATAAAAGAACAACAGCAGCGCAACTCTTGTCTAGAAAAGAAATTGTTGTGGGAATGCAACTTCTTGAGGAAACGCGAATAAAATTCCCACCGAACCTTGGATTAGAATAAGTTATAATTATGCAGTAATAAATTTGATGGCTAAAAGGAGATATCTATATCTCCTCCTCTCCTGGATCAGTCAAGTTTTATTTATTTATTTTTTAAATTGCTATGTACAGAGAAACTAAAGCTTCCAACACCATGAAAAACGATCCAATAAAAAACCAATTAGCAAAATCCCGCACATTTAGAGAAAACGTAATAAGTTTTTAAAATATTTGGATTTTTCATGCACTTCATATATTTACAAAATAGTAACGCCAGCAATATCAAGACTTAACTGTTAATCGATTCTAACCCTTCTATAATTTAAGCGCTATATCTTAGCAAAATCCGTTAAAACTAACGTAAGATCGATATAAAGGCGATTAAATTTCACGTTGTTCATTGGAAAATTATAATCAGGTAATTATAATAATACTCAATGGCATCATTAAAGCAAGCAGTTCGCATTGTTCTCATTTCAGATCAACTTTAAAATGACTCAAGAAGCTTAGATAATCTTTGAAAAATTAAGATGCTATAAAACATTAATTGTTCGAGCTACACATGGAGTAATAACAAACAAACAAACAAAAACAACAAAATCCGAGTTTATAAGGAATTCGTAGTAACGTTACAAAGGCGAACCTTTTTCAAAGCTAGCCCTTTCGAGTTAAGGGGCGTTACCATGCAAAGCACCGGAAAACCTAACGACCGTCATCGGCCATCATCACCAATATCTCCACATAAACTGACCAATAATCAATTTTCATTGGTTGACAGTCGCAATCAAGCCGTAAACCCCTAGTCCTCAACTTCGATTATGGGTTTGAAACGTGTCAAGCCGATGATAAATCGATCGATTCGAAGTGATGACAGTTCACTATTCATTCTGAATTTCAGCTTTATAAATTAACACGGCTCATTAACGACAAAATTGCGCTCAACGTGTGGCATTTGCGTCGCAATTACTGAAAATTACTACTGCTTTTGCTGCTGCCACCGTCACTACTACTGCTGCTGCTGCTGCTGCTGCTGTTGCTACTACTACTACTACTACTACTACTACTACTACTATTACTAATACTACTAAAATCAAGGAAAACATTGATTTGAGTGATGGACGTTTAGCAATAAATGTTCTGCCTTCACCTGAGCTTCTCCGATATCTTTTTAAGCATTTCACAAATAATTATGACCAAACCGACCAATCCTGAATCTCCAATTAACTGCAAACACTTTTTTAGGAAGTAATATCCTTATTTTTACATCCCTCAAGTGTCGAAATAAACTATGTAACAATAGTAAAGCGAATTGTGCGATATCTATACAAAGACTCTGTAAACGCTTATACACTTCATTTACACTCTATTAAGTTACAGAAAACAAACAAAACAACACACTCGCACACAGTACATGCGCTGATTGTATATTCCGATTTTAACATAATTAACGTATTGCATAAATTACGTTTTAGGTGACGTTACTTACCTTCTTAACAAGAACAGAAAGGGGTAAATTTTCTATATTCGTTTTCTCATTTATGGACTGGCACCAGTTCGTTTTTTTTTTAAAGTTCTAAACCCTTTCATTAAAGATACATATAGTTTTAGTAACTAGAACAGAAGACGATTCACTAGGTAACTAGGTGATTATCACTTTCACATTTACTCAAAAGCACGCCATTTGATGCGAACCAAGGTAGAATTCAAAGTAGAGCGCACATTTCTAGTATTCGAGTTAATTATCTAGTGAATCAGCTTGTAGAATGTCTTATCATAGTTTAATGCTTTGATAAATATTAGAAAATAAAAGACGTCAGTAACCCAACGAAACAATCATCAAACGAGCATTCATTGTCAATCCATTACTTTGGTGTTTACCCCATATCACAATCAATGATAGCTCACTAAAAAAAATATAATAAAAGCGGCGAGACAATTCTCGTTCGATCCCAAGTTGCGTAATTTTTCCTTTATTAAATTGTCCGATGTTGGAGTTATTCTCTCAAATGTTTTTAGTTCTTCATTATAGATCTAGAATCGTTATTTTTTTCACTGCTATAGAACCTACAGAGAATGACCAACCACAGTAGATATCAAAAGAGCTCTCTTAACTTTTATTCAATCGCATTGCAATAGTTAAAAATTTCTTCAAAAACGTTGCTTTAAGAATCAACGATATCTACATTGTAAGCGAGATAAATGTATACGATTCTTCTTTAAGTTATCCAGAGAGAACATCTACATAAATATTTCATAAAGATTAGCCCATTGTGAAACTATCACGTTTGCCAAACGATGAACACTTCACAACATACAAACTAGAAGTACAAAGAATTATAACGCTGCAAATAATGGTGAATCCATCTTGTACCCCCCCCCCCCCCCTCTGTATATCCGATGCATTCTGAACGGAGTCAATACCTCTTCCATGATGATTTCTTTTAATTTATTTGCCAATGTCCATGTGTATTTAATTTTTGTAAAAAATTATCTTCTACACACAAATACGCCATTTTCTTCGATCCGTTCTATGAATCCAGTCCGCACAGACCCCTACTGAAAACACGTATTCAAGGTGAACGTCCGTTCTTCTGGCAAATGCAAACTCAAAATGCACGTGTGCACGCGGACTTAAGGGCTCCTCCCAGCGGGGTTAGAACTCTCCCTATTCTTCTCTCCTGGACACTCCAAAACCCCCCTGTCGAGTTTGAGAAGGGAAAAAAAAACCCTTCTGGGTGCTCATCCCCGGTGAAAAGAGCACACAGGTAGTAGACCCCCAAAAAGTGATAATCGCTGCCATCATCGGTGCATCATGGGACAGGATGGAAGAGAGCCTTGTTTGCTTAACCCCCTCGTATTCCCTCTCTTTAATCCTTCCCCTTCTTATCCCCTGTCCCTTGTATATATCTTTATCTCTGGGGTGAATCTCGCACTCTTCACCTTCGCATCCAACCACGTAATGAGCCAGGTGATATTATTAATGACGATGGCCTCGACGATTATTTGTCACTTGTTTGCTTTTTGACACTCCAACCAAACAGTTGGGAAGGGAGAGGGAAAAGAAGGAGAAAAGGGTAATGGGGGTAAGAAAGAGAAGAGTAAAGTCACGAAAGGAGATTTGAAAACTCTCATATCCCCGCCGAGGGAGAAAAAAAAAAAAAAAGCAAGCAAGCAAGCAAGCAAGCAAGCAACTAACCGACCGATGACAAATAGCTTTTCGTTCGGCTCTCTCTATTAAGTGAACGTGTCTTCTTTCTAATCTCCTCCACCTATCAAGCATATCTACCTATACTACCTATACTCTTAGCCATCTATTTTTTTCCCTTTTAAACATAACAATCCTTCTCCCTTCTCCGCATGACTTTTTCGTTAGCACCCCATGCTACGGAATGTGAAATCTCTTTACCTTTTTTTTTTCTTCCTTCTTTTCAATATATGCAACAAACACATAACTACTTGATAAACACAACGCTCATTACTATCTGTACAAAAAAAAACCTGCAGAGAGGAAACTATAAATGAGGGTTGTGTAAAACGGGAGCAACAACAATTTCTCCGACCACAGACGAGAATACGAGTCGACGATGGAGAAGTAACCAACTCCCGCGCGTGATTTCAGTGATAACGTCCACACAAATCACCGTTTTGTCGACAACCTCGTAATTTGCGGGAGAATTCTAGATAGCTCAGCAGTCACTTTATTACCACGAGTCTTTGACAAGCGTTTTCTTCTAGAAAATTGAAAATTTCATTATTGAAAACAACAATGCGCAAGGATGCAATGAAACATCGAACTCGGTTGCTCTAGTGACTTTTTTTGAAATTTAACACATTAAAAAGTTCATATTCCACTAAAAGCGTCCCTAAAACAATTTCCCTATTTTTACTTGAGTACAACACCACGCAACGATAATTATTTCAAGTACTTTTCATGGATTAACTCCCATGAGGATGCACTTCCAAATGCACATTAACAGTCGAAACATTTATGAAAAAACTTTAAAGGAATTGCTCCTAACAGAGAAAAAATATTCTAATCGCAGTACAATAAAAATCTGCCCACTAATTGAATCAAACAACTTTCGGGAGACACGGCTTTTCCACGACGCTCTCAACTTTATCAAATTTGAGCCAAGAAAATTCAGAACAACTTTCTAAACCCAAAACCCCATCGTTATTGTTGGAACAGAACAAGTTTCTTAATACAAGGACGACGAAAACCTTTTAAGATATTTGTTTCAATATCAACGAACAGCACAACCTACGAGAGCTCGTAACCTTGCCCTTCATTTTTCTCCGATTGATACCTAATGATAATCTCTATAAAAAAAAAGAGAATCATGCGACACCCTCCAAGGTTACATAAGCAAATTTCTAAAACTAAATCTATAAAAGAAATTAAAATTCAGCTCATAATGGAAAAAATAAAAGATTGCCACTATTATCTACTTTTTTCAAATAAAAACAAATTGAGCCCAAAAGTTTTCACGTGCCGATTTAATTTGTCAAATTATACAATGTTAGGTGTGAGATTTATTGATCAATTTATATCACCATGTATATAGACCATTCTAATCAATGTGGGCAAACTCCAACATTAATTGTACGAAGTTATAGTATTGTTATTCACTCCAGATAACTGCAACAATATTCAATGAAACAAGAGCACCTTCAGCAAAACGTTGAATTCGATAAGCAAAGGACTCTGATTCAAGCAAGTTAGATCGCTTACATCGTATCCTATGCACGGATTCTTCCCTCCATGGAGTGGATATCTTATCCGTCTATCTATCTTGCCTTTAAATCTCGAATGAGGTTGTTTTACACCCACCCACAATGCGCTATCGTGTTAGCCATCCCGCAATAATAAACCCAGCTACTTCCCCCTCCCCTCCCTCCACCAAAAAAAAAACCAAAAAAAAACTTTAAACTAATCACAAATAAATAATAAAAGCGAATTCAGGTTTCCACTTACCTGATAGTAGAGGAGCGGACTGTAATTGTAGTACGGCACATTGTATAGCATGGTCGTCGGGTCCCCCCAGTGGGAGGTAGGGGTCGTGACCCCGCGCTCGGGGCTCGTCCTGTCGAATTTCTCGGCCGGGAAAAACGGGAATAGAATTCAAACGGCAGAACTCACGCAAGGAAGAGGACCGATGGTATACAAAAATAAAAAGTGCAGGGGTCTAAATAAACAACGATGGGGAACCACCAGACATCGAAGTAACAATTGCAAAGCAGGGAAATCAGATCAAACTCAACGAAACAGAGCAAAAACATGAACTCATTCTTCTTTCCGTCTCTAGTGTTTTACTCTTTTAAGTTCAGGAGTGCAACAACAAGGTCCGAATCATCTTCTTGTCTTGGACATTTCGTCGATTCGTAGACCACTCATCGTCCGCGAAAAGAAAAACAAAACGCAGTCCACAGCTTCGTCGTCGATGAATGTTTAAAAAATGAAAAGAAGCACCTTTCCCGGTAGGTTGGCAAAAGGAGAAGTACGTATTGGCCTTCACTTCTTGCACACAGTACTGGAAGTAGTTAAAGAAGAGAAGAGCAATAGCGTTCTAGGTTTTCTTTCGATTTAGAGTACATGTAGTATATATGTATAATATGCGTAATATTTTTCCCCAACCTTCCTTTCCCCCCCTTCTTTTCCTCTCTCTTTTTCTCGGCGTCTATCTCCTCCTGCGATCGGGGGGCCACCGGAGACGGGGTGGGGTGGCAAAACTCCGGCGAAAGCCGAGACAAAACGACCGCAAAAGCACACCGAGCTGAGCCGAAGCACCGAGCGAGTAGCGACAGCAGCAGCAGCCGCTCCGAACGTCCGCACAGATCTCAGGTTTCGCCCTCGGCACTGTGGAGGGGAGGCCAGTGAGAATGGGGTAGAGAGAGAGGAAGTTAGATCTCGCAATGGACGAGAATGACGCGAGAACGAGAATCGACAACGAGCAAAGGGGGGGGGGGGGGGGGGGGAGAGAAAGAATGAAAGAACACGTAGGAGGAACCCAACTTTCTGTCCCCTTACCGAACGAGTCGCTCAAAAATTAGTTGAAACACACTAGCTAAAAGATTATTCGAATTTTAGGCTTTCCTCCATTTTGCTATTTTTCCCCCCCTCTTCAACCTTGGCTGTTTTCCCAATCTCAGCTGCTCATCACGCTCTTCGCTCACTCGACATTATTTACATTTCATTCTTTACCAGCCGGGAGTGATTTCATTTTTTCCTCTCTCTTCCTCCTCCCCCCCCCCTCTCAACGGATGACGTCACGAGCACAGGCTGCCAATCCGTGCGATTCGCCTTCTACGTAATTGGTCGAAAACAGACGGAGCACAAAGGAACGCAACGAAGGGAGAGAAGTGCTCGTCGAGCAAGGGAAAAGTGAAGGGAAGAAAAGACAACGAAGTAAAGGCAGTTTTAAATGAACCTTCCCGAAATAATTCCACCAAATAATTTGGCTACTTCTTATTGCATTGTACTTATCCATAAATTTGTTTTTTTAAATTACAAAACATTCTCACCCAGTACAAAATGTCGCTCAAGATCGATGTTCTTTCAGTGAAAGTGCAATGCAAAAATGCGCTTTACAATATTCATTAAAAAAGAAAAGAAACAAATCAAGGCTTTATATGCAGTAAAGTCGTGCAGAGAAAACCCTCCCAGGAGATACGAAGTTCCTTCAAGATTGAACTCAAACACACGAAATCTCAATGTACATCGAACTCAGGTAAACTATCTCGGATAAGACAACGTCACGGCTAAATCGCACAAACGTTCACGGTTAAGACGAGCAATTCTGGGCAATATAATTGGTTTTTGTTTTTTTGGGGGGTCAAGAAAGTCCTAATTAGCCAAACAACAATAAGTCTTTGTGGATATGAACAATAAAGGTTTCTAGTGCAATACAGTACAATATGAATTAATTAAACAAATTTGTAAGCATAATTGATAATTGAAAATATCTTACTTAACTAGAAATCCACCCGTCACATGGCGGGTGTCAACCGTACAGGTTGAAGGGTAAAGAAATGAAAGTGAATATTGTTTCAAAACTTAATATTCTGCAACAATATACTGTTCATCTGCATAAAACATTTTTCAGAGTATTTATTTAATTCACAACAATGGCTGAGTATTATCTTACTACAACAATGACTGACTAAGAGAATTATTATTTTTTTCAGTTTATTTAATTGAATTAATAACAATCCCTGGCTTCGGACGGAAGGATAAGAGAATTCTAGTATTAGATACTGGTACATATATGTAAACTTATTTCACGTGTAGATTACATGATCTTTTTGAAATGGTATGATTTCTTTGCCACCAAAAGACTAAGTAATTTTTAACTAAAAGTTAAAACGTTTAACAGCTAAGAGGAGCAAAATCCTCCAGTCCCTTAGTGCTCGTTTTAACCAAGTTCGACTGTACTCAATAAACAAACAGATGTCTTATTAAGCATAATCATCAAATTCTCACTCCCTTTTGAAGGTATTCTTCCCTTTTTACACTAATGTCATGCAATACACTTATGCCTTAGGGAGCAATGCTCGTCTTCCAACTGCGTAGCTACTATCTTTATTAGGTTTCTAAACTTGTTAGCATCAACAACTTTGAGACTTAACATTTTCACGAATAATTGTTTAAAACGCTTCCAACCGTTACTTTCTCAATACAGGGTACATGAGGATCACGCACTTTAATTCTCTTATTTCTCAAAATCATCACAACTAAATTTACAGCTCCGAACTGAATTTAACTGGAATTTATGAATTTAGCGCGCTAGTCGCCATCAGAAAATTTTTCTATCCACCAGCCGTGACAAGATTTCCTAAGCCAATTTGTATTTAACAAGAGTTTTACTTTAATCACAGAAATTTAACTTGTATTCTTAGCATGCGAAAATTTTCTACTGACTGATTACACCTCCTCCTCTTTCATTTTATAATAACGTCGTTCTACATTTGGAATCTGACAACACCTTACACGGCAGGGAAGCCACCATCCTACAGTCGAGCCCACATACAATAACGAACCCGATTATAACGAAAAAGCGGTTAGAGCAAGGTTAATTGAAATCCCCAACAACAGATTCATTGAAACTGTACAAATTTCCTCTAACTGGTATAACTAAATTTGATATAACGAAAATACAAGGTGGTTATAATTTAAATTACACTATTCAGATCCCTCTACTCTAGAGCCCGTTCTGCTGATCGGATTTTGATAAAACTTGGAATATACGTTACATATACCATGGGGAAGAGGTTTTTGCAATAAAAAATAGTCCAAATTTCGACCACTAGGTGGGGCCTATCATGCAAGAAAGGGCACTAAGTCAATTAGGAAGGCTTAAAACGCTTTAAAATGCCATTAATCAGCTGTAAATCATTCTTCATCATGCTTTTTACAGAAGAAAGAACGAGCTTTACCGGTCAAGTTCTTTTATCAGAACTGCAGTAATGGTTCTACTGCACTGCGAGAATTTCGACGCTTGAAAGACTTGCGAAAAGAGCCTATGACAAGTACTGATTTGAAAAAGATGATTACTAAATTTGAAATGACTGGGGAATTGGATGTGCTGAGAGGAAGAGGACGAAAACGGATTGCAAATGAAAGTGTGGAAGAAGTCGCTGTTGCTGTGGTTAAAAAGCGTCCGGTTCCCAATATTCTTCAACAGGTGCGCAAGCAGTATCACGTGAGTTGTCTCTTCCTTGGTCTACGGTACGAAAGGTTCTGCAATGCATTTTAAAATGGTATCCATACAAGATCCATGTGGTGCAGAAGCTGCTCCCTCAAGACCCGGATCAACGCACTGATTTTGCTTGCCGGTTTTTGGTTAGAATAGCCGTTTGACAATTCATAGCCTTGGAACATTTTGTGGTTATACGAGGTGCATGTTACCCTACATGGAGCTTTGAATATTCAGAACTGTCTCATCTGGGGTACTGCAAGTCCTAATGTTGTGCATGAACAGCCTCTGCATTCTGATTTCATTACTGCACGGTATGGTTTTATTGCTGCTGATTTCATTCTTGGCCCCTTTTTCTTTCAGGAGAACACTCCTCAATGCCCTAAAAGGTGTTCCATCAGGGGTGCCCGTTACTGCGAACTTCTGCAGCAGCAAGTCATTCCTCTCTTATATTCAGCCTTTTTATTAACGATCTTTGTTTTCTTTTAACCCCCCTTTCACTAATCCTTTACGCAGATGACGCAACCATTTCTTATTCTGATGTATCACTCTTATCTATCCAACATACACTTGAGTGAGCATATTATTATGATCACCCTGTCAGTATCTCGCTGGGCCACCTTTTGCCTTTAATACTGCGGTTATTCTTCGTGGCATTGATTCCACGAGATGTTGGAAGGTGGTGGGAGGAATCTAGATTGGACGGTGGTGGATCCAGCTGTCTGATGGTTCGTTCGACTTCGTCCCACAAATGTTCAATTGGAATGAGATCTGGGGATTGTGGGGGCCACCGAAGTAAGGTAAAGTCCCCCTCATGTTCCTGGAACCACTCCTGCACAATACGAGCTCTGTGGCATGGCGCATTGTCTTGCTGGAAGTAACCATCTCCATTGGGGTACGCCATCAATATGACAGGCTGGACTTGATCGGCGACGATACGGAGGTATGCTGTGCCATCCAGACTTTGTTCAACACGTATTAACGGACCCAACGCATGCCAGGAAAACATTCCCCAAACCATAGCACTGCCCGCACCGGCCTGAAGAGTTGTACTCATGCATGCGGGCTTAACGACCTTAATCATGCTTTCGTGCTGTTTCCGCCAGATTCTCACGCGGCCGTCTGCATGATGTAACTGGAATCGTAACTCGTCAGACCACATGATTTGTTTCCACTGCTTGATAGTCCAGTCCTTGTGCTCCTGACCGAATTGGAGTCGTTTCCGCTTGTTGGCTGCAGACAGCAAAGGTGTGTGGACAAGTCTTCGGCTTCCGTATCCCATGCGATGCAGTGTGCGGCGGACAGTGCATTCAGAGAGCGTTGTGGAGGACCCCTGATTAAGGTCAGCAGTGATTTGATGCACAGTTGCTCTTCTGTTATCCTTTACCAGTCGTGACAGACTCCGTTCTGTCCGATCATCAACCATCCGCGGACGGACACAACGCGAACGTTCAGACCCCGTCTTCCGGCTAACCGTCCAGTCTTTAAATATTTTAACGACGGCTGCTCTTGAGCATCCCACGAATGCTGCTGTTTCGCTGATACTCGCTCCATAGCTCCGAGCACCTACAATCATCCCGCGTTCGAAGGCTGTTAAATCGCGTCGTTTACCCATAGTTGAAGAATGGAGCACGTCTACTGTTGTCGACGACATTCAGCTTCCCTTTTTATACTGGTCCGGCCCGCTAGCAACATTGTGGCGACGTCCGTGCGCGCATTTGCATAAACATGTCAGGTGGTCATAATAATATGCTCACTCAGTGTATTTTTAATCAAGCCCTTGTCAAACTTTTTCTACGGAATTCTACTAATCAGCTTACATTAAATATCACCGAAACAAAATACTTAATTCTGATGACTTCTGTCTTTATTATAATTCCGCACCACTTCAATCAACTAAATCCATCAAATATCTTGGGATCTTTTTGTCGCAAGATCTTTCATGGGACATCCATATTAACTCATTAGCCACTACACTTAATCAAAAGTTAGGTCTTTTTTCTCGCCTTCATCACCTCCCCTCTCACATTCTCCTAATACTTTACTATTCTCTTATACAATCCTCCCTATGTTACGGGATTCAATTCTGGGTTTCTTCAAACGAATCTAATTTAATCCGACTTCTTCAGATTCAAAAGAGATTCATTCGGATTTTGCTAAAGTTGCGTAAATTTGACTCTGTTCTCCATTTATTCAATTCAATCGCATCACATTTACTGCATTCGTTTTAAAAATTCTAATACTATTCTTTTAGCCTAACGTAACATAATTAGGAGTGTTTCCATTGCCAGTGTTAAGCTCTGGACTTTGCTCAAAAATATTTTCAATACTTCCCCGCCAAGTTTAAAGTTAATGTCAAAAAATTCCCTTACTAACTCTTAACTTATTAAGTTTAGTTTATATATCTTTTATTCTTAGTTTGTAATTTTTTAGTTTTATTTAGTTTTGACTCGTATTTTTTTCTTTTTCTTGTCTCCCTGCTTTTCTTTGTAATCCTTCCGGGGACCTAACTCGTCGGTCTTTGACCATACAGGTCCCAGCTGGATTTTCTGTAAACTTCAATTTAAATAAATAAATAAATAAATAAATAAATAAATAACAAAAATCTTTAGAGACTATTGTCTTCATGCAAGATGATGCAACACCCCATATTGCCCGACAAGTGAAGGAACTGCTTCGTGTCCACTTTAAAGATGATCGGGTAATTTCTGACTGCCTGGCGTTCTCGTTCTCCGGACTTGAATCCATGTGACTTCAGATTGTGGGGATTCCTGAAGGATCGTGTCTATGGAGGACGCATACAGACTGCCTGAATTGAAAGCAAGCATAACACGCCATGTTACTGTAATTCCTCAAGAAACCGAGGACACGGGATCGACCCCGGCCGAGGACGACGAGGATTTTTCCAGGGGGAAAGTCCTGAGATCACGCACTTCCTTCGGAAGGGAAGTAACGCCGTTGGTCCCGTGTAGTCGTTTGCCGGCTGCACGTTAAAGAACCCTTGCGAGGCAAAATTTGCGGCCCCTATAACGCCGTCCTGAAATGACCATGGCAGTTGAAAAGGACGTTAATACCAAACAAACCAAACCAATCCTCAAGAAACCCTTCCCGCTATGGTTGAACACGCTATAACGCGATTTGAACATGTGATTGAGACAAATGGAATGCACATTGAACAAATGCTGTGAAGAAATAATTTTTTTGTGTTTCCTTTAATAACAAGTATAATAAAATTACATCAATATGAGGAAATACAAGGATCTTCATCAGGTTTTTTATTGAAAGTAAATAAACTTCTTATCAGAAGTAACAGAAAAAATACAAAAATTTTAAAATTAATAGATACAACATTGTTATGATATTATTGTTACAAAATAATACAGTAGAAGGAAATGGTAATTAAGAGAATACTGTTACAAGAATACAGTAAAAGGACTTTGTATTATTTTGTAACAATAATGTCATAACAACGTTGAATATATTAATTTTTAAATTTTTGTATTTTTCTGTTACTTCTGATGAGAACATCAGTTTATTTACTGTCAATAAAAAACCTAACGAAGGTCCTTGTATATAAGGACCGAAAGGCCGTGTATTTTCTCATACTGATGTACTTTTATTATACTAGTGTTTCCTTTTCTTTAATGCGCCACTTTTTCACCTAGTGGTCGAAAGTTAAACCAATTTTTCTTTTATTGCAAATATCTCTTCCCCATGGTCTATATAACGTATATTCCAAGTTTCATCAAAACCCAATCAGCAGAACGAGCTTTAGAGGGGTCTGAATAGTGTAAGCATATTATAAACTACCCTGTACGTATATAAAGAATCATTTTATAGGCTATCACACAACTTTGGTTTGCATATAGCAAAATTTTGAAAAATAAACGTTTTTATTCGAGTCTAAAATTTGGCATTAGGTTAGTTCACTCAGCAGGAGGAGAAGGTGAGGAATAGAGTAGTAGAGAAGCAGGAAAAGAAAGCACGTGTGCCTAGCAACACCCGAATTCCATGTGCACACCTATCTTCGACACGTGTCTGCGACTCTTGAATGTCTGCATTTTTGAAATGATGGCAAAAAAAAAAATCTTTACATATTGACACCAAGATGAAGATCATAACGGAAGTAAAACCTGAAGGAGAAAAAAAGACATGTTACTTTTGGTTATTAAAAAAAAATTGAAAAACACATAATTGAGTGTTTTTCTTTGTCGGATATAAATAAATTCACTTTAAACAAAAATAATTTCGCTATATCCAGTATACGTTTATAAAGAATAAATTTGCGGACATTTAAAAATTCGTTATAAGTGGGTTCGACTATCTTGAAGTTTACTCCCGATGCCTCATAGTTCCCGTCAGCCCTGAACAACTCACAAAGTTCTCATTAACAAAAGTTGAGTATTAAACTGTATTAAAACGAAATTTATTGCTGCGAAAAAAATTGTCACCAATTTTAAGTTACACCCGACGCTACTGATCAAAATCTTATTATTCTAAAATACCAAATCAGATATTCAAAAAAGCTAGTTTAAATAATTCCCGCTGCGTTTTTGTTTTGTTTTTTTCTCATAAAGATAAAGCAACAAAGAATTAATTTATTGAAACGAGCGGATTTTAAGTTTAATGTACCGGAATTTAATGTCATCGAAAATTGTGCGGATTTAAGTGCTGTTACATGCTCGCTTGTAATTAAAAATGTTCAAAATGCTACTAAGAGAGATTTGTATGTGGCGTATAATTTCATATTTAGGTTCGATAAGATTATTTCAATTTTGTGGTAACTCAAAAGGTTTATGAAATGGCATAGCTGTACCCAATAGATGTCGTCATTGTGGATAAACCAACGCGGACACGTTTTCCAGCAGAAAATCAGAGATCCTTCGGTCAGAAACAGCATCCTTGAATGGGATTGAATGAGAGAGAAAGTTTTTAGAGATTGTTAGCGTGTTTAACAAACGAAGATCGGAGTGGTTCAGAATTAGCGATGAAATTCGAAACGTGGAATGCTCGTGTGCGAAGCAGCATATCAGCGCAGCTCCGTATGTCAAGTGCGACGATATGCAAATTAGTACACAGGAAACTAGGACATTAATGCAGTTAAAAAGGCGAATCAATGATACAATAACAACAACAGACGACCGTACGATGCATGCAAGAACAGAGCAATAAGTCGAATAACGTCTTAAAAATCCTCGGCGCGACACGTGGAAACGTACTGAGGTTGTAGAACTAACTTGAGCTGCTAATTGGAATTACAGGCTTCTTTCCATCTTGCACAGTTTTAGTGGTATTAATGTCTGAAATGTGCCAGAGATATTATGTATCTTTATCTGAGTACCATATAGATAGCGCGTCTTTCATTTTGACTGGAGTAACAAGGTGCTATTTATGAGTGCGTATTTGGTGACATAATTTATTGTTATGATGTATCCCTTAAGAATAACAACAGAAAGAAAGCCTGGTCTGAGTGAAAGAAGTCGATTTGTTATTATCTTTCTGTTCTTCCATTACAAAAACGTCCATGATTTGTGCAACATGATAAATATCAATCGTACAATTGGGTGAAGGACAATCAACAAAGGAATTTCTAAATATCATAAGATATTGAAAGGAAAACGAAATCCTCAAAATTTGGAAATAAAGTGTAAAAGATGAGATGTCCTAATTAGAAATGTGTAGGTCTATCATTATATCTAACTCCTTTAATTTAACACGTTCAGCCGATCATGATTTCTTGGCATTTACAATTAACTTTAATCCCAAATTGTAGGTTGTACGACGAAGAATAAGAAAAGTCGTCAGGTAATCATGTCTTAAGCGGTCTCTCCTAAAATCGCTTTGAAGCTGAATCGACATCGTTTCTCTTTGCCAGCTAAAAATATGCCGGCAATTCAGAACTATCGATCCGTGTAAAGAGAGTAGAAATGAAAATCAATCCAATTTCTTCGGGCGTTCTTGTGTCTAATTCCAAAGGATCCCAAGCTCCATGAGGTTTCCGAAACATCAAAATATTGGAATTCGATGACTGACGCAATCTTATAAGACGCTTCTATGGTTTGACTGCAGTTCAGTTTTTTTTATTCCACCCGATCGAAAACAACTTATTATCAGAAGGATGAAAATAAACAAAGAAAAGAGAGAGAAAAAATCCAACCCATTAAAATGGAGAAGTCGATTTCGTCGAGAAGAAAACATCAGGACGATAGTGCAAGAATGACAACAACAACAACAACAACAACAAATATTGAGCAAAGGTTAATGGGGGACATTTATGTGGGTTTCCGAAACTCTTTTGTGGAGCATCTTCCTGCCTTCTTACATGCATATAAAGACCGGAATGGCGGTGGGGGAGGTTTAAAAAGAAAGGTGGGGGTTGAGGGGAATGTTAAGCGAGGGTAGAATAGAAGGAAAAAAAAAAAGAAGGTCACAAGAAGAAGGACAAGAAAGAGAGATTGGTAGGAGTGATGACCTTCTTGTTTATTCGTGGATCCTTGTGGTCATTTAAAATTCTCTGTCGCTCCTCTCTCCTTTTTCCTTCTTTCTACAAAAATTGACAAGAGCAAACTTATGCGCAGAAGTATGTGTGCACCGTAGATGGGATCGATGAAAGGCGGAGGGTTAAACTTTTACAAGGCCCCTTCGTTCACTCTCGATCATTCGTACAAGGACTGTTCAAAACTCGGCACCGCCCTTTCCAATTGATCCAACCCAAAGGTCCCTTTGCTGACTGACCACGCAGAAAATGCACCCCGGCTATTTTTTGCTCTACCTCCCTCCCTTCACTAGTTTTTACACAGTCCCTTCTTTGCTCCCAGCTCCCTCCCAAGTGGGCGACATGGAAAGAGAAAGAAGCGGGAGGGAAGGTCAATCATCCTACCTATGGGAAACCCACCAGAAAGAGAGGGAGCGTATATATACACATGCATAGACAGACGCCCTCCCCCCCCTCGTGCAAACGCGACCCATCACGAAACAATTAAGGGGACCCAGTGCTTCGTCCCCATCCCTTTATGCACCCGAACCAATGAAGAGAGCCTAAGTGTTCACTTGTCAGATAATGAACAACAAGGGAATCCGACCACAAAAAAAAAGAACTCCCTCTTCGAGCACGCGACCGCACTGTAACAAGCGCCGTCCGACATAATAATGTACATTGCTGTGCGTGTGTTTAAAAGGCAAGAGGGTTCCTTAATTCTTGTATCTGTTAATCCAATCTCAATAAAGATCTCATAAGCAGGAGCATAACTCATCCTGCCCATACCAGAAAACATCCCTTACTGAAAAAAAAATTGGAACATACATTAGAAGAAAAACGATAGATTGCACGAGTATGGTCCGAAAATCCGCGGCATCACCAGAACTTGTGTCTCCTTTCCCCATTGACCGTACAGAATCCTTACTAATGTCTTTTGTACAAATGCTACTCGTAAGACGTAATTCCCATCTATCAATAAACGAATGAACATATGTCAACAGCAATGACATAAACAACTGACAAAATTAAATTCTTAAATTATAATTTCAACGCACAACTTAAAAGTTTCAAGTGGTTTAAATGAAAACAACAGAATTCCAAGAACTAAAGGGTTATCATCAAATCCCATTACCCGAAAGACATTGAATAGCTCAGAATATGCGTAATGTTCTGTCTTACGCTTAACAGGTAATGGGTTCACAGGTATTAAAAATGTCCTCCCTTCCACCTCTTTGCACAGCTAAATTCGATCTGTTCGGATAAAAGGACTTTATGATCACATCGTAATTACAGTATTTACCTGAATAGATCCCGACGTCGAATTTAAGCCGCCCCCTCCCCTTTTTTTGTTTTGGTCATTTTCATCGGAAAAAAATATTCTCAAATTTAAACCGACTTCTATTTTTTCAATGTCCTGAAGCTTATTTAAATCCAATTATTTTTTACTTTTCAATAAATAGACATGGCTACGCCAAGGATATTCTTACAAAAGTTAGGATATGCAAAGAGATTGTAAAATATATAAATATAGCGGAACTCAAAAAAAGAATTTCAAATGGTTGCTATGAGACCATTTTATGCAATTTAGCTATCAACATAACAAGAGACCCTAGTTAGTAGCCTTTAAGCAAAAAATAACAAAAGCCGCAGTCTCATATTTCCTCTCGTGCATTCTTTGCTGTAATATTTTTGGAATAAACTTCACTCGCCATTTCTCATTATTCTATCATTTCAGAGACATATTTCACACACCTCGCACGGAACTTACCCACAGCTTGATTTTTAGACCATACTGACTTCACCATTATCACCTACAACGTTAAAGAACCCTGATCGGAAGTAATGTCGTCGAATAAGACATCATACGTTCGGATAAGGTTTGATCATAACATTCGTCACCATACAAACTAAGAAAAATTAATACAAAAAAAAAAACACCGTTCCATATCCACTTGACTATTTCAAAAAACATGCGTTTTGCAACCGCTGCAGCAATAGTTCGCTTTAAAGCGTTATTTCAGCTTTCATTAACAATTTCCTTACACATTTGCACAATATTTCATATCCTGATACCAAAAATTAGGGGAAAGTAATTCACCCCATTATACGCGCATTACATCCACAACATATGTTCCAACTTTCGCTAAAACTGATAAAACGTTGATAAACTTAAAGAGATAAATTCAGCGAATAAGATATGCGTTCACGATTCCCTTGACGGTCGGAAAAAAAACTGCAAATCGTGAAACTAGCTTATATAAATCCACAATCCACCTGGATTAGTCCTCAAATATTAGAGTTCTGCGTTTATAATCTGAGAAACCTCCTGGAAAACCGAATCATAAAGCAACATCTACAAAGACAAAGTTCTAAAGACAACCGAATTATAAAGCGACAAAATTCTAAAGACAAATGTTCCAAAACACCTTTCATTTATTTGGAATCTCAAGACACAAACCTTGCCTAATTAAAAAAAAAAAAAATAACAAGCAGAATGGCAAAACTTTAATCAGTGTAAGAAAAAAAAATAAACTTCAGTAAATTCTGAAAGTCTCATCTTACTCATTGCGTTAAAGCAAATAAATTACGTCCTTTTTCATTATTCCAAATTTCTCCCTCATCAAATACTCAAGAAATAAATTCCGATTACGTTTGTAAACGTTAAAACCTTGATTATAATAGGAAATCAGAGATAAAGAGTCAAATGATTACAGCATTCCATCTTTTTCATTCAAAAGTCTTTTAAGCTCCTCCTCCTCCATCGCCGTTTCCATGGCAACCGTGGGAAAGACGTGGGAGGCTGGGAAAGGCCGTCAGCTCGAGCAAAGAACAAGGTTCAGTCTCCGCCTCTTCTCCATTGGTTCTCGGAGCGGAGGAGGATGATGGGGGGGGGGGGAGGAGGGAGTAGCCGGTAACCAGAGCTACCATCTTAGACGAACAACGGAAGCTCAAGAATGACTAAGAACCAGGCGCTCGACACAGAGACAAAATGAGTGAAGGCTAAAAAAAAAATAATAATAATAATAATAACAAAAATAAAAAGGCACGTGCATGATAAAAGACGTCTCTTGAACAAAAGCGATCCTCTAACCACCACCGCCACTGACATCAGAATCAAGTCATTCTCAAGTCACCATTAGCTATTATCGATTAATAAGAACGCGGTAAAGGCAGGAGGGAAAAAAATGTGAAGAGCAAATATTAGGTCTACTTAAGACTAAAAGGTTATCGATTATAGCCCCATCTTCAAATATGCTTACTAGAATATATCAAAAGAGAATTAATCACATAGTATTTAATCAGCTTACTGTTCTGGAAGAGGCTCTAACAAAAGCGTATGCAATTCACAGCAACACTTTGAAATTTCTTACAATACAACTAGATAAAATTAATTTGCCACAGAGCATACAAAAAAAGAGGGCACGCAGTTTTATAGGCTTTCAAAATCGATTTTTTAAATGTGTAGTTTTCTAGAATTATTAGTATTAGAGACAGGCCTACAAACATGCAAACTTACGAGGAAAAAAAAAGAAAACCCAATCAATACAGTTCCGCTTCTGTTAACATTCCCCCAGTTTTTAAAAACAAAAGGAGGTCACGATCGCAAAAGCGGAATGAAAGCACAATCTGATACTCCCTGAGCTTTCCTTGAACCTTCAGTACCTTACCGAAACAATTATTATTTTTTTCCCAACTAGTCAATTATTCAACGAGCTCATTTCCGCTCATGATGGATGGACACAGACATTAAGAGGACTAAAAGGGGGGGGGGAGGGAAGCGCACAATGTCTGCGGTTAAACTGAACACAGTGTCCTTAAGAAAGAAGAGACAATTTTGGGAATTTTAGCATTATTGATGCCAACACCGTAAACTATGTCAACATGACCTTTTCAAAGCTTGGCCTTTTGTCACAACAAGACAGAAGTGTGTCGTGAGGCCAAAAAAAAATCGATGGAAGACGACGACGGCGAAAGGTCAGCTTTCACAAGCAGTTTAGTGGGCGAGGCAAAGGATGAAAGGCGTCTTACAAGAAAGAATGGACAACTTCCTTTCGACTTACTACAAGGTTAAAAGAAAAGCTGAAGAGACGACTCTAACAACAATGAAACAATGCTTTTAGAAAGATGGAAAGAAAAAAAAAACAACCTACGAAAGCGTGACATAATCACATGCCATCAAATACACACAATAATTCTAACTTCGATTCTAATCTAAAAACACAGTAAATCTGTTAAAATGCAAATGATAAGCCTGAAATAGGTCAGTTATTTAAATAATCCAAGGTAATTCTTATTTTAAGCAACTAAAAGAGATGCCCATCGTTAAAACCGAACAGTTCACAATATGAAGGCGGCCCAATATGCACAGGCATAATGGATGGGAAAATGACGCAACCGTATGGGAAATACGTGTGTTTATAACAAATGTTTTTTATGTGGTTGTATACGAGCGTCCGGTCTTAATGTAATGTTCCACAACGAATATTCTTTGCTCCAGTGTGTATCTCTTGGTTCCTCGGTACCGTACTATGCTGTTTCGCAATCTTAAGAATTTAACATAAAAAAAAAGATTATATTCTTTGATAGAAAAATTTATGGAAACAGCCCGGACAGTGCAGGACCTCGCTTTTATTTTCACTCGCCAAGCGGACTGACAAAAGGGAATTATGATCTGAAATGAAATTTTATTTGATAGCCAGATCCCCTTGGTAGTTCTCCGTGACCGGTGACACCCTCACAGCATAACGACTCGCTGATGACATTCTAAGAACCGTTGCGGTGCTCTTCATTTCGCGGCGCCTGGGGCTTATTTTTTAACAAGATAACGCCCGACCACATACCGATTGTCTCCATGCTTGTGACACGCTGCCTTAGCCAGACGGATAGTTAAATCTCTCTCCAATTGAGCACATTCCAAATAAAATGGGGCATCGCCTGCGACCATACAGATTTGCTCATTTAGGGTGTGTCTAAAAAGTCCGACCGGTCATGTGGTACGATCGACGATCGGTCGGCGGCCGTTTGCTTCCATTTGTTCAAAATGGCGTCGCAGCAAGGTTCCTCATCATTTAAGTTAGTACGATTTAAAATTGTGTACATAGATACATTTTAATCACCCGTCTTTTCTTTTTCGTATTCATTCCTTGTTTCTTGATGCTGCCCAATATCTATTTCGCCATCTCCTTTCTCCAGAATATATTTATTACGTATCGGGCACGCGAACACTTGAATTTTCTACTTTCGTCCGCCATGATTCTACTCACCGAGGCAGCCGACCGGCGACCGGTCGCGTTTTGAAACGCTCATCGCGACCGATCGTTACTTTATGAATCGAGGGTCGTCCAAATAGGGAGAAAATTTAAAATGAATAAAGCCAGCTACGTATGATTGCATCGTTCCCGCGTCGATCGAAAATAGTCAAAATTTCGAGTCAGTCACTGGTGGCTCCAAAACGAGCTTTGCGACAGGTTTTGACCAATCGCGACCGGTCGCACTTTTTAAACACACCCTTAGTGTAGCCCCTGAACAACACATCGTCAAATTGTTGTGAAAGTGAAAGTGCAATTATTTCACGTACCAATGTGTACACTCCACGTTCAAAGTTGCGTGCCAACTGCATATTTCCTTCTCGGCGCGTCTATTTAAGCTATAGGATTGAGTTTCTTTCTGAACAACCTGTACTGTACCATTTCGTTGTAAGAACTTCCAACATTATGGGCCTTTTCACCAGCAAGAGAACTCCCCCTGGCTTATTTTCGAATCGTAACACAATGTTTTTATGATACGGATATGGAAAATGTGTGGATGGACCAGCCCAAAGCCTGGAATTATTGAGCATTTTTGGAGTTAACTGGATCGTCGGATCTGTGCATAAGGCCGAAACGATACCGAACGGAGGAGCATATTATTAACCATCTAGTGGAGAGTGTATATGATTTGTACGAGATGCCAGTCTTAGAAACCAAGGTATCCAACACAATGATACAAC
Organism: Rhysida immarginata; assembly: GCA_023313115.1. Taxonomy (NCBI): domain Eukaryota; kingdom Metazoa; phylum Arthropoda; class Chilopoda; order Scolopendromorpha; family Scolopendridae; genus Rhysida; species Rhysida immarginata. Next base: position 377,473 of record JAHWFO010046501.1, on the reverse strand, counting down.
ATAAGCACCTTTTTGCCTAAATACAGATGTTCAGATACTAAGGGTGGACTACTTGTGTGTTCCACTTTCGTTTCGATAGTTCTAGGCTTAATATTACTTGAAACAGATCAACACGCGGATATGTCTATATAGGCACAACATGTGATAGTTGTTTACCAAGTAACCACTAGCACATATTTCATAGAGATGATGTAAGAGGGAACACTCTCAAACGAAGTGCCCTTTTCAAATGTTTAAGAACTGCGATGGACGTGTAGTTCAAATGTTTATCCACGTGTAGTTCAAACGAAGTGCCCTTTTCAAATGTTTATGGGTCACCGCATAAGTTAGGCAGCAACACGTCGCCATCACGACAGCTTGGTGAAGAAATGCCGCCGTTGGAAAGGATACCAAGAAGGAGCTTTCGAGTTTAAGAAATGGCCAGGGAATAGCTAGGGCAGCTGAAGACTATGTGGCTGGCATTCACAAACTTTGTGAGTGCAACAACGCTGGCTTCCACAATGAAGCTCAACATTAGCAAAGCATTGTAGGATCATGTGATATAAACTTTAACCTCTATAAACCCATGGTGCGATATAATAAAGTTAATACTGATCGCAGGCGATAAGCTAAATTTCATTCTCAATGCATTTTGTAGAAATCAGACTGAGAAGACGCTTTGTTCAAATACATTTTGACTTCCCTCAGAACTTTCTGTTTAATTTACGGACATGCCCTTTGTCAAAATTTCAATTCTTCATCCATAAACAACAACTTTCAAAGCACTCTTCAAGTATAAAAGAGTTTGCAATATACAGTCGAGCCCACATATAACGAATCCGATTATAACAAAAAGCGGTTATAGCGAAATTAATTGAAATCATTGAAACTGTACAAATTTTCTACGGCTATAACGAAATCTGATAAAATGGAAATACGTATTTAAAGAATCATTTTATGGGCTATTACTATTACACAACTTTTGTTTGGATGTAACGAAATTTTGAAAAATAACACAGGCCAACGACAAAAAAGACTTTTGAATGAATTTGCCTTATTCTTGTTATTTTTAGGGTGCTGAATCCGAATCTGCTTTTAGATTTTTTTCTTTCCAACTTAAGCAGATAGAGGCTGCAATGTTAAAGTGTCCATATTTTTGGGCCACAAGGTAATTTATCAGACCCCAAACACTGAATAATTTAAAATGTTCCATTGAAAAAAAAAAGAATATGTGGATGATAGAAAAAACTGAGGTCAGATTCCACACAAAAAAGCATAAGAATCAGCTCTTAACGTTAAAAAAGTTTTTAAAAAGTTATTTTTTGTTGACCTGTGTAACCATTTATTTCGTGTCGAATTATGGCATTGCATTAGTTCACTAAGTAATAGCAGAAGGTGAGGAAAGAGAAACAGTAATAGAGAAACAGGCAAGAAGAAGCACTTGTTGTATGATTACTGCTACTGCCTAGCAACATTCGAATTCCACGTGTACAATTATCTTCTACACTTATCTGTGACTCTTAAGTGTCACCATTTTTAGAAATGATGGCCAAGAAACCTATTAGAACTCGACACCAAAATTAAGATCATAGAAATTGAGAAGGAGAAAATAGGACGTATTTTTGGTCATTAAATAACAAAACACCAAGTAACACAACTGACAAGGGAACTCCACGAAGTTGTACGAAGGCACTTTTTTTTTTGCGCGCAAGCAAACCGTGGAAGCAATAGCGTAGAGCGGCGGCGGAGTGCTCCGGAAGTGAAAAGTTCAACAAACATGGCGGGAAGAGGGGAAGCAAAATCGTTAGCGGTGGTCGCCAAAGAATTGCAGTTAGGGAACTGTTATTAAGCACAAAGTCTTAATTTAGCTGTACAATTATTCGTCTCTAAATAATTTATAGGATGAGGTAAGCTTCCATGAATTCTATTTTTATTTAAAACTATAAAGCACCGCGATACATACCCCCATACCAAGGAAACGTATTACTCGAAGTTGCACATAAAGCCAGCCCCGTGACGAAGATTACAGAATTACTTAATAAAATGAAATAATAAATTAAGGAAGTGGTTATTAATTACTATACACATTTTTACTGGAAGGCAATTAGCTAATTGTAATAATCTATTTTTAAAAACTAAATTTATTTAGAAACTTGAGAAGCCATTCAATTGTCGTCTGCTGCTGTCTACTTCCATTGATTTCATGTGAAGTGAATTCGTGCTTACTGCTGAGTAGTGGAAGAAAGAAGTTCCGTTAAGCGCATTAATACACACAGCCTGCTTTAACAATGGAGTCCTTGTATGGCTATGCGTGCTCAAATTTTTTCGTTTTCACGGTTTATTTTGAAAGAAACAAAATTTCGCACTCTCTTATTTTGCAAGCATCTATAATAGCTTCAGATGAGTAACATATTTCAATTTGGTGGAAATCTGTGACATACATGTTCGAGGGATTCCCTTGTGAGTGTTTTTTTTTTCTTTTACTGTTATAACTAACAAAATTACGAACATTTAAAAATTCGTTGCAAGTGGGTTCGACTGTACTAACAAGGGGACATTACGACCTCGGAATTTTAGTTTAATACGAGACTTCGTGTAGTTGTAGTGTACCTTTAGGATGTTAATATACGAGGGGAGTTCAATAAGTAATGCAACACATTTTTTTCTGAAAAAGGGGGTTGTTTTATTCAACATTCAAATACATCATGTTATTCCCCAATCTTTTAGCTACACAAAACTATTTTTCAACGTAATCTCCATTCAATGCTACGGCTTTACGCCACCTTGAAGCGAGGGCCTGTATACCTGCACGGTACCATTCCACTGGTTGATGTCGGAGCCAACGTCGTGCTGAATCAGTAACTGCTTCATCATCCGCGTAGTGCGTCCCACGGATTGCATTCTTCATTGGGCCAAACAGATGAAAATCCGTCAATCTGCTCGAATGAGAATGTTCGCAAGTTCCGACATTGCAGGAGTCAGAGCTGTGCACGGCCGGCCAGCTCGCGGGAGATCAGACAGTTTTGCTTGCCTTGCGGCGATGATGACACACGCTTTGCCCAACGACTCACCGTGCTTTTGTCCACTGCCAGATCACCGTAGACATTCTGCAAGCGCCTATGAATATCTGAGATGCCCTGGTTCGGACCGTTGTTTGGAACGCACCTCCATTGTAGACGCCACTTTAACAGCTCACTATAGCGCTGTCACATATCGGACGTCAATGAAACTTTACGAGACGAAGCGGAAATGTTTGAAAATGTTCCACAAGAAATGTCCAGTTTTTTCAACCAAAATTGGCCGAGAAAAAAAAATGTGTTGCATTACTTATTGAACTCCCCTCGTATTTAAATATTAAGGCGCACTATTCAGCCAATTTTGCAAAAAGACGGTTTAAAGTTTCGAGCACCTTACATAAGGGAAAGTTTTCCTCCTTGATTGTAAGTGATCCGATAGCTCAGACGGCAGCGTGGTTGCTCTCAAATTATTAACATGTAAGTGTGAGGTGGCGGGTTCGAATTCCAGTTGTAACAATTTTTTTTTCTTTACACAAATAATTATTCAATATATTATATTTAATTTAATTTCATTTACAACGTACATTGAACAGCAATATGCCTACAAGTCAGCAGTTAGCTCGAGAGAAGTCGAAGGAGGGATTATCAGAAGACAAGGAGAAGGGAATATCACCTGGCAGTTTATTATCTTCGTAGAATTGACTAAAATTATTTAATAGACAGGGACGTTGACAATACAATTGCGCAAAGTACTCAGTAAATAGTTGTCGAACCTCGTCGATGATAAAGGCACTCCATCGTGATTTTTAATAATAATATCCTCTCTTCTATCTCGGGTTAGGGTCCCAACAAAGTTCCAGAATTCCTTCGGGTTCGATTTTAAGCAATGCTCCATATAGTTTTGGTGTCTGTCTCTGTCTCTCGCTAGTTGTTCCTTGGCAAGCTTTCTGTAGTTTCTGTACTGGTTATAGTCGCTAATCTTTCCATACCGTTTCCAGCGGGTGTGCAGTCTCTTTTTATTCCTAAGTGCTGTCTTGAGATCACTAGAGACCCAGGAAGGGTAGAACCCCTTGGATGGACGGAATTTCGGAATAAACTTATCCATGGATTGTTGAATTTGAGATGTCAGATATTCAGCACAAAAGTCCGGGTCAGAGGAGGAATATAACGGGAGCCAATTGGCGTTAAGTAGGTCCAAGAATAACGATTTATAATCACCTTGTTTAAAGCTATATACCTCGTTTTCAGTAGATTGGCAGCCTCTACAAATATTTACAAATTTATTTGTGACAACCAACTTTTTCACAAAATTTTCCTTTTCTCAAAATTATTATGCTTATTTTTATTGTTACAAGTGTCTACAGAGTAATAAAATATTTTCTATTGTATGTTGATTCTATACAAAATATTTTGCAGAAAATACTTTGCTACCCCGTAAACACTTGTAACAATAAAAATAAGCATAATAATTTTGAGAAAAGGAAAATTTTGTGAAAAAGTTGGTTGTCACAAATAAATTTGTAAATATAATATATTGAATAATTATTTGGGTAAAGAAAAAAAAATTGTTACAACTGGAATTCGAACCCGCCACCTCACACTTTGACTTGTGAGTAGCAGCCACGCTGCCGTCTAAGCTATCGGATCACTTACAATCAAAGAGGAAAACTTTCCCTTGTGTATGGTGCTCGAAACTTTAAACCGTCTTTTTTCAAAATTGGCTGAATAGTGCGCCTTAATATTTAAGTATATTAACATCCTAAAGGTACACTACAACTACACGAAGTCTCGTATTAAACTAAAATTCCGAGGTCGTAATGTCCCCTTGTAAGACTGCAAGTTTAATTTCATATTTTTGTAATCCAATGATATTTCATCAAAACAGAAAGACAGATTTCGTCAAAACATCATAATGATTAAGGGAAAACTTTTCTTAGGTTAAGAAACAAGCAAAAAAGCTATCTTTTACCGAACAAATTATTCCACGAACTTAGAGAAGAAAAAAATATTTTTAAATTAATTGGATATCACTATCTTTTTTTGTTGTAATTGTTTTTAAAATGGTAACCTATTTGTGCAGCCTTTCAAAATTTAACGAAGCCATATTCTGAAAGCCAAACAAGTCAAAAACAAAACCAAGTTCCTGGAAACTTATACGCAGGAATTAAACTACGGTAATAACAAAAAACAACAACAGCAACCCATTAAAAAGGAAAGCTAGTTAAAAAAAATATAACTGCAAACCACAAACACACAAAAAAGGTTTGGTTTGGTTTGTTTGGTATTAACGTCCTTTTCAACTGCTATGGCCATTTCAGGACGGCGTTATAGGGGCCGCAAATTTTGCCTCGCAAGGGTTCTTTAACCTGCAGCCGGCAAACGACTACACGGGACCAACGGCTTTACTTCCCTTCCGAAGGAAGTGCGTGATCTCAGGATTTCCCCCTGAAAAATCCTCGTCGTCCTCGGCCGGGATCGAACCCGCGTACTCGGGCATCAGAGGCGATCACGCAACCGCTGAGCCACCGAGGCCGATACACAAAAAAGAAGCTGGCCTCTCGAACATTATCTTTCCGAAAACAACTCTTTCGTTGTGATTGGATTTATCCTCGTCTTCCCCAGCCCAATCATCGACCGTTTAATTTATCGTTTATTTTAATCTCTCCCTCTCTTTCTCCGTCTCTTAACGAACAACTTCAAGCGTTCATAAAAATTCAGACATACAAACACACATATATACACACATTATTTAAAAAAAAAAATCTTCCCTTCACATGTTTTTAAAAGGAAAGTTGGGCAACGATCGCTTGCAGAAAAAAAATATTATATATATGTAAAAAGGAAAAAAAAAAAAAAAAGTAAATAAATAAAATTCTCCTTGAACAAGAGATCTTATCGCACCTACAACTCTCTCCCCCCTATTCCCACCCCTCCTAAAATTTATATGTATATGCTTTTTTTCCTTCCTCCTCCTCTTCTTATTTAATAAGAGGCTCCAGTAAGGAGAAGGCTAATTTCAACACTTCTCTACTCAAAGCGTCCTCTGTTGAAGCTTAAAGTCAAGCGCCTCCTAGCACATACACTTAAGGCTTATCGATTATTGAAGGATCCAAAACTTAAACATGTTTACATTATAAACCGTATAAAGACTAATCTAGAAAACTCTATTTCACTATCCAGTGGATGAATTCTAAGAACGTGTCCCTGTCTATTCCTTAATTCAACTTTAAATATTAGTATCTAATAAGATAATAGCTTACAATTTATTTTCGAATCTTTTTTAATTTCACAAAAATTCACTCTTTTCAGTAATTGCTTTTTCATTTCAAATCGAGCATGCTTTATTCAATTTATCCGCAGAAAACTGAATTCACGCCGAAGCCTTTAATAACTTCAAAAGGTAAAGATATTAACATAAAAAAATGGAACTCTTCACCTCTACCAAATGGTTCGCCGCGGACACGATTTAGCAAGGCTGTCTCCAAATGTCCTAAAGACTACAAGGTACTCAACGTGAAGGCCCAATGATCTGCCATCCGGGTGCTGGAAAGGAGGACTTCCCGATCCGCGACTCTTTACGACACTTGGAGACAGCCTTGTTGAACCGTGTCCGGGGTGGATCAATTGGTAGAGGCGATGACCCGGATACTCGTGGTCCTTGGTTCGAATCCAGGTCGCGGAACTTTTCCTTACGTTTTTTCATGTAATATCTTCTACGCGATGACATGGCAAAATATTAGGAAAAACTATCTAATAATGCGTTGGACAACCTTTGCCTTCAAAATGGTCTCATTTCAATGTGGCATGGAAGAAACAAGGTTCTTAAAACGTTCTACAGGTATCATTTCGCGTTGAGTTACTGGGGGAAGCGCTTTGCTTCGAGTAGCTCTTTCAAGATCATCCTACATGTGAGTAAAATTCGGTGATGTGGGACCCAATATAGCACTTGCGGTTACTGTAATACAACTCTAACGAATGAAAACCCGGACCTTATGGCATAGAGCGTTACCCTGCTGGAAAAAGGCTTATTTCATCAGTGCCTCCGAATAAAACGTACCCAGAGTATTAACACCACCTCTACCGGCTTGAAAAGTTTACAACAGGCAATTAAAGATCCAATGTCTCATGCTGTTAACGCCATAACTCTATCCTCCGTCGGCTTGCATCAATTGGAATCGTGATTCGTTGGACTAGGTTACCTTGCTCCAGTCGTCTTCAATAGATGCAGTTTGCAGTAGTGATTAGCGAGATTCGAATGGATGGACTACTATTAAAATCCATTCGTTACTGTGTGCGGCGAGTAATCTCAGCAAAAATATTTGTTTAGTTACCGCTTCAGTATTGAGCTATTAAATGACAAATGGTGCACATCTCTAATGCTCCTCTTTTGTGCTCCACTTTAGTCGACGTTGCCCACGATCATCAACCAGGCGATTTTTCGCCCGCAGGAAGATCTCTCGCCGCTTGTGTTTTAACTTTTCGGACCAATCTTTATTCTGGAAAACCCGGTAAATCTTGCCTATTTGAGATACCCAAGCATTTATTATCAACCGTCTTCCGAAGTCGCCTAAATCATGCTTCTTAACGATTTTACAAAATCCAACATTCAGATAATAATAATAATTCTGAACTGGAGATTGTCTCCAAACACAGGTAATAATTTTTCGATTGAAAAATGGAAGGAAAAATTTTGCAACCCGGATTCGAACCAGGAACCTCGACTATCATGGCCGACGCCTCTACCAATTGGGCTATCGCAGACACCCGGACAGCCAAGCTGTCACAAAGTGCCTTAAAGACAACCAAGTTGTCACGGTTGAAACCCCAATGGGAGGCGGGCTCCTGGCTCTCAGATCGAGAATTTCTCCTACCCAGGCCATCAGAAAGTTTGATGAACTCACAGACAATAATAATAATAATAATAATAATAATAATAATAATAATAATAATAAT
>JAHWFO010046501.1:356428-369514 GCA_023313115.1 Rhysida immarginata | reverse complement strand
ATAATAATAATAATAATAATAATAATAATAATAATAATAATAATAATCATGAACTGGAGATTGTCTCCAAACACAGATAATAGATTTTTTCCTTCCATTTTTCAATCGAAAAATTACAACATTCAGAGACAGAGTTTCTTTTTCTGACACACCAACTTTACGTGATAACTGTTTACTTCAGTGAGACCAGCACGTCTTCAATGTATTCCTAATAATACGTGTTCAGTGTAAATATTTCATTATCAAATAAAGTCGTCTCAACGATTATGGTAACGAAAGATGCGAAGCGAGGATCAAATCATTACGTTTCTCCGAGCGTCAACAATTAAAATTTAAAAAAAAAAACAAGCAATAAAACAAAATTTTAAAAGACAAATTTTAATTTAAATAAAACCAAGTCAGTAAGTTGATTTTCTATATTTTGATCTGGAATCGGATGTCGACAGAAAATTAATATTTTTCAAAGCCCCCGAGGCTTATCGATCATATGCGTTTTGATAACCTGTTCAAAAATTTAAATTAAATTTTATTTTTATTTTTGTTTTAAATTTAACTCGCCTTTTCTCAAGAATTCCAAAGAATTTTCTTAGTTTCGTCTACTTTTTATTTTTCTCTTTAAATAATAAACTAAACCTTAAATAACAGAAGCTAAACCCTGCAACAAAGATGTCATTCATCCGCCGAGAAAAGAACAAGTAAATATCAGATTACAATAACATTCATAAATTGCGTTTCTTACAGTGTTTCTCCCACCGTAAGAGTTTTAAGAACTACATCTAAATGCATTATTCAAAAATTTAACTGATGAAAGGATTACAAAAACACATTTGTGGTCTATATCGCACAGGACCCACAATTCAAACAGCGTCCACATCTACATCAACCCTCCAAATGAGGGTTCCAAATTCAATTACCTCGATTCTCAATTTCTCATAGCAATGAGAGAAACAAACAAAAAGACCGCTTTCCCCACAATGCGAGTTTCTTCGATACAGACCTCCAAATGAGCTTTTCTCTTCTACAGTGCTCCATTAGAAAATGGTCAAAAGTAAAAAGGTCATGCTTCCGAACTACTCACCCGAGTTTACTGCCAAGAAATGCTAAATGTAAGCATGGAAGATCTGATCCTCATAAGTCGTTACACTTCTAACATTTACAGGGTGAAATACCGCTACGATTTTCCGCTTCAAGCCTTGTAGATCGGTTGCCGTTGAGCATACGCTGCATTCTTGAAGAAGCCCGACACGAAAAAAATATGGAGAGTAAAATCAGGTGAATTTGGTAACCATGGAATGGGACTATCTCGGCCACACCAATTGTCGTTGAAGTCGCGTACCTCAAGAAAGCTTTGCGGCATGTCAAGGTAATTGTTTCAGTGGATGGTCGTTCAACGAAGAACGATCCGTATACTTTATTATGCATAACATCGCGCAAATGTTGACACATGGACTCGCTCTTTCCAACTCGTAAGAATCGTAAGACCAGAGATGTGTGAACTGTCATTTCTGTGCGAGCTGTGCCTCACTTGTGGTGGGATAGAGGTGTAACGAATAAAACTCCCACATTATCTGCATATTTAGCATTCCTTGCCAATAAATTCGTGTGAGTATTTCGAAAATAACCTATGGCCTTTTACTTTTGACCATTTTCTAATGGAACATCATGTGTACAATAGTTTGAACTTTTCACGAGAAAAATCAAATTTGTTGTGCTTAGGAGCAGACCTCGAACCCAGTATCCGAGTGTGCGATGCGAACCGAACACGATCCGACATGTCAAACCACCTCCACTTCCTCTATTCCTATCGGAAAAGGCGAGCGACAATCCACCTGTTGCTGCTCGGAAGGAAACCCAGCGGACGGAGATCGAGTAGAAGGGGAGAGAGAGGGGGAGGTTCATGTCCCGTGGAAAAGTCGAAGCGAGACGTACGCACGCACGCACATGATGGAAACCTTAGAACAGTCGCAGGAACATTTCCATTCGCCGATCGAGGTTTCCCCAGAATGTTTAATTGGAAGAGGAAAGCAGACATCTTCTGTCAAGCGATCCATTTCCACCTCTTCCTCTCCTACATTTTCAACCATAAAATTCTAAACCAAAATGTTTTACCAGGGCGAATTCCCAAATTTATCCGTCAAATTAATATCAGTTCTTATTCAAAATCCTACAGTTTTCGGCTCCAATAAACTATCAACAGAAGAACTTAATAGGCATAAAAAATTTTGCCTAATAGTCTCTCAAACAAGAAGGACAGACGTTTATCAAATTATGCGCTCCATAATGAAAATCCATCTACATGTATTTGAGTCCAGATTCTTAAACCTCCATTCCATATAATTTGGAATAAGAAAGAACACCCGACATTTTATTATCGTTGTCTCGCTAATTCAATCAATGAGTATAAGAATTTCTGCGCTTAAAGATTGTGCTCGGTCTCAGATGTAACTTAAAAATAAATCGAAAGAAGATTTTTGTACAGGGTGAGCCAATGAAACGGGACGGGACGATTTCAAAAAATCATCTTTTGTAAACTTTATTGATGAAAACATAATCTACACGAATGGAAATGTTGTGTAAGTGCACAATCGTTCATTTTTTAAAAGTAAGGTCCGGAAGATGGCCTCCATGTTGTCCCACACATTCTTGCAGCCCATAACACTGCGCAGCATTTCTAGCGGTACTGCGGTCACTTCAGCTTGAATCCTTTCTTTTAATGCCTGCAGAGTCCTTGAGGGGTTACTTTGAAACACTTTTGTTTTTAGGTATCCCCAAAGGAAAAAGTCGCATGCGGACAAATCAGGAGAACGAGGTGGCCAGGGAACGTCACCGTTCTTGCTCATAAGACGACCCATGATAACTAACTTCTCGCTCTCTAGATTCACTACGTTGACGACCCAAGCACGCACGCCCTCTACTTTTTCTGCAGTAGCGTTCCCAAATAGTCCCGTTTCATTGGCTCATCCTGTACTTAAATTTGGCTACGGAAATGATTTCGTAAATGATTTTCGTACCTACATCGTATCTCAGTTCTATTTGGGGCTGTATTATTAAAATTAAAATTACATTCTTGAAGCCCAAAGAGTTTCCAATTTAATGTACATCTGTTTATAACTTTTCTTCCTTAATGTATAACCGTTTCGAAGATAAGAACCAGCCATTCATAAACTAACCACCAAACTGCCACCGAATAAACCGTAGCAATACGAGTGCTTGCCATTATAAAACTGAACTTACATTCACCAAAAAGACAAACTACAGTACAGGATGTCTACAAATGTATGACAGTATTTTACTTGCTTATAATTCCGATTATTATTGCGCGATTGCATTGATATTTTACAGACATATTCCAAGACCATATACTCAATGGTCTCAGAACCCGAGTACGCGCGCGCCTCCCAAAGGTTAACCTGTAGTGTGGCATCGTCGGGCCTTTTTCTTTGCAGAGGAAACAATTCGTTGACAATCGTATATACTGACGCAGATATAAGATATTGCGGGATTGATTTACCAATAGGATGAAACCACGCCGCACTGGTCCCTGGAGGTCCGCCACCTTCTGAATGAAGTGTTTAACGACAAATGGTACGGTCGAGGAGGGTCCATACCATAGCCTTCCAACTCCCCGGACCTGATCCTGCCAGATTTCTTTCATTGGCATTCTTATATGAAGGGCATTGTTACGTTGCAGTACATAGCGGGAAAGAAAACGCACAGAATTTCGATGGGGTTTGGCTGGCTTAGTCAAGGATACAAATGAAGAGGCTATACGCCTTGTATGGAGAATATGGTAAAAAAAACAGTCAGTGATTGGATACAAATGCCTCTTTAATGCCTAAACCAGTGACTTTGATACCTGCTGTTCTGTAAATTTAGGCAATCGCCTCTTTATTTTGTATCCAATCACTTAATATGTAATATACCATGTTCTGTATATAAACCGTATAGCCTATTCATTTGTATCCTTGACAAAACCAAGTACAAAAGGCGAAACCGGTCGAAATTCCGTGTTTTTTTTCTTCTTCGCTTTGTACTGCACGGTGTCCATCAACTTCATCAAAAAGTAATGAATATGAGAATATGCCTGTAAAATGCCAATAAAAACCGGAGTTAAAATCTACCAAAATACCGTCATACATTTGTAGACATTCTGTATATTCGAACCTACCATTCTTGATACTTGAATACCAAAAGACATCTATGTCAAATATTCTCCACCACATTTAAAAGGCAAATTTCAAACATATTCTAGTTTTTCCACATGCTCAGGAGTGATTTTGGACACCCTCAGCGTTTCCTTTACCTGTTGAATGCCTTTAAAGAGACATAGTCACATTTGAAAACAAGATCAGCTATGCTTGCCTTATGAAAGTTAAATTCTTGATAACTGCTATGGGACGCTCAGTGGACAAGCAACGTTTCGTGCTTTATATAGATGGATCTCTTAATTCATCTAATGGAAATCTTCAAAAATCGCTGGAGCAGACAGATCAACACTTTGAATAGGAATGCTCAATTGGAAGCCTACGAAAAACCGGATTTTTTTTTCCCTATTCCTAACCCCTCATTCTTCCTTCTCCTCCTGCCAATTTCCTTTTCTCTCCTTCCTTTTCTTTAACTCCCACCCCCATCCCCTTCTTCTATAAATGCTTCTTGGAGATTGAAATGTTCCAAGAAAGTGACAGACAGCTTTATTCTTGTAATATCCCCTTCCACCCCCTTCTACCTGTTTACAATGACCCCCTCACACTCCCTCCTCCTTACTGTTTAACCCCCTCTTAAAGATCCTCTGGACCGAGAGAGGCCCTGTCGAATTGAACAACGGACAGAAAAAGAAAGCAAAGGAGTGAATGTATGTGTGTGTATACAGTGGGGGTTAAAGGAGAAAAAAAAAAAAAAAGGATGTCCACGGAGTGAATTTTTGTACACTTCCTCACCCCTTACGCCCATCCTTTTTGAAAGTTATTGTTTAGGGGGCTTCAAAAAGGTGCCATATGGGGTTCGTCGGCCGGGGAAACGGTCCATACTCCCTTTGGGATGGGAGGGTTTCGCTTGGTAGCTCAGGTCATTGAATTCAACCCCCTCCTGCTTTTTTCACGGGGGTAATTGGTGAGGTGGACTGAAAAGCGGATTATGGCTGTGGTGGAGGGAGGAAGAACCAGGATAAGCTGTTTGTTGTACATCTACGGAAAGATTGGCTCGTTTATTAACTTTTAAAAACATACACAAGGAATAATCCTCGGAATTAAAGCAACTGAATTGCTTTCTTTGCTGAATCGTTCATCCCCCCCCCCTTCCTCCGCATTACTCGGAAAATGCTGAAAATGAAATACAAACAAGCAGCCAAAAAGCGCAAAGGAATCTTTGGAAATTCTTAAGATCGGTTCTAAAGTGTGTAGAAAGGGTAAATAGCCACAAATAAAAATTAGGGGAAAAGAATTCTTCTGATTCTTAAATATAACGAAGAGAAGTAGCAATTCCAAAAAGAGTGGGAAAGAGGCAGCCGACCTATCGCACTCTACCTCAGGTCAAGAACTTTACTGACAAATACGGTCAAGTTTCACAAATAAAAGGATGAAATTTCAAAACTTCTTCGCCAAGAAGATAAACGGAATCCTTGTCAGTCACTTTACTCCAAAAAAAAAGAACATTCGACCTGATGACAATCACAAAATGTAGTCTAAAAGCTTCCGAGACTTGTATTTCATGTTTATGGCTAAATGAAATTTTTACATAGTAAACACAGGAATTTAAGACGATGCCGAAATTTGGAAAATCTGTCTTGTATTCAAGTGAATTCGCCAATAATCCTCCACTTACGAGAATGGAATACAAGGTGTCCCGCAATAGGATGTCCATAGTAAATCGCAAGCAATAAAATTTGTTTTCATTGAGATACCGTTGCAATTCGGACCCATGTTGATTTGGACTTCTTTAACTCGAAATAATTCCAAGAACATGCAATCAAACTATATATAACTTATTGCGATAACACATTTTCCATGATGAAGAAACACCTTTAGTGCTACACCCCCGATAAAATCCTTGTCATTCGAGAGAATAAGTTGGCACAGCGAACTGTCATTTACATTTAATGTGTTCGCTCAATGACCACCAAACCAACCACGAGACACAAAAACCACCCCTTTAAGTCATGTTCATGAGGGGAAGAGTTGTATGAAAAACTACCGAAAAGAAAAACCATTCATAAAACGACAATGGACACAAATATCCTCCCAAACAATTTTTTAGGGGAGGGTGGTTAAGTAGAGTTGGATGGGTTGAGAAGCAAACCTCTTTTCGTCACCGCAACAGACGCTGCCAACAATAATGATAACTCGACTGAACAAAGGAGAAGTGATAGAGAAAGAAAGAGAAAGAGAGAGAGAAAAGAGTAGGATGCAACGGGGTCATCTTTGCTTTCCCCTTACCTTAATAACAGAGTGTCGAAAAGCGTGGAGGGCAAAAGACTGTTATTTATTAATCAAATAGAATAATACAGTACAAAAAAGAGGACATTTTTTAGTAAATGGATCGGAGGTGAAGGAGCAAGAGGGGTGAGAAAGCGAACACGCCTTCCCCACATGTCGCCCACTTTGACAATAGCCTATCCAATCCAACCAACATCATGCCCAACTTTCCTCTTTTTCATGATGACTTCAAAAAAGTATCAGAAAACCACAGTCATATTTGCGGGTATTAATATCTATAAATAATCTAAAACATGAAGAGAGAATCCTGCGAAGATATGGGTTTGCACGCCAATATTCTCTTACCTTACATTAAGGGCTCCTGAAAGAATTTTTTTTATAGAAAGGCTTCATGAGGCTAATATAAAATAATGGGCCTAACGATATTTGTTATTTTGTGAAATGCTATTAATTTAGCGTTTGCTGTAATCTGTAATTAACGTACTTAAAATCTTAACGTTATCAAAAATTGCGCTCAATAGGAAAAAAAAAAACTATAAGTATAGGCAACTCCCAACTTTCCATCTATTCTTTCTTCCATACTTTTATTAAATTTATAAGCGAGTTTTAATAACCTTGTATTAAGTGAATTAACGAGTCAATTATTGATTCTTTAATTAAAAAAAACAGTAAAAAATAAAACAGTATTAATTATGGAATCAGTCGACTGTTGCGATAGCCGTGGTCCCTGGTTCGAGTCCAGGCCGCGGAATTTTTCTTTCTTTCTTTATTATTACTAATGATATTTACAATGTAGAAAAGGGAATGAAAAATTCCGCGACCAGGACTCGAACCAGGGACTACGCTCTCGCTGCTCTAACCCATTGTTCTATTTGATTTCTAACCCATCGTGTTATCGCGGACAGTGTATCGCCAAACGATGGACTTCCTTGAAGTCATAAATTAGCTCAACTGGTAGAGCAGGTCTCCGACCGTCCGCGATAGCTCAATTGGTTCGAGTCCAGGTCACGGAGTCTCTCCTTCCCTTTCTACATACTATGATACGCTTGAACAATTTCTTCAGTTTCTTTATTTTCTCTTTGAATTGCTAATGATGCCAAAACCTTCTTAGGGCATTCATAGAGCTCGTATGCACACGTCAACATGTCGTAATCTACCCAGTGCTAGAGAAACAAGCTTTCTCCAACATACGGCCCGCGTGCCATGTATAACATCCCTGCGACTAGCTGAATTTGATGGGCAAGCTTAATTAATACGATAAAGAATAAACAAATTGTTACCTATCAATATAAATACAGGGCGACGCAAACCTAAGATTAAACATCAATTTCTCAGCTAGTACTAACAAGGAGACTCCACGTACTCTGCTTATAACAAATTTTATGAAATTTTTTCCTCGGAAAATTTTGAGAAGTGCGTCGAATGGCTTTGCATGGGTCTTTAATTTGGTGAAAGCTACTTGTAGAATATTTTTTACCAAAATCGGTGAGTCAGAGTACGTGGCGCCTCCTTGTAAGTGTAATTGTTGAAAAAAGAGTGTGAGTTCACAGGAGTGAAAAAATGGCCGCCTAATACCACCCAGCAGCGGGTTTTCATCGTCGAAATATACGAGCATTCGGGTAGCCTGAAGTCCTTGGGCGAACATTCCAAGTGAAATTTAGAGTCAAAGATGCCCCAATGTATTCATCCATAATGAAAACCCGCTGGTCGGTGATGTATGCGGCCATTTTTTCACTCCTGCGAAATAATACTGTCGCCGATGGGGAGATAAGAATTTCCTTCAATAACTCAACGATTGTATAACATTTAAGCCCAGGTTGGATTGTCACAAAAAGAGGTTAAATCGAATAGTAAGTAAATGTTATGTGGCCAAGGAATGTTGCATAGGCATAAACCCCAAAACAAAGATGTTTGATCTGCTAAAAGAATTAAAAAGTGCTCAAAATAAACAAACAACTTTTATTAACAAGCTTTGAATCTTTGTTTTTAAGTTATAATATTTTATTATGGAAAAAGATAAGGATATAAATAGAAATTCTTAAGAGATAAAAAGGTATAAGCAAAAAAATTACAAAATATACAGGTAAACAACTAAGAGTGCAGCTGAAACTACATGTCTTTATCTACTTTTTCCACATAGGCACTTTGACGATTTAGGCATTTATCCCAACGCCGCGCCAGTTTCAGAATTATGGAACTCCGTCGGCTGTGAATACAGCCAATGGCGCACGGCAGATTCGAGTTCCTCGTCAGTCTCAAACCTCTGGCCACCCAGAAATCTCTTCATGGGAACAAAGAGGTGGTAGTCCGAGAGCGCTATGTCTAGACTGTAGGCTGGGTGGTCCATAACTTCCCAATCGAAATAGATCAATTTCACTTTGACGACGTGGGCCATATGCGGGCGCCCGTAGTCGTGAAGAAGTCGAACATCGTTTCCTCTTTCTGGTTGTTTATCCCGAATAGAACGTCGCAGTTTAGTCAACGTTTCACAACGGTAGTGACGTTGACGACTGACCCACGAGGAAGAACTGTGCGAATAAGATGCCCTGCATATCCCAAAATACCGTAAACATAATCATCCGAGCTGAAGGAGGAACTTTGATTTTTTTTTGCACACCATGCTTGCAGTTTTAGGCTCAAGTGTGAAGTGCTAAACCCAAGACTCATCTCCTGTGACAATACCATTCAGAAACGCATTTTCCTCCTGGCTGTATCGCTGCACGCCATTCTGTTGCCGATCAGTTACCGGTGTCAGACTTTTTGGAATCCATCGCGAACAGTCAAACTTCTCATGCACCATATCCCATGCAAATCCATAGGATATGTGAAACCTTTCACTCACTTCTTTCAAGGGAATGCGATGATTTTCTCTGATTGTATTGTTAATGTCCTCGATAATGGCTGGTGTTGCCGCTGACGCAGGCCGCCCAGAACGATTTTTATCGGCAAGGCTAACTCTTCCTTCCAGAAACATTTGTACACACAGGAATAGTCTAGACAGTCGGCACCGTAAACTTCTACCATTTTCCCAAGAATTTCAGTGGAATTTTAACAATCAGTATTTTTTCGTTTGTTGAAAACAATGAAGGTTAGATTGTTGTTTGGACTAAGATGATCAGGTGACTTTTTCGGTTCAGGGCCTGTTTATTAACCGCCTTCAAAAAAAGGAGGTTCTGTGTTTGACCCGTATGTATCTTGTATGTATGTATGTTCGCGATTTTCTCAAAAACTACTGATCCGATTTGGATGGGGTTTTCGCTATTCGACACTGAATTTTTCTGGGAAAGGTTTTTGACCCATGAAGTCGGTTCATTTTTGTTAAAAAAGTTCTTGTCTAGCTGTTTTTCAGCACCACCCGAGGCCTACGAGAGAGACAGGCCCTGAAACTCAAAAGCCACCTGACCATCTTAGTCCAAGCACGGTCTTTTAATCCCCTGGTCCGTGCACATGCGCAAACTCCGTGTTCAGCAACAAATACGTAACATCAGCTGACAGTTTTGTTACGTTGTACGATCGTTAAATTATATTAAGTTTGAGATGTAGCCAAATTCATGCAACAGGGGGGACTAAAAACGCTTCTTCCATAAATACAGCAATTCAATTGTATAATACAACAACGGAATTTGCGCGTGTGCACAGACAACACCACCTAGACAGAAGGCCTGATAACGAAAACGTCATACATTGTTACATCATCATTAGTCGACCATTGTTAATCCTATTTCTACCAATAAGAAGCCCTAAATTTGGTCGACTAATCAAGGAATTAAATCAAGAGGAAGTGAAAGCCATTGTTTAGTGGCATTCACTTGTTCGTCGAGCTTGACTTCGCAAAGCATCTTGGGATAGAAAGCAAACAATCAAGGTTTTTGCACGCTGGTAAAATATCGTATTTTAGATAACTCTGCCTCTGATTTATTGACTACGTGCGTATCGACTTGCGTTAACGTTTCAATGAAAAACCTATTTAATATAATTAATAATAATCATCGTTTAAAATTTTGATTTCTCGTAGGAGGAACATTTCGTAAAATCGAAACCATTTTTCTTCCAGCAAATGGGTTATTCATATTCTAGGGCTGTTACTGTTTAGCTCTATTATATTTTAAATTTAATATAACTTAACGAAGACTGAATAAATTTTCAGCCCGTCAGCAGCTTACAACATACGTATGGCTGCCGAGTTTGTCCGCAAACATTGCGTTTCCGGAAGCTAACCTCGGGTCATCGCTTTCATTTCCTCTTGATTTAATTCCTTGGACTAATGATGATGTAACAATGTATGATGGCGTTTCCGTTATCAGGCCTTCTGTCTAGGTGGTGTTGGCACAGACCGTGGTCCAAGCAACAATGTATGCTTCATTGTTTCCATCTTGGATTTTAATAATCAGTATTTTTTCGTTTGTTGAAAACAATGAAGATTACATCGCTGCTCAGAATAAGATGATCAGGTGACTTTTGAGTTTAGAGGCCTGTCTTTCTCTTAGGCCTCGGGCTCCACCCGAGGCCAACGAGAAATGCAAGGCCCCGACCAACATCTCCTAGACAAAAGGCCTGACAACGGAAACGTCATACATTGTTAGTCGACCAAATGTAAGGCTTCTTATTGGTAAAAATAGGATTAACAATGGTCGACTAACGATGATATAACAATGTATGACGTTTCGGTTATCAGGCCTTCTGTCTATACCCTGTCTCAGCTTTAGATGAGAGTGATGTCACGAGTGAAGCGGTTACAGTTCGTCCGCATGAACAAATAGTTTGAATGATTTTTCTATATTAAAAGTTCAAAATTCTTTCTGCAGTCATATTTCATATTTTTCTCCTCGATATAATAAAAAATCGGCGGATAGAAAAGCCATTTGACGAAATTAAAAAAGAAAATTAAATGATAGTCAGTCTGTAGTCGAGATTATATGATTGTAAAATGGCGGCGTCTGGTTCCTATATGAAGAACGTGAAAGAGATGTGTCAGAAATGAAAGATGATCAGATTTTCCACGAAGAGGGTCAAAATATCTTAAACATTAATTTAAAAAAATTATATCTGACAGACACCATTCGATTATTTTACTTTCGAGAAGCCACACGATTATAGGACGATCTAACGTAGTACAAGGCTATGGTACTGGTCTTACGGCGGAAGGATACAATGTTGCGCACTATCTCCGTGACGTCACTCTCAACTGAAGCTGAGACAGGGTATAGGTGGTGTTGCCCTGACGCGGAAAAGTCACCTGACCATAGCAGTCCGACCAACAATCAAACTTTCATTGTTTTCAACAAACGTAAAAGTACTGATTGTTAAAAACCAAGTTGGAAACAATGATGGTTACATTGTTACTTGGACTTCTATGGTCAGGTGACTTTTCCGCGTCCAGGCAACACCACTTCTACTCAGGTGGTGTTGGTTCGCTCGTTTTAATTAGTGTTTTTTCGTTTGTTGAAACAATGAAGGTTAGATTTTCAGCCCTCGTTTGATGACGCAGTCAGCAAGAAGTGAGCAGGCCTTGTTTTTTTAGGTGGCGTTGGTCCAGGCCTGTCTTTCTCGTTAGCCTCGGGCACCACCCGAGGCCGACGAGAGACAGGCCAGGGCACTCAAAAGTCACATGATCATCGGGGTCCGGGCAACAATCCATCCTTCATTGTTTCCAACAAACCAAAAAATACTGATTGTTAAAATCCAAGGTGGAGACAATGAAGGATGAATTGTTGGCCGTCGATCGTCACACTCCGTTACGTTGTTAGAGGGGAAAAATAATTTAACAATATTATACAAGAAAGATCATTTTCAGCTGAAATAAAAACATGTAATGGAAAAAGGATTATTCAAAATACTTTCTATAACACAATACAAAAAACACGTTAATAACAAAATGCCTTGACGCCACGAACATTTTATACAATTGTCAAACAATTACACTTAATAATAGCTGAGGAATTGACGTTAAAGCAAGTGTACGATGAAGTTTAGCACACACTATGCAGGCCTAAGGAAATTCATCATTTCTACTCTATTTAAAGCCTAAAGCGAAGAAAGTTGCCCTTAAAAATGCATTCTCCGTCGAAAGAAATTTTGGTTTCGAGGAAAAGTACTCTTCAGTGTGAGGGGAAAAAAACAACAACAAAAAAAAAAACTTGAAGTTTTACCCACCTTTCCCGATATCCCGCATATGATATTATTGAATCTTTATCTATAGAAGAGTCCAAAAATGTTTTTTAAAACTTTCCCTCTTCCCTAACTTTAAGGAAACCCGCCGAAGGAAAAAAAAAAAGAATCAGTCCTGTTTGAACACGCACTCGCACAAGTTTCTTTAGAACGCAACAATGCGAAAGAGAATTAAAAAAACTCCTAGGGGCAGAGAAATAGAAGAGGAGGAGGGGGGGGGTAAAAGATTTTTGCTAACCTCAATATACAATGGAAGATGAAAATTCAAAGGGAGGGCTGGATGGGCGTGACTTCCCTCGTGCTCGAGATCTCCTCAGCAAGTTTTAATTAAACCCCCCTCAAAACCCCTTCTCCGTCCGATCCAATAAACGTAGCCCAAGTCCCAGACCCGATCCATTTTATCTCAAGGGTGCTTTAAAGCACCCTCTCAATTTTTATTACTCTCTCTCTCTCTCTCTCTCTCTCTCTCTCTCTCTCTCTCTCTCTC
>JAHWFO010046501.1:330075-356418 GCA_023313115.1 Rhysida immarginata | reverse complement strand
TCTCTCTCTCTCTCTCTCTCTCTCTCTCTCTCTCTCTCTCTCTCTCTTTCTTTCTTTCTGTCTGTCTCTTCAGTGTGGGCTTCGATAAGACCCTCTCTCTTCCAAGTGGCGGAAAACCCTCCCCGATGCACACTTCCACGGAAAAGAAGATAGGGACCCTCTTACTAATGAAAAATTCTTCTGCTGAAAATGAAGAGAGAGAAAAGAGACAGGGCTAAAGAATTTTTTCGAGCGATGTTGAAAGGTCTCTTAATAGGAACATTAAAAATATTAAAAAAAAACAAACTTCCTAACAGAAATTAAAGTTCACGAGGAGGAGCAAGCCATTCATCACAGCATAATCACAGAGATTAAAGGAACACTGCAAGAGAGTGTGCGATCTAAATGAAATGAGACAATTTTTTTAAATCAACATGAAGATAGTTTAATACAATACCTGTAATACGTTGATGGAATTTAAAATATCTGAAACTTGATTGGCAATTCCATAATAGATACATGCAATATCAAACACCCAGGAAGGACGCAACCATCTTATTCACTGCAAATAGAGCTGTGAAAATGAAAACCAGCAAGTGAGTTGTTAGTAGCAAGCAACTTCTTTATACGAACTTCGAGAATGAGGAGGTATACGAGGACAAATATAAACCACTAGCTTGCCCAATTCTACTTCGCAATCCACGTAATTCCCGCGTTACGAAGTCCGGCTTTACGGAGTTTACGTCCCATTAAGCATTATTTTGTGCATCTATGCGTTCAGACAGAAAATAAATTCCAATTTCCGACATGCAGTTAGATGCCACACTATTAACTATAGTTGGGTTAGGTAACATTTAAATTTGTTAACTGCGAAGCGAGTTCTCACTTTACGAAAGAGGGGTCTGTACTAGGCAGAGAGAGACGGAAGATAGCTCTGGATCTAAGGCTTAGTAACTCTCGATATCATCAAGTCGCTGATTCTGTCCAGTCATTGTCATGGATATTTGTGATCCCTCTGGATATGTGCATGGATAATAATCAAGAGAAAGGGCGTAAATGATCCAGCGGTCGATCACCCAGGAAATCTAAAAAGAAGAATTGGCACCCTAAATGCTTCTCTGCTTAACAAGTAAGCCATACATGAAAGCCCACCGACGGCCTTGGGGAAAACGCAAAACGCAATACCTCTTTTCCTCTTTTACCTTTTCAGTATCGAGGATATTAAATAACAATTGGGTCTATTGAAAATTTAGTCTTTCTTTTTGAATCACCCGATACAAATATCTCGACTTATGACCATCATCCTCTCAACGTTCGTGGTGTTTTAAAGATTACATGTACCTTCAAGTTCTGATAATATATTTCGCAATAACCATAAGAGTGACTACTGTACTGCGTTGTCATTGGTAAACGGCCCAAAAGTTTAATGTCACTTTTCCGTTAATTTGCTGCTTAAGACAGCATAACAACTCCTAAAAAAATTGAATTTATGAATAGCGTTTAATTGCAAGTGTGAAAAGACGTTCCGTTCTAAGCGATTTTTTTTTCAATAATTGCAAAGGAAATATCAAAAATTAAGTGACAAACGTATTATTAAGTAATAAAGTAGTTTTCTTATGCGTTACCAAACTATCCTGAAAATTAAGTACATGCAATGAGCCTATATGAGGCGCATAGCAATGGTTGATGCTGCCAAACATTTGAAGTAGACGAGTATCGTCTTGAAATCCTCCGCGCACACATTGGAACATACTGAGATAAATGAACAAACCTTTTGAATTTCTAATTCGAATAAATAAAAGTAAGTGTTTCAATACTGTATAGTTTCGTGATATTAAGATTTGCAATGTGTCAGGGATTTTATGTCCACACTGTAGGTTTCCCAATTTTTCAATTTTCAAAAAGGCGTATCATTCAAATCTCCATGGGTAATAAATAAATTTGCTCACTACACATCGCCAGGGTCGCATGATGCAAAATGGCGACTTTACAGCAGCTGGTTTGCGTAAATAGAAAAGAAAAAAATCCATAATTCCAGAAATTACAGACGCGTCTATAGAAGAGATATATGTGATGGGAAAACAATTAAAACATGGAGGTTCTAAACAGGAAGTGTTCGAAAACAACCTGATTCATTTGAATACCGCAATTGTTCATGCCCACATGTAGACGCTTATTATTGTGTCGAATAAAATATTTTTGAGTTATTCTTGCATTTCCTGTAGCTTTAGTATCCTACCATTCTGTTCTGAGTTGGAGGTTTGTATAAAGCATTCGGATATAAAGCAGACGAAGTGTTGAATTTGTAAAATAACAACGCAAACGCACCGAATATCACCAGATTTAGAATCGACCGTTATCTTTATCTGGAGTCCGATTCCAGACCACCTATAAATTCTAGAAGCGGAGTTAGCATAAAATTTGATAGCAAGACTAACAATAACAAAAGGGAGATGAAGGGAGGCGGGAGCAATGAGAGGGGAATATAAAAAAAATGGCGGCTCAGCAATAGAGGCAGTCGTAGGAAGAATGCGCCGTATAATAAAGATTTATTAGAGGGAGAAAGGAAAAAGCGAGAGCGAGCGCGCGCCAAAAGAGGTGGCCAGTGTAATCACGGTTGCTTCCGCCCACCTCATTCCCCCTATCTCGCCGGTTCCATCTGAAAATCGTCCCGAGCGGAGGTAACCTGAGCCGGCGCAGCGTGCGGCCGCCGCTTGTTATCCTCATTAAACGCTAAGTCGTTAGAGCGACACCCTGCGGTGGCCGCCCCAAATGATGACGGCCCTTGTTACGAACGAGGCACCGAGCGAAAAAGTTTGCGCCCCGAAAAAAGGAGGAAAAGGAAATTGGTAAGAGGAAAGAATAAAAGAAAATGGAGAGGGGGGTGGGGGAGAGAGAAAGAGAGATAGACACACATACAAAGTAAAGGCAAAGCGAATGAGAAAGAAAACAAAGTCGGCATGAACAAAGAATGCTGAAATAATACTCTATACGTTATAATTTCAAAAAAATAATAATCAATCTTAAACAGTAAATTAGAACAAAGTATCCACTCTACTTCACACCCCACGACTTTTATGGTAACTGCGATTTAATTACGTTAAATGCGCAACGAATCTAGTTTACTTATTTCCAATGACGCTGCTGAGAAAACTGAGAATAAGGTAATTCCTTAGAGATAATGCACTAATTCCTAGTCTTTAATAGACCATAATTCCATATGTAAAGTGGTAAATGGAATGGCATAAACGAGATATACACAAATATTTCATCATCAAAGTCAACCGCAGAAAGATGTAAAAAGGTACAGAAGCTATTACCTATACATTAAGACATATATTTTACTTTAACTGATAATTTAGTCCTCGTGTTTTAGAATTGGTGTTGAAAGTGAGGTACACCTAATACGCGTGTATCAACTTAAATATATGCGTTAACTAACCAGTGAATCACATGTATGTGTTTCAGGGGCTAAGTAGCTATTAAAACACTAGAAAGAGCTTCGAGAACAGACTGCTTGAGAAGTGGAGAAATAGCATTTGTCTTGTAATTCGACTTTCAAGATTTTCTCTATGTGTCGAAGAAACAGCCAAAACAAACTGACCATAACCTCAATTATCAAAATTAGTTGCTTAAGATAGGATTCATTTAAAACGGGATTCTGGTAAGTTCCCAATAGCCATTACGTTCTTATACAGCTAACCTAAGCGCTTTCCTTTCTCTTCGAGATCCTAATGAGACAAATAGAGGTGGCCCAACCTTTTCATCTCCGATATGAAGAACAGTGAGAAAGTCTAAGGTGAGTCTCGTGACTGCATTTATAAAATTACTATTTGCGGGTATCGGCTCCAACCTTTCAGCTAATATTACCAGAAGCTAGACGCGTTTGACTCCATCAGATTGTAGGCTTATGTGAAGCTGTATGATCAAGTTGCCGCTTTATGACATGGCTGGCACTACATTACAGCTACTTTGTGACAAATAATGAAATCACATGGTATGATTACCTTCATCTGGAGAAAACGCGTGAAAAATACGGATACGTTCACTCGCGATCACCATATTATAGTGCTCATTCATAGAGCATCTTTGAGATAAGATTACAATTTTGCCACGCCTTTTGAAAATTGAAATTTGAATAATGTGGCATTGTCTTCCGTTCCAAAAGTTATACTCAGCGGTTGCGTGATCGCCTCTGATGCCAGAGTACGCGGGTTCGATCCCGGCCGAGGACGACGAGGATTTTTCAGGGGGAAATCCTGAGATCACGCACTTCCTTCGGAAAGGAAGAAAGCCGTTGGTCCCGTGTAGTCGTTTGCCGACTGCACGTTAAAGAACCCTTGCGAGGCAAAATTTGCGGCCCCTATAACGCCGTCCTGAAATAACCATAGCAGTTGAAAAGGACGTTAATACCAAACAAACCAAACCAACCAACCAAAAGTTATATAATTTGTAACCCAGAGGTGGAAATTACAAGAGGTCTTTCACACGAATTGCATACAAATCTTCTTACATTAATGGTCACATTCAATAACTATCCAATAAGATTCCTCTCATCTTGTTTTTTTGAGTTTTCATAAGAATTTTATACAATTTAGAATGTAACAACAATTTCTTAAAAAAAAGTAAAACTATCTGCATGGGAGATATCTGACACCATTCCCTTTGTCCTGTGATTTGACTTTCCAGATTTTCTCTATGTGACGAAGGAAGAAGTCAAAACAAATTGACCATAAGCTAAGTTATGAAAATTCAAAGTAAGACTAATAAATTCCCAATATCCATAACGTTCTTACAGAGCTAATGCAGACCTTTTTCTTTCTCTTCGAGATCCCAATCGGATAAACTGGAGTGCTTGAAATTTTTCATTCCAATATTAAGAAGACGATGTTCAGGAAACTCTCGTGGACTGCATTCGCGGGCTCATTTGTAACGGTTTCTAACCCATCTAACCGACTCGTTATCACCACCCTGACCAAAGCGGGATTCTTTCACCTAAGAGAAAGGTATTAAGAGAATATCATACCCCTTCTTTCTCCGGGTGAGCAGATGAAAAAGGAACAGAAACCCAACGTCGTCAACAGGACACAGGATACATGGATGGGCCGTTGCCATGGTAACAAAGGTTGCCAAGGTAATTAATTAACCTCTCTCTCTTTCTCTCTCTCGTTCATTCGCTCTGTTCCCCTTGCATAATGCACATACACGAAACGAAGGATGAATGAATGGGAGTGGGAGGGGGGGGGTATGCTTCGGAGAAGGTAAGAGGGTATGAAAGGGGGTGGGGGATGGGAAATGATGATTTGAAAAGGAGGGAAAACAACAGAAACGAAGCAAAGCAACTATAGGATGTTTAGAGCGGAAGCAACCTATCATATCGCCCTGCGATTGAAACCATTCCGGAACAGCGAATGGGATGCAGATGAATAAGGAAGGAGTGGGGAACAAGGGAAGGGAGAGAGAAGGAAGAAGGGGTAGTGGAGATAGATAGTGCACAAGATTGAAAACAACTAAGGATACACAAAGATTAAAACGCAAACAGTTTTTCGTTGTTTTAGATTAATTCTAATGAGAAACGCCGAAAGGTACTCTTGGCTCTCCCTTTTGCAGTCATGCCATCGATCGCTCTACTGCTCCAAGTGGGAATTATCGTATTCCAATTATCGTATTTTCCCTTTAAATAATATACTCTTCATACAAACGCGCCAGCAAGATTTAGCAAGTAAACGTTCACGTTTTTAAGCACAGGCTTGTAATATTAAACGCACAAACAAATTACATACCAAAAGCAAATGAAAATATTCCAGCGACAATTTTTACAGCATTGTAAATATATTTTTGTATGCAGAATATATTGAAAATTTTTAATCAAAATATTAGTTCTCGAAAAAAAGTTTCTCTAATTAATAAACTATGTAATATGAGATCTGTTTTTAATTTTCATTAAAATAATCCGCATTTCAGATAAAATTTCCAAAAAGAAATCTGTAGAAATGTAATAAATAATTTTGTAAGGATGGGTTTAGATAAATCTTACCTAATTATTAAACAAATAAATAAATTAAACTTAAGAAAAATTAAGAGGGGGGAAAAAACATCAAAAAGAATGAAATTCTGAAGCCAAATGATACCAAAAGCTGATTTTAATCAATTGTATGTCTTGCTAAAAGCAAACTTTAATTTTATTTCAAAAAACTCGTATATCCTTTTAAATTGCTAGTCAACAGTCCAATGAAGCATTATGTGACAACAGTCATAAAAGTAAAGTTGTAAAGTAACAATAAACAGGGGTTCAAGTTCCAGTTACAACAAAAGTTTTATCAGTCCTATAAGAACAACCTCACAAACAGATAACAAAAATTAGTATGAAAAGACGATTATGCCCATCATGTTATATGTACTACTTAGGGAGGACTAAACGTTCAGTCTCACAAAGATATAAAAAAAGAACACATGGCAACAATAAAGTATAACCCAAAGAAATCTAATTATGACCATGTCATTCTAATAAACAGAGGGAAACTAGAAGAAATCATGAATAATGACTGTTAATGTGAATAAAGAACCAAGGAAAATTGAAATTATAGAAAGTATAGAAACACACATAGCTAAGAATAAAAACAAACACCTAAAAGACACTGATTCTTTAGAGAAACTGAAAAGAATTTGGAAAAACTGAAAGAAGAAAAAAAAAAAACAAAAAAAAACTGGTCGTCCAACATTAATGCCCCTTTGATTAGTTTAATAATATTTTCACGATTTTTAATATTATTACTAAGCTCTCTCTTTCCTTGTTAAATTTTTTGTTTCCTTACGGGACACGAAAGTCATGCTACCTTAAGCACTATATCAACACCTCCTATAACTACGTGTTGTAGTTATAGGAGGTGTTAACTATATGCACTGACAATGATATACGTGTAAATAATTACCGAAACGCGTCGTTATGATAAAGCTGTGGTTGTGTCTGGAACTCGAATGTTGAAAATATTTAAAGCATCTTATTTATTATTAAAAATTCGCATACAATCAAAATGCACCTCCCACGAAATTTCTTTCCAAAGATAAAGAACTTCCTTTTTTTTCTTTATTCGGTAAATGCTCTATTTAAAAAATGCAGGGTTATTTTTCCAGAACAGGAAAGGATCGAATTCAAGCGATCTGAAGATGAAAATAGAAAATTTGATGACGATACCTAAATAAAATAAGAATCAACTTATGTAAATAAATGACGTAGAATAATGATACCGAGAAAAAAAATATAATGATGATCATAATAAAAAAATAAAGTTTTTCAAGTGCACAATTTTATCAATTCGCCGAAAGGAAGGTCGCGCCGATCGATTTTTTTTTTCTTTTTTTTTTTTTGTCGAAAGCAAACGTCTTCATCGTTACAATGTTGAGGGGAGGAAGAAGGCAATTCTGCCATTGGTTGAAGGGCGTACAGGCACGTGACAATCCAATCACCTGTTAGAAGATGAACGTGGAATCTTTGTTTTCCCCTACAGATTTCATAGTAAGTGCGATAACTCCATCCATAACACATCACCACCGCCATTCCAAATAATTTAAGTTAAACACTATTTGTGTATTAAAAAGAGTGGTATAGCTAAGGCACTTCTTTGAGAAATCAAAAATCAATATTAGGAGCTATTTTTCCTCTCTCAAGAAACCCTTTTAATATTAAATTTATGTTAAGTTACACGTACAAAATAGACAGTATTCGCCATCTCCCAAGAAAAAATCTTGGGTAGTCCTCTGCTCTGAGACAATACAGTGTAAATCAGAATTTCTCTGTAAAATTTTGGTTACACAGTATAGACTATCAACAGGAAACAAATTCAAAAGTACATGTGAAGATGAAAATGTATTCAAGAAATCTGTTTAAAAAGGAGTCAGAAAAATACTCTGCCCTCACTTCGTCAATAAACTACTTCATTTTGAAGTCTTTAAAATCATAGCTACAATGATTAAAATATAATGCCTAATTATACAATATAAATTCACGACACAACAAAATTCATATATAAATACAAACAAAACACACAATCACTTCGACATCTAAAATATGATACACAACAATGCAACTTTCGAATTAACACTTTTTTTTCATAAAAAATTTGTGATGATGAGGATGATGATGATGTTAAACATGAACGTTACCTTGTCAAATTACACGAAAATCACCAACCCTCACATGTAACGAAGAACACTTTAAGGATAACAGAAATTACACTGCCTCAGTTCCATTTTCCTCCCCCGCGTCGTAGTCTCGTCTTCATCCCATGATGGAGATCGTGGTCCAGCATCAACGTCCACGGTCGAAACATGTACGACACACGGTGCACGAGTTGGATCCTCCTTCTCGTATTCCTTGTGCCGTTGCTGCCGCCGCTGCCTCCTTTCTTCCTTCGTCGGCTCTGCGGCCCAAATGGCTCCGCTTCCGTCGTCGTCGGTCGGAGAAACGAACGCACCGAACGTGACACCGCACGTGT
Source organism: Rhysida immarginata (assembly GCA_023313115.1). NCBI lineage: Eukaryota > Metazoa > Arthropoda > Chilopoda > Scolopendromorpha > Scolopendridae > Rhysida > Rhysida immarginata. The sequence continues at coordinate 347,944 of JAHWFO010046501.1, read as the reverse complement.
AACAGTAGCGTTCGAGGAGGGAAAAGCGGGGTTTCGTGTAATCGTATGCGACTCTTGGTCTCTGTCTGTGTCTGCGTTTAGAGTGTGCGTGTGCGTGTGTGTCAGGTATCTACTTGCCTTCATGATGATAGTGATGACGATGGTAGAAATAAAATTCTAAAAGAAGTATATCGTAATCTATCCTATCGTTAAATCAGAAAATAGAGTTTAAATATATAAAAACAACAACCAAACAAAGTAACTTAGACATTAAAAAAAAATAGTTTTTTCTCTTATTATAATAAAAAAATAAAATCATCAAATAAATCCATGTATTGCGTTCATAAAAGGTCTTTGCCTAAAAAAATATTAGGCAACTCATCATTAAAACTTATTGATTCAATTCCTATCAAGTCGCTGTCATTGAAAGTATAACATCCTATTCAAGATGGTGTCAAAAAGACATGACATCATCCCCATTGTTTTTCTTTTTCCTTACATTTGAATCGTAGATAACACTTTATGGGTTCTCTTCTTTTTCATCAAGTGTTGTTGCGGCAATGTGCTTATGGTGTAGCGTTTCTCATCCTTTTTACACAGCGACCCAACAAATTTGTTTGTACCACATCGCGGCCCAATATTGGGTCTGATTTGTAAACTTGACTGCATCCGATCTGGATTATTTATAGTGCTTGTATAACTTTTCTATCATTTCGCGACCCATAAGAATCTAGGCGCGACACTGGGAAAGCGCCTGTAGACAGTTTAAGGAGATCCAAGTTCGCGGATGCCGATTTGAAGAGAATTACCTAACGACATCTTATACGAATCATGTTATCTTAATGACAAATAAACAAAAAAATATTGAGCGGAAAAAATAGCATTTTCCCAGAAATAATGCGGTAGATGAAAAACAAAAATAAAACAAAACAGAAAAAAATAACAAAAGGGAAGTAGGCCTACATAAAATATTTCAAATGACGAGAGTAGGCTTCTAGTATCACTCTATATCAAATAGCTCACTTCCTGATTAAAAAATAAATAAACTATGCATGCTGAGAAGCCTAATTAACCACAGAGACTGAAGAGATCCATTAAAACAATCAACCAAAGCAGCCAGTTGTTCTCTCATCACCCAAAGAAAAACATTTTTCCCCTCCCGTTAGGGAGCAGAGAAACCTGTAAACGATGGAGATGATTAATAAAGATGCACTAGAACAGGAAAAAAACTGAGGAAACAATAGAAACGAAAATGAAGAGGGAGGGAATTGAGGCCCATGAGGAAGAAGATTAAAACTCGACGCCCCCCCCCCCCCCCTTGAGCCCCAGTTGTTTGTCAGAGGGATGTGCAAATGCAATTAATGGCTTCGAAATCATTTGTAACTTGATCGGCCCTATTGTGCAGAAAGCTCTCTCTCGGTTTGTCCTATTACTAACTCCTGTAGGTCAACACACCCTTCCACCTCACTCACTCATCACCCTTCGTCGCTCAATGTCCAACGTCCAACCAACTTGATAACTAATGTATTTTTACACTGCAAATAAATCGATGGGAAACGTCTTCACCTTGTCCTCATGGAGATAAAGGGTCTAAAATTGAAATGCTCAAAGAATGACGAACTTCACAAAATTTCATAGCAAACTGTTAAAGAAAAATAAATAAATAAAATAAAAATAATAAGCTTCGCTACAGGTTGTCAACTCTTCCAGTAAACTGAAAGAAAGCAGGCAAAATTAATTTTCAAAATGCGTGGGCGATCTATGTGGTTAAGACCGGAGCAAATATCCATTACGAGAACTTAATGAATCAAGACATAAATTCTCAACGGGAAAAGAACGTTCAATTTCAGGTTAATAAAGGCTTATCGCAGAATTAATTAATGCGCGTAAGAATTTAATTAACTTTTCCTTCCTAATTAAGCAAACAATTACATTACGTGATGTAGTTTAATAACCAATAAAGGTCTATAATTTTTTTTTAATTCTCTAAAAATTATATTTCATAAATGAACAAATCGAAATTAAGTTATAGATAGTTGAGCGAAGGTGAAATGACATTTTAGGGAAATAGAGGATTCTTTATGCAAATTAAGAAAATATTGTATACAACGATTAGAAAATTATGTAGAAAGACTTAAAGAACATATTTAATATTAAAAAAAACAAACTCCACAGCTTCATTTCGAAGCAACCATTCTATTAAAAAAATTCTGTAACTTCTTAGACTGTAATTAGAATAAAATAAGGAATTTAATTTGCCAGTAAAATTTAAACCAAAGTGCTATCCAATTTTTTTTTACTTTAAACAATGAAATTCCATTCGTGCACAAAACGGAAAAACAAATGGGATTAACCTTCAAATTAATTTTTTTTTTTCCTTTAAGAATAACATAAATCAAATTAAACAGAACAGCTTTTAGCGCCTTCTTCATTTCCATTCGTTTTTTAAAAATCCAAACCAAATCAAGCATCATCTCCGCTTTTATGAGCAGCACGAAATTCCATATCATTAAAAAATAAAATAAAATAAACCAAACGGGAAAAAAATACGGAAACAAAAGTTCCCTTCAATAGATGAGATCTCGGTTCGTAATTGACAAAGACAAGGCTGCAAAATGAAAGCGTCGCTCACGTTTCAAACGCTTTCTGCCTCGAATCAATTACAACACCCACTGCATGAAACGGGGAAGGGGTTGGAGGAATATACGAAGGCAAATCAAAACGAACTGAAACTTACTTTATTTCTCGGAAACTGTTTTCTGTGCAATATTTTCGGCTGTGTTCCTTTTCGAAGCACTTCCCCTCAACCTGTTGCATTTTCAGCTGCAGCCAATTCCTGTTATCTATAATATCTATTATCTATATACCTCATTCCTAGGACAAAGATACGCACACAGCGGGATTCGAAAGCGCAACCATCTCCTTGAAAAATCAACTCCGGCGTCTTTACGATCACGTCGGCGGATAAAAATCAGGTACCCCGAAATCTGGGGTTCAATATCAGATTAAAAAAAAAAAATCAAATCCATTGCCAAATCCGTACTGCGAATCTTGTGTATCACGGATAATTTATCTTTGCAAAAACGTTTAACTACATTAGCAAAATGAGGCTGCGCATTGTCTTGATGGAATCGCATTCCATTAGCCAGGGCATTTCTTACAACTACGACCTAGCAACGTCTGCAGGACTGATAGGTAGTAAAGTGTAGTTACAGTTGTACATGGAGGTACAATCGAAGAATGTAACGATCACCACCTTCTATGCAGAAGACGCCTCGAGAAAGAAATAATTCGAAAAGAAACACAGTCACAACGTTGCACAACGAACAGTTTCCGAGGAAAAAATCAAGTCTCAATACATTTTGATTTGCTCTCGTATTTCTTTATTTTTAAAGAAACAATCCGACGTCATGAATCCGATTTATTATTATTTTTTTCTTACTAAAGTTCTGATTTATGTCCGAGATCAGCGAGAGTTCTTTCCTCTGAATAAACACTATATAGTGTACCATTCCACACGTCTACTTTACTTTCGAAGCCAATTCTTACCTTTAAGAAACTTCTAAATATATATAAAAGAAATCAATTTTTCAATACTTTTCACTTCGAAGGTCATTAAGCAATGAAATAAATAGAAAACGTCATTCTGTTCAAAAAGAAAATTCATGAAATTTAACAATGCAAGAGACTTAAATGCTTGAATGAAACCAATTATAATAAACCCGTATAATAAGTGAAACACCAAATTTGCTTAACAAGCAGTAACGGAAATTAAATTCATAGCTATCATTTTAATAAAATATTTAAAAAAAAAATTCTTTACTTTAATATTGTCTGCAGGTGGTGAGTGCTTATTCCGTCCTTCACTTTCTTCCTAAAACAAAGGAAAAAAAGTAAATTTAAAGCTGAGCCTTCCACGAACAATTTCTACTGTTACGTCTTAAAACTAAATGTTACATGATGTAACTTACATCTTAAGCTAACTTATATTCTTCATACAATATGAGTAATAATATCAATCGCAACAAATCTACTCTAGTTACATCTTTATCTAGCAGATGCTTCACTTTACAAAAACCAGTTAGATAAAATAAACTGAGTAGGCCATCTTCAAAAAATAAAAGTAGATACGCGTAACAAACACAAAAACAAACGAAAATAAAACTAAATAGCTACCCTTTTATGTGTAAATCCGGAGTATGAAGATTATTTTTTTATTTAACTTTCAAGATAGTGCATATAGTTCTATTTTATATTATTTAACAAGAAACAATATTAAAAGTAAAATTTTAAAAAAATCGATAAAAGTAAGTTGTTCCAGAAAGAAGTGTAAAACAAGAAAGAATAACATTTCAAAAAAAGAGCACTGTATTCCAAATAAATTTCTAGTTACTGAAGTTTATCTTCAAGTTAATGGAATTTCAATCGTTCACCCTTCTTTTGATTCTCGGCGATAATGATGGCGAGAAAACCCATTTCAAATTTATATAGAAAAAGAAAATAAAAATAAAAAAAAGTCGAAATGGAAAATTTTCCTTTTTATCTTTAATGCGTGATGTAGAAAGACGGTTATGGATATGAGACGACTACATCATTTTTTTCCTCCAAATGAGTTTCTTCCATTCATTCATTCATGGACATATTAAAAGGAAACCATCAACAGGAAGGAGGAGGGGGGGGGGGGTGGAATTTAAAAAGCCAAGAAGAATCGGAGGAAAATCGAGTGAAGCAGTTGCCGCGAGGAGCACCAACGCAACGCCTGCAGTTATTGGCAGCAGAGAAGCCACCGATGCTGCTCATTGGTCAATCGGTTGCAGACACGCCAATGGGAGAGCGTCATGCACGGACGACGGCGAGGGAGATGAGGAAAAGAAAGAGGCTCGCCTGCAGGGGATGGGGAAGGGAGTGCCAAGGCAGCTGTCCGTTCCAATGGCTGCCCGCGTGCCAAGTTGCGGACGACGAGGCCTAATGAAATTTAGGGCAAAGTACATCTTAAATAACAGCAGCTGAAGCGCTCGAGTGGCCCCATAAAAGCGCGGCTGCTGCTGCGCGACGACGAACGATGATGGATTTTAATGGAACCCGCGCTTGTATGCCGTTTTAAGCAATAACAGCGAAGAGTGCGTGAGTCGCACGAACATCGTCGCAGGTTATCGTCACCGAATGCAATTAAGCCGAGAATCATTTGCAAGTGGTGAAACAGTAAACACTGTTTAAAGTTGTGCATACTCCCAAAAGTGAACGAGCATAATAACATTAAAACACGATTAAAAGAAAAAAGGCAAAAAGACAACGCAATATAGGTTTCAGTTCTGAAGGAGGAAAAGAACTTAACATTATATTGTAATCAAATAAAATAAAATAAAATAAAATAAAATATTATTAATAACAAACTGGCGCTGCCCCGTTTGGAAGGCCACCACAGTGAATGTTCAACATACTTCAATAAAATTCATCTATCAAGATTCGCGTCTTTGTAAAGGCGCCAACCGAATAAGTGACATTCCTCCTCTTTTAATTATCTTTTAATTATGTAATTTTAGGGGAATAGTGGTATTACTGAAATCTAAAGGGATTTTTATTATTTATCTTAACAATTATTATTATTATTATTATTATTTAAATCTGATGATTGTGTTATAGTGTATACTTTAAATAAATAAATAAATAAAATAATAAAAAATAAAAAATAATAATAATAAACAGGCGATGCCTCTTTCTCCTTCTCTGAATAACTGAAAAAACACTTTAAGAATTATGAGATCTTCTTATAATGTAAAATATAATTCATCAGAAAAGAGTTTGAAATTTCTCTAAATAAATATAATACGTCGAAAGTTTTCTTTAAAGAATGCAAAGTTTATAATAAAATTTTAGATTTCTTAAACGAATTACTTTTTCCCAGAATAGGTATTCCCTTAAGTAGATCTTCTTTTTCATATTATCTGCAATTTAAGCTTAGTTTCCTGGATATTAGGATGGAAAACTTTTCTGGTTTCGCTCCGCAATCAAGTGAGCGTGTTTCTTTTTCTTCTCTTTTCTTCCATCTGACAATACGATGATCGATATTACGAGCCCAACTTTCCCCCTCCAAACTCAGACTGCTTCAATTTGCTGCGCCATGGCGACGGCGGATTTCCTGAATCGCTGCCATGGAAACGCCAAGATGAGCAAAACTTCGCGACCAAAGTTTTCTCCCACTCTCACCCTCTACCTCACTACGCAGACATCCATGAAAAATATGAATATTAAAAAATAAGGAAACGAGGAAATTCCAACGACCGATCATTAAAAATATAATTAAAAAATATATATATATACAAAAACCTTCAGGAGTTCCAACGACTTTTTTCCGTTTGTCTGCACGACACTTGCACTGCAGAGAAGTACCTCCAAGGAGGGCACTTTGCTCAGCTGCATTGTTTTCCGTATTTATGGATGTGATACAGACTTCGAAATGTTTATATGAAACGACAGTTTTTGATACAATGTCCTTAGCGAGTGCCATTTATTCATGCATTCCTTGACAACTCCATGTTTTTTCTTCGTACAATCGTTATACGAAAAAAAATCTTCCGATAAATCGTTTCTCTTTTTTTATCGAAATAAATTACTTTCGAAAGTGTTTACAGAAGCTCAAAGAAATCATTTTAAAATAAAATCTCTTTTAAATGTTGAAACAACTGATTAGAATACATATCTGTTATAAGGAATTATTTAGATATTAAATTCGATTAACCCTTTGTAGAATTCAAAAAGAATCTAAGTAGTACTGTTTTTAAGACCTATTGAGTCCGATTTCAATATAGATTTATTAATTAAATTTTATATTATCATCCAAACACCTTAAGCCGGTCAGAGCGGTGATGTGGGTTTTCTATTTTCCGTCGTCGCGGATTCGAATCCCGCCGTGGAAGTTTTTAACCGTCTCGCAAATGAGTAAAGACATGTGAAAGGGGTAAACTTGACCTAGAAGCCGACGCGCCCAAAAAAACCAACAGCCAAACCTATTGCATAACAATCGCGTCTACTACAAATAACACTTTGACCCTCACATAACTCTAAGGCAGCAACTATTGAGATACTCACTGAGATTGAAATCAGGAGACTGCTCGCAACTCCAACTTGTGGATGTCCATTGCAAAGAACTACTCGAAACAGTTCCCGACATAGAGAACTGCCTACTGAAAGACCGAGGTTTGATGTCAAAGCGAGCATAACATCGTTCAAAATACTCCGAAGTCGATCAGCTTTCATTTTCCGTGCACGTTGTCATATAATCTGTGATTCATTAGCATACCAGAAGAAACAGTTCTACTAAATCTAAAACAATGCAGAATTTAGTAGAAAATGCTTTCCTGGAAACCTCCGCACCTTTATCCAGAATACTGCTACTCAGTCAGTAGTCTGTTGTTTTTTTTCCTTGTTTAGTGCACATCGCTATGCGAGCAAATCAACTGTTCGTGAATGATATTTAGGTCTGAAGAGAATCGATGTCATCCGAGGCGGTGGAACACAGTTCATATTCTAGCATCTCATAGACTTCAACATTATTTGCTGTCTCAAATCTACCACAACTCAGGATGAGCACCGAATTTGTAGACTATTCTATGGAGGATCCATCTCTCGAAGGTTACCTTACATGGTCTATTGCTGAGCGTTTTGGACAGTGAAGTAATTGCGATTTCAGAAATCCTAGCTTCTTTGAGACAGACCATCAATTCGGCTTCTCTGAGGAGCCTGGTGCTTATAGTTCATTTACGAAATTTTATAGAGACAAACATCAGAGTGAGCATAAATTAATTTTGCGTTGGGAACACGCGTTTCTGTACCAAAACATGATAAAGTAAATTAACATTTTCAAAAGAGTTAACGTTAGGCGGACTCTTTTTCCATATAACAGTTTTCGAGATTAGTCCATAAATATTTATCCATAGCGATTCCAGTAGTGTTTTTCTTCAGGTGACTCTATCTAGCATTTCAGAAACATGCTCTGAAAATTTGAGCTTACATAATTCTCGAGAAAATTTGACCACAGACGGGCGGACAGAACGAGCAAAAAAGAAAAAAAAAGCCAAAAAATTTTTAAAATCTTTTAACTGGCTTCAAAATTTAATCGGTTGGCTGTGGTCTAGACGACCAATTTCCGATGGTTGTGTGGTGCATAATGACGGGAAGGTTCTCCCGCACCACGAGGCAACTCAGCGGGGAGGCGCCCATCCAACCGCATTAGGCTCAAGACCGACGCTAATTGCATTACGCCCGTAACACTAATCCCCTTCTCGTGCGATGATTGTGAAACTTCCCCCGGGAAATGGACCAAACTCCAGCCATTGGGGAAGGAAGAAGAGAAACCAGAGAGAGAGACACACACACACAAATGAAGAGGCCTAAAACCGCTTAACAAATGCAATTACCCTTCTTTTTATTTTTAAACACACCATCACCACCACTGATAACATCAAGGGAAAAAAAATTAAATGTATACATTAAAAAAAAATACCCCAACACCAACAAAAAGTTCAACAACCAATCCATTATCCATTCTAGTTTTCTTATCTTTTCACGATTACATCTCTAACGCGTTCGGCCGATAAAATTTGACCCATTTGACTTGTTTTCAAGAGCCTCACTGTTATTCTTAGCTCAGTTTCCTTTCAAGGCAAATCAAACAAAAAATTTACAAAACTATTCAAACAATTCACAAGCAAATCAGTGTTCAAAGAAATTTGTCAAACAAAAAAAGCAAGATATATTTCTCCATAACAGAATTTAAAAAAAAAATACTTTGTTACGCGTCCATTACCAAAGAAAATACTTTCAAACGTTTTCTAAAATATCTTTGCCCCGAAATAGTATCCGGGAACCAAAATAGGATAAAAATATCCAAAAATATTTTTAAAGTTTTTTAAGTCTTAAAGAAAGTAATCACATAACCAACAAAATTACACCGAAAAATAAATCAAAATTCAAAAAAAATTACGAAATAAAGTGCTACACGCTGAAATAAGACAACAGCAGGGCCTGCGTATACAGCTAATTTATACAAATAAATTCCGAAAGTCGCGCAGTCTCATATTTTGTATCCATATGCTCCTTTCCACTTCGAGAAACCTTTTGGAATTTCACAACGATTAGGAAACCGCACATGATATGACTTGATTTACTGTTGGGAAATGGTTACCAATAAAGATCAACGAAAATGCTGGAAATGGTTGTCTCTTTGAAAGATTCAACCAACTTGGTCTTAATCAATAAGCCTTTAAGCTTCTAAAAACAGAAATCTTGGAAACAGTTAATCGGCACAAGGTTAATAGAGTTCTGATCATCTTTCTCGTAAACCCACATAAATGAAAAATTGTCAAGATATACCTACATCGATATCGCCTTACCTCATTTAACTATCACAGACGTAAAGTCAATCTTGTGAATAAATTTATTAAATTCAGTAATTATTTTTTGCTTATAGAAGTGCAGCTCTCCTAACACTGCATTACCTATCTGACTCGACGTCTTCTATAGTTTGACGCCAGTCTTTTCAATAAATACGCTTACACCACCAATCAATTACCTTAAAAGCTTTGCATTACAAGTGCAAATCCTTCTCTGCCTTTCAAACGAACCGACCTTGCCTTTCCTTTTTTGGACCACACCAAGTGTCACTTCCGGCGCGTCGACGAAAAATACTTAACGCCAAGGCCATATATATTTCTTTTTCTTTTTTCCTACCACCCCCGAACTCCTTTTTCTGCCCTTTATTATTACTTTGCCAAGCGAGTTCTAGTTTTACGTAAGGCAACACCTTCACAGCTTTGCTTCATAAATCGAGAGCGGAAGAAAGAACCATGAAGAAGTCTCGTGTTCTCCTCCCCTACCCTTATATAATATACGAGCCCCGATGCATGTACGTACAACACACACACGGTAACCGTTCTTTTTCTCATCAATGAATTCACTGATTCACTGGCTTCCATGTCAAGTTATCCGATAACTCCCAAAACCCGCTCGCTGTTAATAATAAATATCGCGAAACGTCTTCATCCTCTAGGAATATTATTTTATGGCCTCGTAGTAGAAGGGTCATTTTAACGATGCTTCTTCCCTTTAAAGAAGAAACTTTTATTCTCTCTCCACCATCCATCCAATCCAAAAAAAAATTAAAAAAGAACCCCTCCCCCACTCCTTAGTCTTCTTCAATTTCCTCATAAAACAAACCGATGAATAATACTTCAACACGTTTTAATATTAAATTATGCACTGTTTAACTTATTGTCACATTACAATATTTATAGGGCATATTTTTTCCTCAATGCCTATAAAAGAATTTAACTCTTCATTGTGAAAAAGAGATGCCATACATTTTAAAAAGTGAGCTGAGAGGAAAATACGAGCTCGTATATACAAAGCATAATGTTTCTAGCTACTCAATTCAAAACAATATGTAAAGGCTCCCAGGATGCTTTTTGCGCTAACCTAAAGGTATCCTTGTGTAATATATGTTCAGACCAATATCAGTTGCTTATTATACAGAAGAATAACAAGTTTCTATTTTATCAATACGAGAAAAATAGAAACGTATTATCCTAATTGATCAGCAACACTAGACTCACAATATGGATTTAATTGGTTATTATCTGAATATAATAAATCTCAAAGGATGAATTTGTCGCTCAATTTTGCATGACATGGAGAGCGACCTAAACTCCTCTAAGATATTAGGCCATCTTGATATTTTAAGTGGCACCATGGATTTCGTCCTTCACTAACACTGTACAGACAAAGTGGCAATCTTAAGCTCTCGAAATTAAATGTCGTTATTTAAACATTAAAAAATAGTAGCAACGTTTCCGCAATATTTTTCGACGTCCCACGTACAAGAAAGAAATGGATTGCGGACTTCGTAAAGGAAAGAAGGAACTGTGTCCTCTGTACCATTTTGCTCTCGAGGTGTCATGGCAACGAGGGGGAAAAGAATCGTGCGACAGCTCGGTAATTAGGAGGGTCATTAAGACTCCCCCTTCCATGAATGTTTGTGCCTCCTTCACCTGCGTCTGCTAAAACGACGACAACCCCCGAAAAAATTCAGTAGCAAAGGGGAAGTGAGTGAAGAACGTGGGAGATGAATGTTAAGGAGAAGGGAATGTGGGGAGACCCCTTCTCTCTAAATGTCTCGGATTCTTTTTTCCTGTCTTGTGACCCTTAAGAAAGTCCGCCATTTAAAAGTTCGAATGTCATGTCTGTGAGTGTACGAATGCCGTATGCGTGCGGTTTCTCCTCTTTCACTAAGGGCCTTCCAGATGAGAAGGAAGAACGTCTTCTGTAAATGGTTATAACAACGATAAGAGTAGATAAAGAGATTGCCATTTTATGTTCAATTAAACTTCTAGAGCATATTTAAAAACTTCCTTCTCTAAATCAAGATGGAACCTTTTATTCAAAATGTCCAAAGCATGATTACGAATCGTTTTCATTCCGACATACTTCTAACAAAAACAGACCTATATTCACCAAGAGCTTCAATATTTAGAGCCGCGAATCCACACATCCAAACATACATTTCAATTACTTTTCAAGATGTTCCCAGAACACTTAATAAAAATCAATTACTTTTCAAAATCCAATTGTCATTTCAAATGCCTGAAAAACTGAATTAACCAGAAACTTCTGCAAAAACAATTTACTGATTAGTAGCACTGATCTAATTAAAAACAGAAACATTCATAAACGGCGTAGGGAATTATTTCCTACATCTTCATCTTGGAACGTCCAAATCTAAAGTATGATGCTTTTTAAACTAAAAATGAAAACAGTATTTTTTTTAAATAACTCCTCCATAACTTCCTACTCCCTAAGAAAAAAAAATTTCTTAAAAAAAATCCAGAAAATTTATATAGATATTTTTAAAGAAAGCCCTTTTCCCCATTCTATTCCCCCGCCCCAAACCGATCCTCCTCCTCCTTCCCCTCCCTTTCTCTCTCTCTCTCTCACCCTTCCGACCAAAAACCCATCATTTTCCCGTAATGGCTTTAATGGGTGTCGGACTGTTACGAACAGCTTGTTCCTTTTTTTCCTTCTTTCCCTTTCATCCACCCCCGCCAACAATGACGGATGACTCCCCCAGCGCCCTCTCTCTCACTCGTCCGATCGGATGTCTCATTTGCGGCAACGGCGTCATCTTCGAAATTTTTCCTCCCTTCGCCTCTCACCCTCACAATCCATCCATCCTCCCTTTACAAACCCATCCTGCCTCCTACACAGACATATCTCTCTCTCTCTCTCTCGCTCTCTCTCTCTCTCTCTCTCTATCTATCTATCTCTCTTTCATATACAACTACTACATATAATCCTCATTAGCCGATCTCCTTATTACATTTGCATCATATTTAACAGCTTGCTTATTACATAACTTATCAGTTACCACGAGCTGCTTGCTTTGGAAGGACAGGTCTACACAAGTCTTCGTTTTACAAGTCATATTTCTATAATAACAGAAATATTACAAAATAAATCCTATTTTACCTCTGTAATCACGATCATAAATTACATCATAATTATTACTCTCAGTCATCAATCTCAGTCTCTTTAAGACAACCCAATTCCATGAGCAGGACTAAAGATCAAGTCGGAAGATTTGTCAACTTAATTTTCATTTAATTGTCAAACAGGGAGAAACTTTAATATTGATGAGACAACAATTTGTTTTGGTCTACTGAGAAAAATGGGTGACGAATTCGAACAAAATCTGGCAGAAATTACAATTACAAAAATAACGCGACCGCATTTATTTATTACCACAAGGACAGCGTAAAATGCTGTGCAGTAAAGCAATCCTTAAACTACTAAAAGCATTAATGTTCCGTTAGTTTAAGGGAGTGCATGATCTCCCCGCAACCTGTCTAACAAGCGGTCATATATTGTTTATGTAAGTAGTGGATATCACATATGGCAATAAGCTCCGCGTCTGGTCAGAAGTCATCAAACTTCTAAGGCCCTCCATACTTATTCAAAAGGATTTCAAATATCTCGAGGTCCAGTCCATACGTTCGGTATGACAATTCACTATCCAGTCGACCAATATGGACGGACATAATCTTCTCCAAATATGAAGTCAATATCGCTGAACTGCTAAGGTACTACTTTAAAATACGAAGGTTGATCCATAAGTCATGGCAAAATATTTTATTTCTTCAAAAAATATAGCAATACGGCACTACATGGTATTACCTCATCTGGCTGTGGTATTTACGAGGTACATCCAGAAAGTAAGTTTCCTTTGATAGTACAAAAAAAGCAAATACACACTCCGAAAAAAAATTTATTACAAAAATAGTCTCCATACCTTGAACTATTTTTCTACACAGCTCCCGCTATTTTGAAGATTTTTTTTTTTTTGTAATATTTTTTTTTTCTGGAGTGTGTACTTGCTTTTTCTTGTACTACCAAACGGAACTTACTTTCTGGACGTACTTCATATGTAAGTATTTAGGAATGCTTTCAAATATATACTACTGTGAATGAGCTGTGTTATCACATGTATAAGAGAAATAAAACAGTTACCATGACTTATGAAACGACCCCTTTATATTTGCAGTGGAATATTCAGCTTCCCTAAACCCATTGATTTCCTCCTCGCCCAAGCTGATCTCAATTCCTCGATTCTCTCTAAATCAGAAAACATTTCTCCCAATAAATAATGTTTTAACATCATGATTATGATTTTAGCATCCCACAGGAGATAAGTCCCTTAACCGTGCAACAAATAATTCAGTTCGCTACAATCCATTAGTGTCAGAGTTTGTCTGCAAATCAATCATAAATGTAACAATAAAAAAGGAAAAATTGTGGAATTGAACGAACTCTAAAGAAAGTGAAAACGTGAAATTCACAAAGCGTAATGAGAAAATAAATACCGGGCACGTATTTCGAAGGCTGTGCCTCCATTCTCAACAGTCAAAGAACTGACAGATGTGACGGTTGCAAACGAGTTCATTGAAGTACATAAAGGTTTTTCTTATATGTAATGCACAGGATTTTGTGGAAAGATTGCTGTTGACCAATTCAATTAACATACTTTTTTAGATTACACGGTAAGAGTAGATTTGTATCTACAGAAGGGGGTCAGTTTGATATTACAGGTGACATTTAGGCTTGCAAGCAGATATTTTTGAAAATCCTGACCAAAAGCCAATTTTAAGATTAATTTTACTTCAATTATTATAATTATGATTTCCTTTCTACGTTATTTCTTCGTAAGGAAGATCGTACGGGTAAGTCATAATTAGATCCTAAATCTACGGGCGGAAATCAAATATTGCCAAAAGTTAAACAACTTTCGTAGTTGTTCAATATCACCTTTAATGTTTCAAAAAGCGCCACTATAATCCGGATATATTAATTTTGTCATGTTATAAGCAAATTTATTCCCTATCTAGATTAAATTTATCTGTAATATGGAGAATAGCAGAACGAAATTAGTAGGAAATTCAAAATGCAACATATCTTGCTGCTGTCGGCCGAAATTTTTGTAACCTGGGATTTTCCTACCCTTCTGTGACGTCGTTAATCGTTTATTTTATGCCTGATAATTAAGAAAATCTATTATAGATAATATTTAAAACTTGACTTATAAGAAAACAAAAAGATCCTGGTATCCAGGTACCGAGCAACGAATCATCTAAGATATGAATAGAAGAAGCAAAATAAGCGGTCAGCCAATACACTGATTTTGCAGAGGCAATGAAAAACCGCTCGATGAATAAACAGTCAATGAGTTTATCCACTGATGAACAGATCCACGATGACTAGACGGCGTCATGATTTCACAATAAGGAATGCCTTTAATTGATCACGTAATGAATTTCTCCTCGCGACGAGCCTGATCCTGAGTTTTATAAGGAAAATTGAAACGTTACCTTACAGGGAAAATTAGGAAACTTCGAAAAGCGATACTCGCCGCCTCCATCAGTTCATCTTCGCCATTATCGCAAACGAATGGGGAAAGAAGTGCAAAAAAAAATTAATAATAAGTGAGCGAAATAAAATCAAACCAATTTTTTTTTCTATCGATATGATGTTGTGACAAAACGTGACAATTATTGTCAGTCAGTCAAGATTCCCCTCAAATCCCCCTCTTGTTTTTAATTTAGTTCCCTAGCTTACTTTCTCTTTTACGTAACCTTCTCTCCGTCATTCTAATTAAGGAAAGGAAGATAGGAAAAAAAAAAAAAAAAAAAACCTCGAAAGAGAAGAGAAATGGTAATCAGATAAGCGCAATTTTCTCTTTTTAAATCACAAACAACCAATTTTCCGTCCCATTTATCTAATTTCGCTTGTCTAACCTTGTTGCCTTTGAACTTTCTTTTCATAATCCATTACAAGAGGAACGGAAGTGCTGCCGCCGCCACCAACGAAACGACCTGAAGAGCGGTCACTTCGTAAAACAACTGTCATCAATCAAAATTGGCGTGCAAAATAAATAAATAAATAAATAAATAAATAAAAATCGTAACTAATACAGTATTATGAATTCATTTTCAACAACTCTGATGGTATGGCTCGAGCTCTAATTTTATACCCTCAATCTTCAAATGCATAAAAATCAATTCACTCTAAAATCATTTTTGAGGTCTCCAAATTAAAATCTAGAAATCCAATTGAAAAGCATATTCTCGATCCGAAAAGATCGATTAGAAAAGAATACCTTAAACTTGCCTTAAATAAAGGGGAAACAACTATTAATAATTTAAAACAAAAAAAAACAACAAAAACAGGAAAGAAAAAAAAAAAGTGGCGCCGATTTTATTCTTCTTTTCTTTACTTATTTTGCATGCATAAAGCAATCCTACCAAGCATTAAAAATAGGGCAACTGTCTTCATTTATTTTCTCCCCATCGCAAAAAATGCCTTATTCAATTTCGTAACATAAATTCCAAAATCCTCTTTCCCCACCCTCCTCCTTTTATTTCTTAAACTAAAACATTGCTTCCATCATTATGATTAACGGCGCCACGATTTCTTACTACGACGTAATATTTCCGGTCTAAAGTAGCCTACAACCATCTACCGTATTGCATCCACTTTTTGTCAAATCTCCAGAAAGAATGAACATACCTAAAATAAAAAATAAACAAATAATAATAATAACAATAACAATAATCAATGGCTCGTATATGCCTTTCCTTATTTCTTTTCCGCCTCTTGAGCGAACGTATTTCAAGACGAAAGAAGAATTCACTGACCGCCTCTGACACTTGATGATAATGAAAATAATTTTAAAAAAATAGTTTAAAAACTTCTTTTTAAAATTAGTCTACGCTTTAAACAATCTTTAATAAAAAACAAACAAAAAGGACGCCTGCTTGATTAAGTGCCTTCATACAGGGTTACTCGCGTATTTCCTTTCAAACAAGTCGGCCCTGACGATCTGTACAACGAGTTCTTTCCCTTTTTTTTTTCTTTTCTATTTAATTATTTTACAACGCTCTTAATATTTTTTTTAATTTTAAATTTAATATAGAAGATTTTTTTTTTCTTATCAAAGGAGGTCGATCAATTGGAGGAGGGACAAAAGCCCGGTCAACTGTGGAAGGCCGTCGCCCCCGCGACAATGTGTGACAGCTGCGAACGAAGAATTCGATTACCCAATCAAAAATAGCTCAACACAAAAGAAAATAGCCATGAAAAATCAGAGGAAATATAAATAAAATTAAAGGAAGTGGACAACCAAACACGTAAATCCTCAAAGGATTGGAAAAAAAAATCCTCAATGATCTTGATTAATGCATTTTCAGTTCAAAATCGAGTCCATCAAATTAAAAAAAAAAAAAAAAGTTTTAAATAATGGGTATATTTTTAGAAAGATGAATAAAGCTTTAAAATCATATTGAATCTGCGTTACCGTATACTGTTCCTTAATTGCAATAAATTTTAAACTCATGTTCAGCACATACGAAGTTAGAGAAAAGCGGACCAGTGATGGAATTGACGATCTCTTCGCGTAAATTGTGAGATAAGATGAAATCCTATCAAACGATTCAGTTTTCCAAAACGCTACTGGAAGAGAAGCAAGGGGATTGCATTCCTACTGTGACTCTTATTCCACAGTCTTTAAGCAATTCCTGCAGATTTAAGCAGTCGTAAATATAAAATTAGAATAGTCCTATTTTATATAGCTATGAATTTCTTCCCATGCCTGAAGAATAGCATCCAGCATGTGTTGCTAAATGGTTAATGGCTGTTGTCACACCCGAACAGCCCGTACACATTCACCGTACAAATTCATGGTCATGCTCTGGGAAACATCCGGACACCACACGAACTGAAAGAGACGTATTTCAAAACGAAAGTGAAGATTATGACAATGAAAGGGTGGATATGGCCAACAACAGTGGTCTGATGCGGTGTAGCGTTCAGGATATTATCTACACCTTCCATGAAAACAGCTCTCCAGAATATCCGTCGCCTAACACCCCCAATGATAGAACTCCCCATCGTCTAACATCCCCCATGATTTTCTATCAGTCATCTCGTGCTAATTACGTGGAATCGCTCTTTGCCATCAATGTGGTAAATCAGATCGCGTTTCTCCAATGTGCTAGTCCAGAGGAGATGTTAAGGACACCTGTACGTCGATGTAAAAAATTTTTCCTCTGCAGTACGTTGTTGTACTGATCGGTTGTTTCACGAATTGTTAGATAGCCTGCCAGTTTTCTTATACAGTCCTCTCCAAACCACTGACGCCTGTCGTTGTCGAGATGTTGTTGTTCACAGGATAGATTACGTTTTTTAAAGGGCAAATGACATCAAATCGGAAGTTGATTTCATACAGTTTTGAATACTTTCCTGACACTAAATATCAATTTTATTATTTTTTTTTACTTTCATTTTTAAT
>JAHWFO010046501.1:313121-329975 GCA_023313115.1 Rhysida immarginata | reverse complement strand
CTCAAAAGTCACCTGACCATCGGGGTCCAGGCAACAATTCATCCTTCTTTGTCTCCATCTTGAATTTTAAAAATCGGTATTTTTTCATTTGTTGGAAACAATGAATGATGGATTGTTGCTCGGACCCCGATGATCAGGTGACTTTTGAGTGCCCTGGCCTGCCTCTCGTTGGCTTCGAAAACTCCCGCAATAGCGTTGCTTATGACGTTAGCTTTGCCACAGCCTACTATATAGGTAACAGCCTGTTCAATCGACACGATTTCCATCTTGAAATCTTAAGACCGCCTTAGTTCAACGACTTCTCATGTGAGGGCGCTATTAGTGAGGGAAAACCTTGGTAACAACTGTTTTTACTTATGCACAGAGCTACAGCTGATCAAGTCTTTTTAAGTGTCAAAATGAAACAATATTCCTAGATATTAATTAATATGCACCATTAACAAGCCAAAGAATGCTACTTTTCAAAAAATAAAATGCGACATGTTATAAAAAATTTTTTTTTAACAATTATATAAGATTACATATATATGTAAATATGCAGCCTCTTTGTAGGCTTACCAGTAGAAAACAATAGAATGGTAGTAGTGGTAAGGCTTTTTCAATGCTAAAAAGGCTTTCTTCACCCTACTTAAAAGCGCCCTCCTCCTTTACTGCGGTGAAACTTGGAAACTGTCGATTGAACAGGCTGTTATCTATATAGTAGGCTGTTGCTTTGCTAACCGAGGCCGACGAGATTCACAAGCCACAGGCGAAGCCGACGTGATCTAAATAAGCCGTGGCAATGTTTTTGTGACATCATGCAAACGGATGGATTTGGTGGCGTCATGCAAAAATAAATTAAAAAAAAAATAAGGATATTTAGAATTTCAAATAAAATGAATTATTAAAAAAGTAAAGGACCCATGATAGGCAGTAATGCATTTTATTATACTGTATTTACTTATTTATCTAAAATACAAAATTCACATTTCAAGATTTCCCAACGGTTTTCGTGACGTTTCAACAATAGATGTGACGCAATGTATAGATCGCGTCGGCTTCGCCACAGGCCCGACGAGATTTACAGGGTCTATTAATCTCGTCGGCCTCGGCTTAGCAAGGATGACGTCACGCGCAGCTAACGTTTTTGAACGGAGGGACCCCCATTTCGCTTATTTGTTGCCTCTTAAAAAATTTGTAACTTTTTTTCCATAAAAACTTGTTGTTTTCTTATTTTTATGTTACATTCTTTCTGATTATTTATTATCTCGATAACGATACTTTTGGTATCATTTGCCCTTTAAGTGTCGAACTACAGTGAATATCCACGAGCAACAGTTGTACCAGAAAAAATAAACATATATCTGGTAACCATCTCCTCCTTCCTGTTGCTGTAATGGTACCTAAACGTCGGTGGTTTTTGGACAAAGGATATTAGATCTCATGATGAGGTGCCATTTCCGCAGGATCCTCACATATCCGATTAAGGAAAGCAACAGGAAGGAGGAGGTTGCTCCAAGATATAAAATTGCGAGAGAAGCCTATTTCCCAACCTTGGCGTAGCATCTGTTTTGAGCCAAACGAGCGATCGATACGTCGACGCACCGTGCGCAAGGAGAATCAATATCAGAAAAGTGACTTCGTGACCTTTACCTGCACGGGAACTGAAATCAATCGAACTACCCAAGTCTGCCAAAACAAAGTTGCATTCAGGACTAAAAACAAATACAGATATACTTAAACACTTCCAACCGAAAGAGACAAAGAACCGGAAGAGATGGATGTGGTGTTTACAAATTGACGTGTGTGTAGAATGTGGTAATGTTTATGTAGGAATGACAAAGAGGACATTTAACGAAAGGTACAATGAACACAAAAGACCATACAACCACCATTTTGTACCCCAACAGGTGATTATGTGCTCGGTGATTTGGACAAAGCACGTTTTTATTGCGGATTCTCTTGCATAACAGTTTTTCACGCTGAAATTAGCCGGTTCTAGGATTATGGCGTCCCATTATATGGATATTTAATTTGGACATTATCATATGGACTTATTTAAAAGCGTGAAAAGTAGTTTACGAAGAGCCGCAACAATTGACGAAGTTGACATTGAAGCTAGAGAGATCAGGAGTAGAATTAAGAGGCAGAGATCAAGTGAGTAATAGCGCTCTGAAGAACCTGATTTGTGACATTGCTGGAAGTTTTCGTACTTTCTAACTGCTTGGAAGAAATCTCTCGTCCTAAGCATTCCCAAGCTGGGCAAAATCCGCGTTTCCTGTGAACTACAGGCCTGTAAGCTTGCTTCCGTCTATCGCTAAAGTTCTTGAGAAGACAATCCTAACCAGATTTGAGGATCACAGTAGTGTCAAGAACCTAGTACGACAACAGCAATTTGATTTTTGTACTAATCATTCCCATTAGATGCAAGTTTGGAGGCGCTCTAAGATTTGAGCACCCCTCGCCCCCTCAACTGTTTTGCAGAATTATCTTTCTCGGTATCAGCAAAGCCTTCGACCAAGTTTGGCATGAAAGACTTATCTAAGGGTCTATAAGATGATCAGAGACGACGTTCCCTCGGAATTGGTCTGGATGGTACATTTCTTCCTTACCAATAGGCAAGTTTCCTCATCACGTGATGTGAAAGCCGGTGTATTGCAAGGCTCTGTCATTGTACCCCAAATTTTCAACTACTTTATTAACGAATTTCCAAAGCCTGACCAGTGCAAATTATACTTTTTTATAGATGGTGCTGTTGTGGTGACATGGGCGCCCTGTCTACAGAAAGCCAGAAACACTTTGAATGTTGGTTTGAAATTGAACGTCGATAAGTCGAACTGGAGATTGAAATTGAACGTCGATAAGTGCAAAGCTATGTACTTAAGCAAGAAGCATAAATGCCCCCCCCCCCCCGAACTCGCTCGTTTAATATGACAATAAGCTAGACTGGGTTGATAACTACAAATACCATGGTATGATTATAAACTCCAAGCTTTGCTGGAAACATGACGTATGCACTGAACAAAGCGAAAAAGGCCAAGTTCAGTCCCACTTCTCTCATTGGCCGCAACAGTGCCCTGGCATCGACAACAAACTCCTCCTGCACAAAACGATTATTCGGACAATTCTGCTCTACGGCATGCCACCGTGGGCGACCAAACGCAGTAGTAGATGGAGCGAGATTCAATCGTTTCAGAATATTACCCTGAAGACAGCTGTCCAACTAAACAGGAGAATTGCGAAGAATAAGTCTATCCACAGCGACTTGGAAATGAGGCACATTAGCAAATTTGTCCAAAACCGCCTGGAGAATAATTTTTTTTTTTTAGAATTCATTGTAATCCAATAAGTCCATCCAGAGTCTGTATAGCCTGAGGCCGATGAGTTGGGTCTCTGGATGGACCTGGATTAACGACTGCTGTATGATGGTCACAGCAGCCGGGGGGGGGGTGAAGATCCTGAGTCACTGATGAGTCGCCCATCTAGTGACTAGCCGTGCCTGATGCTGCTTAACTTCACTGAAGTTGTGTTTCAGTGAAAGCCCACCAGCCCACGGCCTCCCCCCCCCCCCTGGAGAAAATAAATGCATAATAACGACTTAGTGACGAGTATTTTGAAGCACTTGCTGGATAAGAAGTGGCACGTTCTGGGTGTTAATTTTGAAGACATCAACAAAGTTTCCTTCACGGATAATGTGATATCCCTCTTTGCTCTGGAATGGCTCCTATTTTTAACCGAATTCAAAGCAAGATTAACAGAGTATAAAAAAACCGACTTTAATGAAACTTTCACTATCGCTTAGCTATATCAGTCCATATCTTGAAAACTACTGAACCGATTTGATGAAACTTGGATTTATCCCTAGGTTGAAAGATACTTAATCCAATAAAAAAAGAATTATTGCAATTCGATTTCTAGTTTCTGAGAAATACGTGGACAAAAATACATACAGACATACATTTATGAAATTTGGCATACTTGTTTAGAAGCCGACATAGACTAACATATATGAATATTGTGCAATTCCAACAGCCAAATTCCAATTTTGTACGGCCCTGTATAAAGGGGTTTAAATCGTTTTATTAGCCTTTCGTATAGACTTTCGTTTCGGGGAAAAAAAATAACATATTTTACGTTTATTATTGTAATACCAGATAAGCCAAGTGGGAAGAAAGGTATACAACAGCGGTGGTGCAGTGGTTAACGTCAGGTTTTGTAAATTTACTGGTCCGAGATCGATTCCTGTAGTATTGAAATTTGTTTTCATTTTATTTCCATTTTTTTTCATTTTATTTTGTGTTTTTCGCTATTATTATTTGTTTGCACTCTGCATAATAACAATCACATGCATAAGTAACGTCAAAGGTAAAAAAAAAAAAGAAGCAAAAATGCGTTGTACAATATTTTCACGGATGGCATTGGCGATCCTTGATGTGGCGGTGACGACTTGCGCATAGACCGTAGATAGTGCGAATAGATCTTTAAAGATTCTTTTTCATTTCACACGCCACGACAATGACCGTCCGTGAAAATACTGTACAACGCATTTTGCATTTTTTTTTTTTGAATGTAAATGTTATTATTGCAAAGTGCAAACAAATAATAATGGCGAAAAACACAAAAAAAATGAAAAAAAATGGAAAAAACTCCAAATCTACAGGAATCGAATCCGGACTAATAAATCCACAAAACCTAAAGTTAACCACGCGCCACCGATGTTAAATTGTTTACTTTACTTCCCACTTGGCATATCTGGTACTACAATAATAAACGTAAAATATTTTATTTTTTTTCTCCGAAACGAAAGGCTAATATATTTTAACGCATTTCGGGGACAAGCACACGCATCCATGCCTGCGGCGGGATTCGAACCCGCGACCTGACGGAACTGGATAATCAACGCCTCCGCGCTTTCGGATACTGAGCCGGCTTGAACTTAAAAACACATACATAAATATTGTACACTAGTTGTTACCCGCGACTTCGCCCGCCCGCGCCATCTGTTGAGGGGAATTACAAAGAAAACCCCAGAAAGTGGGATCGGCCTCGGTGGCTCAGGGGTTGCGTGATCGCCTCTGATGCCCGAGTACGCGGGTTCGACCCCGGTCGAGGACGACGAGGAATTTTTCAGGGAGGAAATCCTGAGATCACGCACTTCCTTCGGAAGGGAAGTAAAGCCGTTGGTCCCGTGTAGTCGTTTGCCGGCTGCACGTTAAAAAACCCTTGCGAGGCAAAATTTGACAGATTTAACGCCGTCCTGAAATGACCATGGCAGTTGAAAAGGACGTTAATACCAAAACAAACCAAACCAAACCAAACTAAAAAGTGGGGAAGGGGGGGGGGTCGTAGGGGGCTGATTTTTGGCGAGAGAGCAGGTCCTTTATTGATAAGCCTGCACTGAAAACTTCAAGTCGCTAGCTCAAACCGTCTAGGAGGAGATAGAATTACAGATAAATAAATAAATAAATAAATACACGCAAGAGTATATATAGATATCTTGCGTTGTCAAATAGCAAGGTTCGAACCATGACTCCGAAAGTTCACGAGCATAATCTACAGAGTTTTTCTATTCTAAGAAATGATTGTTGAAATTCAATTTTTATCTAAGATAACCCCCTACCGTTTTTCTTACATGTTTACACTGAATCGTCCTCTGTGGTGATGTATGTACACGCACACAAACGCACACACAGACATTACACTTTGAAGCATTTAACTCAACTCTTCTACCTTTCGTTCACTCGTTCCTTTTTCTCCTTCGATCTCCCTATCTCTCGGCTCTCTCTCTCTTTTTCTGGGTTGTTTAATTAATTTCTCCCCTGTCCCTTCTACTGATCGGTTCCCCTATACACAGACCACAGGGAGACGACGCTTCTGGGGGTCCCCCGGTGTCATTGCGAGGCTTCTCTCCCGAGGGGCAACTCAACAACAACGGCGCAACGCGCTTAGCCAAGCGGACGGAAGCCTTCCACGGTGAAGACACAGTCACGCACGTTGTCAACACCCATCAACATTAAAAAACACGCGAAGCAAATAAAACAACCAATAAGAAAAAATATATAATAATAATAATAATAATAATAATAATAATAATAATAATAATAATAATAACAAAAACAACAACAACAAGCAGCAACAGCAACATTATCTGCACAATAAAGTAAAATAAAAGAAATCACGCTCGCTTCTATTGCTCTGCTTTCTATAGATGTGACATACAAGAAAGTTAAAAATAAACATTATTAATTAACAATAAAAAGTTATAAAACTGTTTAAACTCTATAGAACAAATGTATTAAATTTTAAAAGAACATTACTAATTTTTCGATTGAAATACTAACAAGTTCTCTACTGTAGCATTCACATTCTTGAGATGCGCATGTACATAATTAGAAATGCTCTTTATTAAAAAATGCGGTCATAAGCATTTTATCTTTATGAATGCAGTTTCAATAGGAAGAAATAAATAAAGTATTTGTCGTTATTAAAGAAACTAATTATTATTTCGACATACAGCACTGCTTCTAGAAACTACCAGGCTTAAACATGGAAAAGATAAATCATTGTTACGTCGTACTGGTGGTGCTATTACAGAAGTTGACAATACATCACTGACGTCATGTTCAGGCCTGGTAGTTCCTAGGAAGCCGTGCTTACAGTATCACAAACAATAATAATTCTAATATATGTAGAAATATTGAGGTGATAAAGCAATAAATTGGAAGAATGGTAAATAAAATTATCATTTTAAATAGGTTAAGACATCTGACGCCATTTTTTGTCTCCAATATTTTTTCGTTAAATACTAAAGATCTGGCAGAATATAGCAATTTATTTAAAATATTTAAAAAAAAATTATGACGTAATGAATTTATTTTTATTTCGTTACTTTGTTGTCCTCTTCAATATAGCACTAATGCATTTATTTCAATTTTAATTTTTGCCTTCTCTATTATGAAATAAAAATAGATTGCTTCCGTTTTCTTATTTCTGAATGCGCCAAATTGCGTGGCATTTTCGGTTATTAATTATTTTTACTACTTTCATTTAAAACCAAATTCAATACAGGCAAAACACCTAATTTTTAAATTTAGGAAGAAAATCTGAATTTTGAATTATCCACCTAATTTTTATTTATGATAGGATAAAAAATTCGGAGTGTCTATTTCCACGTACGTACGTAGAAATAGCCCGGCCTCTGTAGGCTAAGCTATTTCTACGTACATTAAACGAACTGAATTGAACTGGGCACGAATTTCTAAACAAAATTCTCTAAGAAAAATTGTGAATAAAAACTCTAATAATTTTAAGGTTAAAATTAATAATTGGTGATGTGCTAATTAATTCTTAAATTTTTTCTTTTCTTCAAAATTAAATAATCTTGTATTATTTTTTAATAAATCACCATCTGTACTGTATTAAGGAAAATTTTGTAGAAACAGGCGATAATGAATCAGGCCTTTGAAGTTTTTATTAATTGTAAAGATCCAGGTTATACATTTTTCAAATCGTAAAAAAATAGAGATTTTTCTGTACATTCTTGCATATTTCATTTCTCCTAATTTAGGGACGAATTAAAAAATGGGGATCGCATTATAGCAGAATATTTACAGTATATATGAAAATGGATGATTTTATAAAGTTATAAATATAAACAATCGGGGCTTATATACGTTAGGGCAAACGTCCGGATCCCACTTCAAATATTATTTCAGTCCATATTGTTGTTCATAAAACTTTTTGTTAAATTCAAAACAGTTGTGGATTTTTATTATTTTTAAACTTGTTATAATATCGTCTATTATATTTCTTTCCACTTTATTTGTTGTTAGGTTGTTTTCGATTATTTTGATTGCTTTGTCTATATTAGTATACATATTTTTTTAAGATCACAGCAGACTTAATTAAGATTTAAAGTACGTAGAAATAGCCTCGGCCTAAAAAATTTTTATCTACTATTCAAGGCAGTAACATCTCTCGTTTAAAACACGTGATTAAAATCTTTACATTACAGTTTTAAAGAAAAATTTGAAAATATTATACAAAAAAAAAATTGTCAATTAAGATCGATTACATTCTTTTTAAGTAAGGTTGAAAAGTGCGAGTTAATTTTTTTTTCATATTTCTTTACATTTTAAACATCGGTGATAAAAAGGTAATCAGTCATAAGATACCTTTAACTTATGCTCATAAGATACCCTATAAATACATAGGGTCAACGTATAACAGAACGAAGAAAAAATAAATATGAAAAAAAAAAAATCGAACATCTTGTAGCAAACTAATGTAAATGAATTCTAACTCCACGAAAAGCCTTAAATCTGATTAATGACGATGGTGATTGGATGAGGGGGAATATCCACCTGCCTTCTGGCTTTCAGTATGCGTCTAGTGTTCACGTAGCAAATTGAGATCTACTTCGATGATCACTATATATATAAATATATAAAGGGGCACAAAAAAAATCTAGTACCATCTCCTCACCCCCTCCCCCACCATCTTCAACCCAAAACGGACCACAACGTGGATGGACTCTCTAGGTGGTGGAGCCATTTTCTGCCTTCAATTTTCGCTCCGAGCAAAAGAGTCGACAGCGGCCAGATGACAAAAAAGGAAGAAATCGCTTGCGACAGGTTCATCCAGTGGCGGCGACAGGAAAGCGCAAGGTGGCGCCACCGGGAAACAACTTCACTCGACCGGATGCCAACACAATTCCCTCCCCCAAAACTATCACCCACCCTCACGAAAAACAAAATCCAATCAACGCCCCTCAATATAACGGAAAAACAGACCTAAACGATTCGCAAAGAATTTCAAGCGACAATTTGAAATACAAAGAAAGCGACAAATACAATCTTAAATAATTCTAATAGAAATAAACCTCTCTTTATATAACAATAGCTCGGACGGGAAAAAAAAAAAAATTCATTTTCCTTCTCAATATATTCACATTTTTGCGAGAACGTAAAATCGGTCTATCCAACAGATGGCGTCCAGTTCCATGTTGTAAAATGATATCAAGAATCATCTGCTAACAACGCTTCAGGGAAGAAAAAAATTGTTGACAAGCTTAAATTCTAAGTAATTATACCGATTTTACAACACTTTATTATTATCTCAGTAAATGATAGTGGTTTAATTACTCTTCAAACTGAGGACAATCATTGACCGTTAAATACTCGAAAAACACACAATATTCGAAAGGAGAAGAAACTAACCAAAACTTCTTTTGATGATCTCTAAAAGTTCTTGGACAAATTCAGCATGATCAAAAGAACAATGCGATAAAAATTTTCGACTTCTATCAACATCTCAGAAATACAAATAAATTTTATGGAGGATAGTTAATATTTATAAATATTATTAAAAAAAACTTGCCAATTCCTCAAATATAAATGCAATAAAACAATATACAATAAAAATAAACCAAAGCCATTAGAAAATCGGCACGTAATTGGACCGGAATGTTCCATAATTAGATGAGCCAGTAGGACACTGATGGAATAACCCTGGATGGCTGTCTATGACTACATCCCGTAATCTTTGATTCTGGTGGAACACTCGATGAATAGATGGTGATGATCACACTCCAATTAAGTTACTTATACTACAGGTCGAACCCCGTTATACCGAACTCTAATTTCAAAATTCCCAATCCCCCCTTCCCCCATAGAACACCATTGTTAAAGAGCTATAATGAAATTATGAAAGTTACGAAAAATCACTTAGAGCGAAGCTCGTTTTGCAAAATTTTAATTTTTTTTTTTTTAATCGCTTAAAACGAAATTTGAAAATTTGTATTGAACAAATAAATATTTGTCAAACGTTTAATGGTTAAAGGATATACCTTATTAAAGGATATAGGTCAAGACTAGTGAAAGTGAACGTGATCAGTGATTTTTTATAATATGACAATCCCTTAGCAGTGTGTCAGCCACTTTCAGCTATGACCATGGCAAGTAAACGACAAGCATTATATTCGGCAAAAAAAAAAAATAGCAATTTTAAAGGATATTAGAGATTCATTGATGAAGAAACAAGAAATTGCCTTTTAGAAACACTACTTCTAATTATTTATAACTAACTTTTTTAACTTATAACGAAAATTCCGATACAACGAAAAGATTTTGCTTTCCGAAGCAGTTCGTTATAATGGGGTTCGACCTAGCTCTATTTTATATTGTTTAAAAGTACCGTTTTTTGTATTGCTTCCGTAATTTTTGCTGTGTTTGCGAAGTCGGTCGTTCTGTTGTTAATTTTTTCGAATTTTTTGATTTTGATTTCAGATTCGGGTAGAAGAGCATCAAAAAGTAAGTTATATTAGGCACACATTTCCTTTCTATTCAGGAACATGTGAGCCTATTAAAACATTTAATTATTTTTTGATCCTCCGAATCTGAAGTCAAAACCAAAAAATTCGAAAATAATTGGCAACAGAACGACCGACTTTGTAATGGACTAGTTGTTACCCGCGGCTTCGCCCGCCCGCGCCATCTGTTGAGGGGAATTACAAAGCAAAAGCAGATAATTTTACATGAAAACCCCATAAAGTGGGGAAGGGGGGGGGGGTCGTAGGGGGCTGATTTTTGGCGATAGAGCAGGTCCTTTATTGATAAGCCTGCCCTGAAAATTTCAAGTCGCTAGCTCAAACCTTCTAGGAGGAGATAGAATTACAGATAAATAAATAAATACACGCAAGAGTTTTAGTATATAAGATATTTTTAACTGGCTTGCGCTTTTAATATAGTTCTGACAATGCAGTATCACGCATTCTCAACTTTTTTTATATCCATCTGTTGGTTCATACTGCATGGTTCCATAGAAGTGGACTTATGTAACACTATGAAGATCTTTAAAGGACGACTCTACGGTCATATACAATTTTATTTAAATCGAAAGCCTAACCTGTCAATAACATCGTAGCGTATTTTAAAAAAATTAATCCGAACTCTAAATGTGTGAAAAACGAAAATAATGAGCGCGATTTGAAATCGGGAAGCATCCATCTTGGATGAGGCCGTGACGTAGTTGGAGTCAAACGTGGAAAAATAATGTAAACGGAATAACAATGTAGACCGAAAAACAATAGTCGCATTCAATACCTTTCACTTATGGGAAAGTGACTTTGTCTTTGCTTTTGAAAAGCAAAGAAAATAGGTTTTCATTGTGAATGAAAACCGCTGTTTTTGTTACTTTTGCATCTAAAACTGCGTCAGCCATAAATAGCATGAAGAACATATTGAAATTGTTTGAAAAATAGTAAGTGACTTATTGATTGTGAAAATATTTTTTATTGTTCTCCATTGTTTTATTATTCCTTAATTATAACCAAAAAAATTTACAACGTTAAATACTTTACTTACGCCTTTAAATTACAAATTTTATCGGTGGGCAATCATCGAAACGAGCGAAGCGGCGATTCAATATGGCTACCACTAAACCGGAAGTTAGTAGCTGTAAAGCGAGAAAAGTAAGAAAAGCAAAAGGAAAAGCGGGTATTGACTCGCTTTCAGAAAAGTGACTTTTGAGACTTCGTTTTCCTGAAAATGACGTCACTGAAAGGGACTTAAGCAAGTGAGAAAAGCGAGAAAAGTTAAGAGGTTGTGAACGCGACTAGTATTTTTTCATTTGTTGAAAACACTGAAGGCTAGATTGTTGGTCAGGTGATTTTTCACGTCAGGGCCTTTCTTACTATGGACAGGTGACTTTTCCACGTCTTGGCCTGTGTTTTTCGTTGGCCTCCTTTGACTCAAACTACATCACTTCCGGAAAAAATGGCCAGTGGAAGGGGAGTGCAAAAGCGCAGTTTTTCACTTTTCAAAGCCGTTTCTTATATTGAAATTATGGACCAAATTTAAAAATTTCAACGGGAATGTGTTATATTTATATCAAAGAATGATATTCTGTAAAAAAAAAGTGTAATCGATTTTTTGCGTAGAGTTGTCCTTTAAATGAGTAACTTCATGGAGTATGATCACCATCGAGTGTTCACCAGAATCGAACATAATGGGATGTACTCGTAAATGGCTATCCAGCGTTATTCCATCAGTGTCTTACCAGCCGATCTAATTATGGAACATTCTGGTCTGACTTTCTAAGGACTTAGGTGAATAGTTAAAGGATTTATTTTATTGTAATGGGATTTATTGCATTTATATTTGAGGAGGAATCGACAAGTTTTAATAATAATCTCAGAAACATTTTGGATAAGTTCAAAATGAATTATAAAAAATGTTACGATAAAAAATATATTGTGAAATGGAGACTGAACAATGTCATTAAAAGAATGAAAATTTTGAAAAACTTGTTATTCCATGGCCCTTAAAAAACTAAAAATACTTCTGGCGACTGAAAAACATTAAAAAAAAATAGCTATTCCTTATTCACCTCATCACGATCATCTTTTTTTTTAATCTCATCTTTTCATTCTCCTTTTTTATATCCAAGTTTCTAAAAAAAAACAAAAAACTCCTCCTCCACAGAAGCACAGAGCTTATTTTAAAAATGGAGAAGGCTGGAAGGGAGAGGAATTAAAAAGAAAAAAAAAAAGAATAATTATTCCATACTTCCCTCCCCTCCGTGAGTTAGCCCGAACAGTGAAGGGTTTTGTGCCGCGCCTGGAGTTAAGAGGGTCAACGAAAGGCAATCTTTACCAAGAACGCGCACGTGCGCACACTGCCACTCCGCTCTGAAAAGCTCCGCCAAAAGACCCCTGCAGACCAAAGTCACGCGCGTTTACACACGTGCATCCACCGGCCCCCTTGTAACCCACTGTCTTCGTCCCCTCCTCCATTCCACCCACGACTCTGCGCCTATATATTACACTTCTGTTACAACATTTTAAACCAAGCAAACAACGTTGCCTCTCTTTTTCGGCAATCCAAGCTTCTTTAACATCATCGCCAAAG
Organism: Rhysida immarginata; assembly: GCA_023313115.1. Classification (NCBI taxonomy): domain Eukaryota; kingdom Metazoa; phylum Arthropoda; class Chilopoda; order Scolopendromorpha; family Scolopendridae; genus Rhysida; species Rhysida immarginata. The sequence goes on along the minus strand of JAHWFO010046501.1, from coordinate 317,088 downwards.
ATACTATACAGTGCATTGGTTACACTGAAGTTGTTAATAAATTAAGATACGCTGAGAGAGATGGATGTCGACTTCTTCAAGGTAGGGATTTAGAGAATCCAATTTTTTTTAATAAAAAAAAACAAATGAAAATTTAAGGAAACCCAAACAAAAGTACTCTTTAACAAGGAGTGTAAAGTAAATTATATTTGAAAAATCGTTTCTGGAAGAGAAAAAAAATAGGAAACCACTAGTAAGAAAACTTTTCTATTTGCTTTTAACATTTAGACCAGTGTCAACTGTGTTCAAACAGAAGCGAGAGCCTCTATACTGTAAGTGTTGAGCAAAAGAGGAAAAGCATGCTAATGCACGACTCGCCTAACAACGGTTGCAATGGCTATGGTAATTGATATGTATTTTTTTATGGAAAACAATGTAAAAGTTTTTATCAACACACGTCCGGCCAGATTGTCATTTCAGAAAACTGAGACGGTTGCCATGGCTACAAAGATGCAATCTGAAAACAAATGCGAAAGTTGCTTATGTGTTCGTCTTCTTTGGATTTAAAAGCGATTTAAATATTGATGATGATGGTCCCCAGAATGACCAAGATTTTATATCTTTCAGAACTGGAAAGAGCACAACGGAAACAGTACAGGAGTACGAGATATTTCAATAGTATCGGATAAAAGAAGGCTCTACAGCGTTATATACTGATGTCCAAATTAAATTGACAGACACAAAATGAAGAAATAAGGAACGAATTTTACCAAATCTTGGAATGGAACTTTAATAGGTAACATTAATTCTACATATCCAATCAGAGCTTATGGCATGTAATATATCAAACGACTTGGAATGATGTGTCATGAATGAATATAACGTAAAATTAATGATAGTCGAAACTGGTTTAAAGGAATCTGGTTTAGTGGAACCCTTATGGTTCATTAGAACTTTTAATGCTAAAATATGGTATGTAATATATCAAACAACTTAGAATGATGTGTCGTAAATTAATATAAGATAAAATTAATGATAATCTAATTTGGTTCAAAGGTATGTGGTTTAATGGTATTATTATGATCCATTAGAAACTTACAATGTTAATACAGGGCGGCTGAAAAATATGGTTCCACGAATGGTTTAGTTTAGCCTTTCGGTATTTGGTTATGTCATTCCTTAATGGTTTATTACTTTAGGAAAGACAATCCCAACCAACGGACTAGGTAACCGCTCTAACCAGCCCTAAGGACATATAAATAGCGTAATGATTCCATTTCCACAGTAGCGCAATTGGTTAGCGCGTTCAGCACGAAGAGCTGAATGCTCTTGGCTCGAATCCAAGCTGTGGAATTTTCTTTCCTATTTTTATCAATAATTTTTACTTTACTCTTATAAGGGGACCGCACGGACATGTAATCACGGATTTGGTTGAAATTTTAGGTCAATCTACAACATCAAAATACATTCTGTGTAAAAGGATTTGACTCAATGGCCTTTCGTTTCGGAGAAAAAAAAATAAAATATTTTACGTTTATTGTTGTAGTGCCAGATAAGCCAAGTGGGAAGAAGGTTATACAACGGTGGCGCAGTGAATAACGTCAAGTTCTGCGGATTTACTGGTCTGGGTTCGATTCCTGTAGTATTGAAATTTTTTTCATTTTTTCCCCATTATTTTTCCATTTTTTTTTTCGCCATTATTATTTATTTGCACTTTGCATAATAACATTCACATGCATAAGAAAAAGTTTTTCAATATTGTACAATATTGTCAATATTCAAAAATTTTGTACAATATTTTCACGGATGGTCAGTGGCGATACGTGATTTGGTGGTTACGATTGCGCATGGACCGTCGATAGTGCGAAGAGATCTTTATAGTTTCTTTTTTATTTCACACGCCACGGCAATGACCGTCCGTGAAAATATTGTACAACGCATTTTGCATTTTTTGACCTGTGACGTTGCTTATGTATGTGAATGTTATTATACAAAGTGAAAACAAATAATATTGGCGAAAAATACAAAAGGAAAAATAATGGGGAAAATGAAAAAAAAATTTCAATACTACAGGAATCGAACCCGGACCAATAAATCCACAGAACCTGATGTTAACCACTGGACTACCGCTGTTAAGTTGTATACCTTTCTTTCCATTTGGCTTATCTGGCATTACAATAATAAACGTAAAATATTTCTTTCTTTCTCCGAAACGAAAGGCCATTAAGTCAAATCCTTTTACACAGAAGGTATACTAATGTTGTAGATTGACCTCCTAAACTTTCAACCAAATCCATGATTACATGTCCGTGCGATCCCCTAGTTAGTGTATTATTAAATCTCTTTCTTATAGGGTGGTGCAACTGTGCAATCTACTGGATGATACAGAACTTATGTTACAGAAGAATATGATACATAGAGGTTACTAAAGCAAACATTTTTTATTAACCAATGTGTCCTATCTCGCACCGGTATGGCGCTACACTTGCTTCAATTGCAGCAACCATTCATACAAGGGCCAGTGGCTTGACTCTCTGATGACTGAGCTTTCACTTAAGAACAACAAACATTGGCGTTTGACAACTTGTGCATCACAGAAGTGCTTCGAATCTACGCCTCCTTTTTTGTACACAACACTGACAACGCCGAAGCATTGACTATCGCGCTCGTTCAAATATGCCAGGTGTGGTACACGAGGAAGAAGAATATCGACATGATCTAAAATCATGGCATACACTAGAGTTCTTCAGATGTCCCCACAAGAAGAAGTCCAGTAGATTAAAGATCTGGGGATCTTGCTGTCCATGGCACAGGACCTTGATAACCTATCCATCTGTCACCAAATGTTGCCTCACCACAAGATCGAAGTGCGCAGGAGCTCCATCATGCTGGCACCACATCCTGGCGCGTACTGCAAGCGATACGTCTCCCAAGAAAACGGGCAGCGTGTTTTCTAAAAAGACTTGCACTTCAAGACAGCAGGTCTGGCGTTCTTTAAAACCTGATTGAATGAATGCGCAAAAAGATGCGCGGTAACTTTGTGCAAAAAGTGAGGGAAATATAAAGGCTGACGAGGATTGAGCATCATTGTGTGTCTTCACCTTTTATGCTTTAAACGTTAAGAAACAGAGACATTAAAAGAAAAAAAGAAAAAGAAATTGTTGTCTCTGCTTAGAGCTGAACCGTGAACTCAGAAATTAGAACATTAATGCTTATTATATGTCATGTAATGCTGTGTGTACGATAAGAATATATTTTTGTGTGTTTATTATACACTGACTGCTCAATTGAAAGTGGACACTTTTGATTTTACACGTTTTGTCGAATATCTAGAAAAATATTTGACAAATTATCCTGAAACTTCAGGGGTGTAAAGAGCATGTTACACCTCGTATATTTCAGCGAAGGTGTTGTCTCGAAGGCGAATAGGGGACCAGCAACAAATTGAGCTCTCAAAAATAAACAAAACGACGTTTAATAAACGCCCTGTATATTTATTTATTTATTTATTTATTATTTGTTTAGTATACAATTTACCTGTCGGGTCCAATATGGCCGATAAGGCCGACAAGTCGGTCCCCCGCAGGTAGCAAAAATAAACAAAGTACAAAAAATAAATTGAAATGGCGGAATGGAATATTCGCACAGGCCTACCACGAGTTGGTGAAACTGAAGCAAAAAATAAAATTGGATTTTTCAAAAAGAGGAAGCTGTTCATAACGTATTTATTATGTTTGGGAAGCTAAAATGAATGCTTTTGCAATTTCTTCAGTTTTATAAATAAAATTAATTTCTCTAAAAAGGCTTAGCCCATTTCCATAAAAAATACGTCAATGCATAGTCAAAAGGCCCCTATAAGTTTGAATCAGTTTTTATATTTAAAAAAAAATGTCATGGAGGGTATGGAGGGGGGTGATAGTAAATAACTCCAAAACGGCTCATCACAGCCAAACAAGTCATTTACAAAAAAAAAAAAAAAAAAAAAAAA
>JAHWFO010046501.1:280780-308121 GCA_023313115.1 Rhysida immarginata | reverse complement strand
ACGTGCAAGTTAACAGCAGGCTCCAGATGCTGCTTTCCCTGCCTACCCTACATGCATTTTCGTATTTGTGTTCCCTATTAGTGCTGTGGACGCATCCACGACTGCAGCGCGCGCAGTGAGCACTTTCAACAACGCAGGGGCATTTTCGTGGGAAGCGGACACTAGTATGCGTTTTATCTACAATAAATATTCCGGATTATTAAACGCTTGATGCTCATTATTTTCGGTATGACTTTCGCACATTACCGCAAATTCTATGTGGCTGCGGTACTACGATCATTAAAGCAAAAGATTTATCCGTAGGGTTTCTTTTAGTTTTTCGGCGCCACTGTTATGGTTTTATATTAAAACTCGATTTCAAGGTGGTTAAATTATTTACAAAAGTAAATGTGATGAAATAAAGCAAAAGACGGAAAACATCGGTGAGAATCCGGAAAAGCCATTTAATAGCGAAATGTAATGTTGCCAAATACAATTTCTAATCGTGAAAACGGAGTCGATGAGGAGGCACGATATCTCCCTTGTCAGCATCAGACGATTGGAAAGATAAGCTTCCTTGACGAGAAGATCGTGGTTTGGCCGAATAACAAATGATTCCCATTCGATGAAAAAAAAAAAAAAACATCAAGGGAAAATTTAGCAGGTTTCCTCCTACATGAAAGGGCTTTCTTTCTTATTTTCTGTAAGATTCCACAGGGAAAACCTCACTTTCTTCAATAATGATACACCCTATTCCAAAATCGTTTTTACTTAAGTGAATGATGTTCGGCTTCCTTCCAATACATTAAACCAGTGAGATTAATCGGTTCAGGCAAGAAGTCGAGTTCGAATCCCGTTGGACAATGCCATTTATTGTTTCTTAGCATAACATAGCCAACTAAATATTTTTAGTTGGCTATGAGGCATAATGAGTGACGTTAAACTGTTTTAATTGAAATCTGATTTTGAGTTTTTCTTTATTATTAATAATCAATGTATATTATTATTAGATTCATTATTTATCTCACGCTGTGTTGTACTAAATATATTATGTATTAATTATTTATCAATGTCCATTCTACAATACAAGCGTTATTCATTGTAGAATATAGCAGACGTTCGTCCTTTCGGGCATCTTCACAACTGATTTTTAAATTTCTTACAATATAAATGTTTGAATTTTGAACAATATTTGTCTATTCAGTGTTAATGTTTTTCCGGTTAGATTGTTTTATTTTTTGAGATTCAATGTTAGTTTTTGCTAATTATTTGTCTTTTATTAAGTTTTAATTCTATAGTTCTCGTAATCTTTTGTTTTTGTTTAATGATTCTTTTATTTTAGTAATTGGTTGAAAAATAAATTGCTGTCTACTATTTCCATATTATTTAATATTTACAGGAAACCAACAACAACTGTAAACAGTATACACAAAAATTCAAACCAACCATGGAGCCACAAAAACTCAGCTTTTAGAAATCTAATCAACGGAGCTTTAAAATATCCTTTAAAAGAAGAATACAGAGAAAAAGAATTAGAAATAATAAAAGAAATCGGAATTGAAAATGGATACAAAGAATATCAAATAAATAAAACAATCGTTAATATAGCAACAGGAATCAGAGAAAAACAACAAAATAATACAAATGCAAAAGAAACAGAAAAGAAAAGAATTTGTTTAACATTTCAAGGAAACATAAGTTACAAAATTTAAAAAATTATTTCAAAAGAAAGAACTAGATGTAGCCTTTAGGTCCAAAAATAGATTATTAATATTAATAGAAAATAAAAGAGAATTTATAGAAAAAGAACAAAGCGGGATATACGAAATTAAATGTAAAGAAAGTAACAAAATTTATATTGGAAAAACTTATCGAAACTTAGAAACTAGATTTAAAGAACATATATCAAAAATGCACTAAAAAACACCAAATATGCAGAACAATTCTATCAAGCAAACATGAAACCGGGAATTATGAAGAAACATGTAAACTAATCTACAAAATTAATGATAAGAAAGAAATAATAATCACTGAAAATTTATGGTAAACAAATATTATCCACAAGAAATTTTTAAATTATATAAAAATAGTAGACAGCAATTTATTTTTCAACCAATTACTAAAAGAAGAGAAAATAAAAGAACCATTAAGCAAAAACAAAAGATTACGAGAACTACAGAATTAAAACTTAATAAAAGACAAATAATTAGCAAAAACTAACATTGAATCTCAAAAAATAAAACAATATAATGTAACCGGAAAAACATTAACAATGAATAGACAAATATTGTTCAAAATTCAAACATCTAAGCTTATATTGTAAACGAATATTGAAGATGTCCGAAAGGACGAAAGTCTGCTATATTCTACATGAATAAAACTTGCATTGTAGAATGGACATTGATGAATGATTAATACATAGTATATTATTATTATTTTAGCAGACACGCTGTATAATAAGGTGAAAACTACGCGAGAAAGTAAGCGATAAGTTGACAAAGCACGCTCAACAATATAATGGCGAATACACGAACAAAATCATTACATGTTTTTCATGAAATAATTAGTACATGTAGTAGAAAATTAACTTTACGTTTGCTGCAGATTTAACAAAATAATAATATATGGCGGCATTAACAATTTCGGTATCAAAATACTACAGAATTTAAAAAGTAATAAATAAAAATATCAATGTTCGAAATACAGAAAAAAAAATAAATAAATAAACTAAATACTTATTGTTGAAAATAGGAAAGAAAACTCCACAGCTTGGATTCGAACCGGGAACCTTCAGCTCTTCTTTGAAATTTAAACATCTGAAGTTTGGCGAAGGATAAACCCTCATCAAACATTCTTGAGATATTCTTAAATATTTATTGCTTTGTTTTTAATAAGTGCGTTAAATATTTCATCTGCAAAGTCTATCTTACTGAAATAAAAAAACAGCGATTAATCTCGTCAGTTAAAAGTACTGTAATTCGCCCACTCCAGTCATAAACCTCAACCCTTTTCCACTCTGGACGGCCAAATCCATTTTAAACTTCTACGATGTTCGTTCAAACTACATACTAGACTTTATAACCGATCAACTTCGCTTAGCTCAACTCCTCCCAAGCAAGTGAAAACGCTTTTGGAATAGACTGTACATCAAGTATATGATCACTTGATTTTACTTTGGATAGAATTGGGACAAGACTTGTCTTTATGCCCTGAGTAGTTTTTTCATCGAACGCTTCGGCTCTTAACACAAAAAAATATCAACACGGCAAAAAAAAAAAGAGAGAGAGAGATAAAGATGCTGTATTAAAGGTATTAAAGAGTATTAATAGTATGCGAAGAAGAAGCTCTATATGAATCCATATCAATCGCTTTCGAGTCAGGCACGAAGTTGGTTCGTTTGCGTATGTACGAGCAGTTTGAGTAAATATATTTTCTTCGATGTAAGGATATGAGCGGTCAGATAAGCGTACTTTCGTGCAGATTTTGCAAAAAAATTGCTCTCGCTGATAGGTAGATAGATGGTCGTTAAAAACAATCACCTCTCTGTGGTGAATTTCACCTATTCGGTGAAATGAAACAACATACCGGCAGTAAACGTTTTTCTTTAAGCGAACCAAGTTAGTACTAGAAATTTTTTTCTTCCTCAACAAAGATGATGTGCACTCTTCTACTTGTTGAACCAAATTCTTTATCCAAGAGAAATGTCCACTTTAAAAAAAGACGAACAAAGCAAGTTTATCATATAATTCCGTAATAACGAGCTAAAAGAGATCGGGCAACAAAGTACCGAATCCAATGAAGTCTCTGATGCTTGGAAATTCATTTTGTACAGCTTTAGGAATCTAAGAGTTATCAAAATTGATAATTTTAATAACTGTTTTATAACTATTAAAGAATTTTCTCCAGAGAAATTTCTCAGAATCTATTAATGAATGCATTTTATTCCTAACAACAACCAAATTAACATTACGTCCAATCTACGATCGATGCAACACCTTCACTACGTTAGCTACACAACATCCGATCTTTTAAATGGATATACCAGCTAACACCAACCAGGCAACAAAACATTAAAAAAAGAAGAGCACACGCTCTTAAAAAAATAAGCCCATTAGAATAGAAAACCCAAAAATAAAAAAAAAACAAAAAAAATGTAGACAAAGTCGCACAAAGTCATTAACGAGAGGATATCCCCACACAGACCCTCTGATAGGAACGGAGCCAGAATGCGTGGGTGGGTGGGCGAATGGGAAAGGGTAAGGGTGGGGGAGGAGGGTGGAAGAGTGAAGAGGCACTGCACCGAGCTTTGGCAATCTCTCCATCCAGCGCCGACTCCAGCGATCGATATTCCGTCTTGGATTACACCCGCCATCAGCAAAGAGGAACCACGGCATCTGCGGGGGCCTCGAACAAGTTTCCTCGCCAGCGATTGGCAAAAGAGCGAATGGGGGTCTACGAGATGGAAAATTCGGGGGTGGGGGTATGATAGAGAAAGAAAAGGATGGGTATTGGGAAAGGAGGAGGGTTTGCACGAGAGAGATGAGAGAAGTCGACAATCAGGAGCAACATCGATAGATTTCTATTTGTTGCATTTGCATTCACTTTGTACCGGGGGAAGGAGGTATGTTCGTTCGTTTGGATTTATAGGGGGTATGGGTCTGGAGAGAAAAAATCAGGGGCAACGGAGACAAGGGAAAAGCAGGGGATGAGGATAATAATGATGATGATGATGATGATGATGACGACATTATATGGATCCGGAAATGGGGGCGGATGTTAATTCTTTCCTTTCTCTTACTTTTTCAAAAACTAGAAGCATGGAGGAAATTTCATATTCTCAAGAGACATTACGATAACTAACGGGAGAGGAAGAATTATCTATATTTTAGAATTATGTTAAAATACAGCTTTAAAATATCCTTAAAATAAAATGTGGGAAAATAGCATTGAGAAAGAAGAGTGCTATTCCAACAGTATTAAATATAATCGTGAATATATATTTTATATATATTAAAAAAGTAATAGAATATTTAATGAAAAGAAAAGAAAGATGGAAAGTATCCTCCTCATAAGAAAAGAACATTTCGAAAATTGCGTAAACTCACAATCAAGAACAAATATCAAGCAAAAACTATGGAATGGAACAACCAGAAAGGGGAGGGAACATCTAATCCACAAGGAGATTTGAAATACCGGGTACGTATCTTGTCTCTCATCGCTGAAGATGGCTACTTGCTAGCCGAAATACGTATCCAGTATTTCAAATCTCCTTGTGGATTAGAGGTTCCCTCCCTTTTTGGTTCACAATCAAGAAGCAAATAAACGGAAAAAGCAAAATAAAAGTGGATAATTTAAGTAAATTGGAAACATCAATTTTAGAATGAACACAAATTAGCCCAGGCAATGCAACCTAAGCTATTTTCAGTGATTTCAGGGTAATTCAAACCTCATTTTCTCGAAAACTTAGGAAAGGCTACAGTATACAAAATACAGGGCGTTTGTGATCTCCCAACCGGAACGGGGCCAAAATTAGTACGGCACCGATTTGCAGCAATCATGCAACGCGAGCAAGTAGTTCCAGTTGGTAACTTCAAAACCTGAAACAAAATACTTTATATACTGGTGGAAAGTAAAAAAGGGATACTTTCTTTTTTTATTTTTTTTTTTTATTTTACGTTATCTCACTGGTACTACTTGCTCGCGTTACAAGATTGCTGCAAATTGGTCATTGCCTGTGGCAATCCACTTGTAACGGAACCGTGAAAAAGAGTATAGGGGAACTAATGAAGACATGGGAAGAAGGATTCCGCGAAAAAATTTTGACGCTTCCCTCATGTCTTTATAGCCCGAATTATTGGCGCTGCTATCACCTACATGGAGTTTACCTGCGTTTTATAAGAGGCGTGTTCAAATGAAACCCGTTCGAGTCAATTAAGAAGAAGACAGAACAGGGCACAAGAAAACAGAAAGAGTTAATGAATAATACTGTACTCACGTTTTTCAAAAGAAATCACCTATAGCGTTTAGGTATGCATCCCACTGCTTGGGGAGACGGAAAATTCCGTCCGCGTAAAAAAATGGCTATCAAAACAAGCGACCCGGCATGCTATCTTCAGGAGTAATCATTCGCCACGACAATGCACGCCCATACATCGCAAAAGTTGTTGTAGATGCACTAGGCAAGAAGAAATGGAAGATTCTCGAACATACTCCTTACAGCCTGGACTTGTTCCCTTGTGATTTTCATCTCTTCGTCCGTTGAAGAAATTCCTCAAGAGACAACGATTCAACACCGATGAGGAGGTGCATGAAGAAGTTACGGACCGGTTCAAACAGCAACCTACATGTCTTTTCGCCGATTCTGACCATAGTAGGCCGAGCAACAATCCAACTTCATTATTTTCCTGAATTTTAACAATCAATATTATTTCGTTTGTTGAAAACAATAGAGATTGTTGGTCGCTTGCTATGGTCAGGTGACTTCAGTGGCCTGTCTTTCTCATCGGCTTGGGCATTTCTAAATATGGCGCAACTAGCATGTACATGTATTTGGAATTTCCGAAGAAAGAGGAAAAATTATTTCCATTAAAGTAGCGCCCTCGCTCAGTTATTAGGTTAAGGTCATGATCAGTATATTTTGAATTCTCTCGGAGTTATCCTGCAAAGAAATGCGAGAACACAGCTGAAAATTATTATCAAGCTCTGAAGAAACTCACGAACAGATCATTCGGAAGAGAAGAGGAATGTTATGCTGTCAAAGGGAGTTGTGACAACGCACCCACTCACACCGCCCAAGAATCAATGCCACCAACCCGGAGACTAAGTTATGAAATACTGCTTCGCCCATGCTATTCCTCAGAAATAAATTCTTCCTTTGTTGGTAGACTAATTGTTTATAAGCGCTGTAAGGAAGGAGATGTTTATTGGAGATTAAATTTTCTTTTTCAACGCCAAAATTCAGATTTCTACAATGATGTGCGTCGCTGAGAAAAGTGCGATCTTACAGAGATCATATGTAGAGAAAGGCTAAAACATATGCAAACTATCCGTCTTCTATCTTAATTAGTCAGTAGAGATACTCGTGGTCCCTGGTTCGAATCCAGGTCACGGAATTTTTCCTCCCGTTTTTTCATGTTAATATCTTTACCGTATGTCGGAGCGTGAACTCCAGATCTTATTACTTTCATGCTCTCTAATTAAATAATAAAATAAGTAATGGCGCAATGGACTCACCACTGCTTCTGGTAAAGAACACAATGCATTGGTGTCCCAAAAGTTTAGGTAAACATGAAAATTACGAGCATTTTCAGAACAATAAAAAAACACAAATGCATTTCATTTATAAGGTGTTTATTTATACACCAATAAACATATCCAATTTTAAAAATAGCCATTTTAAGGGACTGGATTTATTAAATTAGCAATATCCATAAAACATCTCCCGTAAGTTTAGGTAATGTGAATATTTTTTCATATGAAATAAAGATTTAAATCTTTCAATAATTTGATTGAATAGCTTTAAATACACGATTTGGCATTGAATTAATAAAGTTTGGGAATATTTCTGGTGAAATTTCTAGCCAATTCTTCCACAGAAGAAAAGTGGCGTTTGTTGGCATACACCTTTTAACTCAGGATGCCTCATAAGTTTTCTATAGCGTTAAGAACCGAGCTTCGAGATGGCTTAACTATGATATCAAAGTCGCTAAGCCATTTAAAGTTGACTTAGATGCATGAATCGAAGCATTGCCTCATGTTGAAAATCCAAAATGGTCCATCCAATATTTCCGCAACTGGAAGGCGATTGTCTTCTAGAATCTGCTAATAGTTCTCAGATCTCTGGAGACCACATGGTTTGACAATTTCAGATACGCCATTAAAACCATAGCAAGCCCAAAACATTAATGATCCTCCATCTATAGAATACCTGTTATAGAATTCTCGGGTTCTTTCCTCAAATCATGCCAATAATGTCTCTATCCGTCAGGCCTGTCGAGACTGAACTTCTTTTCAACACTAAATAATACCTGGATCCAAAAATCTTGGCAGCTCATGTGCCTTCTGGCCCATTCAAGCCTGGCACTCTTGCGTTTATCCGTTATACATACATACAAGGGTGTTCTGTCCTTTGACAGGTCCAGACTTAATCAACTATTCTTGGCAAATATTTACATAGGTGTTTGCCGTTGTCTTCCTAAGTTAGTTAACCACTGCTGTAAGATGTTACCAGCTTAACGTGCCCTCTGAAGCACGGGTTTATCTGTTAGGGGAGGGTTTCTTTCTTCATTTGGATTATTTGCTAGTCGCCTGTGAATAGTATTCTTTGAGACATTTAATCCTGATTCATGTTGCATTTCTCGAACAGATCTGTTTTGTTGGCTAGCAAGTCGAGCAGTCATCTCTACTTTTGGCCGGCGTAATCTAGGTTTTGGTGTGGAAGATGGATCTTTGAGAAAGAGCTTATATTCTATTTATTAATACTAAATAAACACATTTTATAATACATGTATATATCTCCCGATTTACCTCATTTTCAAGGTACAAAATGAAATGAATTTTTTAAAATTTCACTTTACTTCCTACTGTACCTTGAAAATGATGTAAAAACGAAACTGCGTCGGGAGATATATATTATAAAATGTGTTTATATAGTATTAATAAATAGAATATTGAACAATAACATTAGACCATATGGATGAAATTATATCAAGACTTTATAAATTCCAGATGCACTTCTTTTTAATTTCCAGATGCAATTTTAACAACTGAGTGATTTTGTGCTTGTAATTTCCATGCAACAATTTCTTGAGCAGGAAATAAGTCTTTGCTTGGGCAGCTTAAAAACAGCAATTGGTTATGAAAATGAGTGATCTGTAGATATTTCAGTCAAAGTAGTGAATAACTCCATTATAAAATAAGGCGCGAAAATGATTTTTTTTCCACATATTACCAAAACTTTTGGGACACCCTATTTACATAAAATTATTTATTCAACAAATAATTTAGTTGGTAGCATGTTGGTAATGTTTATTAGGGTATAAATAAATATCTTATCAATAAAATAGTTGCTTTCTGTGATTTATTATGAAAATATTTGCATTTTTTATGTTTACCTAAAAACTTCTAGGACACACTGTAGCAGTAAAGTACCGAACATATAGAAATGGATTGCTTTTTCAATGATTAAGAGAACTTAAAAATTAATTAATTATTGATGTTTAAAAATGATAGCGTTGAGAGAAAAGACAGCGTGAGAGAGAAAAAAAAAAAAAAAAGAAAAGAAAAGAAAGAAAGAAAACGTTCGACATGAACTGCCATTAAATTTTTTTTTCTAGATTGATCACCGAGTGTCTACAAAAAATTCTTCAAGAACGAACGAAAGACGGGGGAATAAACGCCGGATAGAGGAAAATGAAGGGAGGGGGCGTTTAGGGTAAGTTCATAAAAATACATCAGACCAGAAAGTACTTCTCTCTCTCTTTCGTTCTATACACCCACCACCCTCGCGCCTGCGCACAAAAAAAAAGCCTGTTTACCTTCGAGCGACGAGACGACAGAAATCAAGAATGGGAACGACAATGAAAAATGGCGGTGAAACAAGAGACGGACGGAATTTTTACGAGAAACAAGGACTTTCTCCCCCCCCCCCCTCCCCGCAATTTCCCACCCATCTCTTCCTTCTTGACTTTTTTTTCCCCTATCAATTGTATCTCCTCCACCACACTCTTCTCTTCGTCATTCCTTTATCGGTTTTTTCCCTTCTTTCCTATCCGTCTTTTCTCTCTCAAACGCAGGACAAAAACCCATTTTATTAAGAGACCACATAACAAAAATAATTTTAATGTTCTTTAACGTTTCTTTTTAATTTAATGTTCGAGATAACCCATAAGTTCCAAGAGATATCCAAAAATAAAAAATATATTTTCCCATAGAAACATAAGAACATTATCATTCCAAGCGATCTCGCAAAGGAAAAAAAAACTATACTAAGAAAAAAAAAATTTCCACCGCAATTATTAAAACAGGAAAATTAAAAAAAAAATAAAAAAGTTTAAAGTTACTTCGAACTAACAATTTTGGTCATTAAAGTTTTACAGTATGCGTAGAAAAAATTTAGCCTCACCCACTGCGGAGGGTTGTTTCATGTTTGTGGTGAAGAGAATGCACTGACTGTAGGTTTAATGGGACCTATTTCTCCACCACTTATTGTGCTCTATATGATGTTCCTTTCTTCCAGCAATCGCTCGACATCTTTGTTTGCACTATAAGAGGCTTCTACGGAAAACAGCGAGATCGATTCTGTTCCGCTCCTCTTGACAGGCTTTCCATAATCCAGAAAGTGTTCTCGGACGTCTTACATGAAGAGCTCATTTAAGGAGAACGAATCCACAAAAATACATGAGAGAGACATCGGGTCTGAAAATAGGATAAACTTAATCCCAGTTTCGTCTTCCATTCGAGCACAGTACTGAACAGTCGATTTAGAGTCTGGCTAGATGTTTTGTCCGAGTGGGTTACCCTGGGGCCATATAACCGTGTGATATCGTTGTATGTAGCATTTATCTTTGCTTTAGATCCCACCTTTTTGATGGTCAGATATCCATTGTAGCTGCAACCCACCATGAATCCTTTCGGAAAACTCTCCTTACATTGACGCACCCAGTCAGATCGAATGTAAGCTTTAGTACGGGAAGAACGGGGATGCGCTGCACTGTTTATTTTTTGGATCCATTTGTGTTCTGCGTTTGATAACTTTTGTTATACCATTCTTGGAAATAATGAAACCTTTTCCCTTATACTGTTCTATTATTCTGGAATAAGAGTAACCAGCGTCGAAAAAAGTACGACGTAGCCCTTCCAGAATGATTCAATTTTAAAAGGGCATTTTGGCAGCAAACTTGAAAATGAAGAACGGAATGAAAAGTTCGACTATTACCGAACTCTCGAGCCTCGTACATTTCAAACCCGTGCTATGACGTTCTAACAATCGCCACCATAAACATGAAACAATCCTCCGTATTCGTAAATCCGGAAAACAAACGACAACAAATGCCTGTAAATTTATCTGAAACGATTCATTATTAGGAGCTTTAGCATAAAAGCTACTTATAAGAATGCGCCCTTGGTCTGTACGTTTATCCGTCCGTCCGGCCGTCCGCCGTTTGCACGATAACTTGAAAACGGATTAACTGTTTAAAATTCTGTTTTCAGAAATAAGACTATCAGCGTCTTAGCTCGGCCGTATTAACTTTTCAGAATTTTTCGTGGTCCCCTTCAAGTCGAATTCACGTGCTAAAACAGTGAGTGTAAAGAATACCAAGATAATGGCAAGTCATATAACAATCGATTTATCAAGAAGGAATACACTGTTACTTTCTGTTCATCTTTTAAGCATTACTGACATCGGCGCGCGCACGTGAAATCGCGTTGTCGACGCACGATTGCTCAAGTGCTCATAATCTATATTATTCAGTAGCGAAAACATGGAACGACTTATTGGTTTTGTAATGTCTTAAATGTGTACCCCTTCATAATTTCTACATTTTTTGAGGTAGAAGGTTGAAATTCGGAATGTAGCTTCCTATGGGCATCTCCATCTGCACTATTTAGTTTGGTTTTGATTGGTACACTGGGGGTGGGATTCAGAGAGGACAACATATCTATGTGGTATTTAGGTACGTAAAGGCGTGAAATTCAGTATCCAGATTCCTCTAGGCAAGATCTACATTCCTATGAAGTTTACGCCCAGGTGTTCCATTGGGATCGGATTTGCGGGGGTGGTAGTCACGTGTCTTTAGAACTATGCCAACATATGGCTTGTGATATATCATACGTTCGGAAATGATGAGAAAGGAAAGGAAATACGAGCTTTTTTACATTTTCTAACATATTACGTTCGAGAAAATTAATTTTTGATTAAAAAACTTGGGGAGAGGTAAAAAGTTTAGATAAAGGGGTAAAAATAGATGACTTCAGGATCTGCTACTTGCCTTACCCTACTCGGGGGGAGGGGGGATTAATATTTTTAATAAATGTATAAATATATTTCTCCTTCACTGCTAAAGCTCCTCCTTGGAATGTTTACAAGATTTTATTAACCCCAAAAATATATAATTTGAAAGGCAAAGACCATTGTTTACAGAGATGTCACCTTTCACGTGCGCAAAAACTATAGTCTCACCCCCAAATATTGTAGTTACGGTAGACGAGCTTCTTTTATTTATTTAATGCTTCAATATACGCTATTTGCAATGTAACTTGTCCTATTGGAATCTGTGTGTAAACTGTAGATTCCTCTATATTAGGAAAAAAAAAATGGGTCGAGGAACACAACTAACGGAAAGCAGTGCTTTTTGGTTCATTTATCGTCTAACACTGCTTTCTTTCTGGATACACCCTGCGTGTGAACATTTCCCATACATTCTGGATAGGAATATTTAGAAATAAACCTCTGGGGCTGTGGTTATTCACAGTTTGAAGAACCAGGAGACGCAAAATCCACTTGACCACAAACCATCGGGATAGGGTTGAGGTCCGGTGAGAGGAGTGGTCAATACTTTTTTAGAGGCAAACTACTCAATCACAGCCTTAGCTTTATGCATCGGCGCATTGTCTTATTTAAAAATCCGTCTTTGAGCAAACGTAGGAAACTGTTTAGAGAGCAAATCTGCATACCCTATATGATCCATCCGTCCACTTATGAAAACATTAGATCACTCTTTCTTTTTTTTAAACTCCAATGGCACCCCAAATCATGAGTGATCCAAAGTCTGCGTCTCAAATGCTTTTCTTCTTTTCGGGAATCGTGAAAATAGTAGCTAAAACCATCAGGTCCGTCTGACTTTAGCTTCTTCTCATCCCATTGAGATTTCCGAGGCATATGCTTATTCGCAAACTCCGAACAGGCTTGTTTGTGTCGATTAGTGAGCCTTGGTTTCCGCAGCGTTCTTTTTTTTTCCTTTGTAAACATGGTGTCCTTAAGAAACTGCTGAACAGATCTTAAAATTGCTTCTACACCTGATTGGGCCTTTATTTGGCTGGCAGAGCGATGAGAATTGGAGGTGATCCGCAAAATCTTGCGTTTGTCATGAGCTGACATCACCTTCGATCTTCCAGATCTCTTAGTTTTTCCATATTTATCTTGATTGTTGAAGTATATATTTGTTATTTTTGCCCTTCTATTATGTCTGCGTACTATTTATCTGTTGGAAATTCGTTCACTGTGAAATGCGATTATCTGTCCAATTTCTTATTCCGTTAGTTGTGTTCCTCGACCAATTTTATGTAATCTAGAGGAACCTGCAGTTAATATATAACTTGCAGTAGGTAAAGGACAAATTACATTGCAAATTGTGTGTAGTGAAACATTAAATAATTAAAACCTCGTCCACTGTAAATATTTGGGGGTGAGGCTATTATTATTATTATTATTATTATTATTATTATTATTATTATTATCATTGTTTGGGGAAGCCAAACTCGGATCAAGTCCGGAAGCCAATCCCAAAGGCGGACCCAAAAGAGGGCCAAGCCAAAGGGACTCAAATGCGAGGGAGGGAAAGTTATGCACTCGTGGGAGTATTGATGTTTGGGTGTAGGAATTTCCTTACTATGTGACAGGTGTTTAGAATTGTGGCTTTCTGTAAGGTTTTGTATAAGTGTGGGTTTAAATTTAGTGTTGACAGGCTTTTGTGTAGCGAGTGTGGAATAACCCCAGTGGCAGAAAGAACGATAGGAACAATGTGTACTCTGTTAACTCCCCAAAGGCGTTTTATTTCATGTGCAAGATCCGTATATTTAGTGATTTTGTCAGTGTATGTCTTTTGTAAATTGTGTGTGTTGGGGATGGAGATATCAATTATGTAAGTCACTTTGTTTTGCTTATCTACTAGTGTAATGTCTGGTCTGTTATGAGGGATAGTTTTGTCAATGATTATAGCTCTGTCAAAATATAGTTTATGTGTGGTGTTCTCTAAGACAGTGTCGGGGATATATTTATAGTAAGGAGTGTGAATGTCCCTTAGCTTGTGTATCTTAGCTAGATGTTGATGTATGATGTTGGCTACCTGGTTATGTCTGTGTAAATAATCTGTCTGCATGAGTATTTTGCAACTGGATATGACGTGTTGGATGGTTTCCTCCGCGATATGACATTTCCTGCAAGACCCGTCAGTCGATTCTTTGATAATATGTTTTCTGTAGCTTTTAGTGTTAATAACCTGGTCTTGTATGGCAATCATGGTCCCTTCAGTTTCCCCAAAGAGACTCCCTTCACTCAACCAAAAGTTCGACGCTTTTTTGTCGACGTGTGGCTGGTTGAGGTCAGAAGGATGTCTACCGTGGAGTTGCTTTCCGAGCCATGATTGAAGTTTAGTGCATGTTGTAGGAATGTTATGGGCGCTCTGCATACTGTTCAGATTCAGAGGTGTGTATTTTGTATCAGCCATGCAGACTGCTTTGTGTAATGGTGATGTGTGTTGTTTAGAGTGAAAGAATTCTCTGAGTGACTGAATCTGTTTCTGGTGTAGATCTGTTATGTCAATAAGACCTCTGCCTCCCTCTGAACGAGGCAGGGTGAGTCTTTCAATAGCTGCGTGTGGATGGTGCTTTCTGTGCTTTGTAAGCAGTTTACGTTGTTTCCTTTCAAGTCCCTCAAGATCTGTGTGTGTCCACTGTATGACTCCAAAGGAGTAGGAGAGTATTGGCGTGGCATACGCATTGATGGCCTTGATTAAATTTCTGGAATTTAAATGCGTTTTAAGTATTGTCTCTAGCCTATGAAGATATTGTTTAGTGAGTGTATTCTTTATGTGTTTGTGCTCCAGAAGCTTGGCTTGCTTAAATCCTAGATATTCGTAAAATTCGTCATTTTCCATAGCAGCAATGTGATCTGGTTCATCTAATGTGAAGCCCCCTTCCCTGAGTACTCCATTTTCAATGTGAATGGTTTTGCATTTGTCCAACCCAAATTGCATGTGTATGCCTTTTGAAAAGGTTTGTGTAATGTCAAGTAATTGGTGCAATTGTGTTTGTGTGGAGGCGTAGATTTTCATGTCGTCCATGTAGAGTAAGTGTGAAAGCGTGTAGTGGCAGCTTTTATTATGTTTAATTGTGTAGCCGTAAGTTGTGCTGTTCAGTCTGTTGGAAAGTGCATTTAGTGCAAGACAAAACCAGAGTGGGCTCAGCGAGTCACCCTGGAAGATGCCCCGGTTTATCTGTATTTTGTCAGTCGTGATGGTTTCACTGTTGAGTGTGAGGTGTAGTATAGTTCTCCAATGCAGCATTGTACTTTCTAAAATGTGATAAGTGTAGGGTTTATTTTATATAATCGTAGTGTATATAACAGCCATGAGTGTGGGACACTATCAAAGGCCTTTTTGTAATCAATGTAGGCTGCATGGAGGTGTCGATGTTTATTGTGAGTTTGCCGTAGGACCACACTATCTATCAGGAGTTGCTCCTTACAACCCATGTGGTTTCTACGGCATCCCTTTTGTTGCTCAGTGAGAATGTTGTTTGTGTCTATGTGTGTATAGATTTTGTTTGCGATACAGGCGAGTTATTATTTTGTAAAGTGTAGGCAGGCATGTGATAGGTCTATATTGTGTGGGATCTGTAGTGTTATGTGACTTTGGTACCATGTATGTTATTTCTTGTGTGAAGAAATGTGGCAATGTCTGTGGTGTTTGCAAAGTGTTGGAGATCTGTTTTGCAAGGGCCAGATGCAAACAGGTGAAGCGCTTATACCAGAAGTTCTGAATCCTATCTACACCTGGAGCCTTCCATTTGTGAGTACGTTTAATGACTTGTAAGAGTTCATCTGCTGTTTGATAGTGTGGATGCTAATTGCTCCTCTTCCCTGATCCAGCTAGCTTCCCTATTATGTTCAACTGAGACAGACCAAAGAGACGACCAATAATGTTGGAGTGCTGTTTGTGTTGGCAGACCAGTGTTTTGTGTCTGTGTATAATCTTTGTTTAACTGCTTATAGAATGCCTTCTCATTGTTTGCGAATAACTTGTTCTGCTGTTTGCGCTGAGTTCATGTTTTGTATCTCTTCAGGCGTTGTGTTTTTGCAGCTAACTTTTGTTTTAATGTGTCCATATATTCTGTAATGTGTTGATTGTGCTGCTCACGTCTGGTGTGTGTTTTAATCTTCTTAAATAATTGTCTGAGGCGTTTGTTCTGGATTGATGAAGTGTTGTTTTTAGTGTACTGTGTAAGTCTACCTAACTGCTTGCGGATTTCGTCAATCTCAGACTCAATCCGCTTTTGCCATTTAGGTTTCTGTTAGGTGTATAATTTTTGTGTGTTTATTATTATTTAAACTCTCAGACTCAATTTATTATTATTATTATGATTATTATTATGATTATTATTATTATTATTATTATTATTGCGCCAAACACAGGACAAACACAAACATCTATGCCCTCGGCGGGATTCGAACCCGCGACTCTCCAAGGTAAGACCTGCGCCCTAGCGTTTTCGGCCGCCGAGCCGGCGGGTGAGGCTATACTTGAAGGAGAAGACTTTTTATGAGCGAGTCCTGTATGATCCATATAAAGGAATGTTTATTTGAATTTTTACTACAGAACACTTAGAAAAGAAATTCTCGTTTAAATCTCATTATTTTGAACACTTATACAGGGCTACTATAAATTACCCATTCGATTTCAAAACGCTGTATTTCCCAAAGTATTATACATGCAGATATAACTGACACATGAAAAGAACCGTAAACACCAAGTTTGCATCGTGATATATCAGTTGGCAGTGTGAGTGCAAAATGGTGACAAAGCAGGAAAATAGTTATTTATTATTATTCTTTGATTGGACTAGATTACCATTGAATAAAGCCAACGTTAACTTCAGCACTGATAACTCGAGGGAATATTGCGTCTAGCCCAAGAATAAACACAGGACAAACACAAACACCCATGCCTTCGGCGGGAACCGAACGCGCGACTCTCCGGTTCCGAGAGCGATAAAACCTAAGCCCCAACACTCTCAGCCACCGAGCCGACAGGAAGAGAGTTTTTGCGAGATGTTCGTTTGTTATTGCAGTGCAGCGGGCATTCAGAAGAGAGTAGAGAAAAGAACACCAAGTAAACAGAGCATTTTGCGGTGGTATTGGCAGTTTAAGACACTGGTTGTGTGTGTATAAGAGGAAAAGCACCGGTCGACCAAGCGTGTCAGCTGAAACATTGGTGAGAGGGAGAGTTTGGTTGTGTGTAACATGACCAGAGGGGCACACACACACACACAATGTTCGTCGAGTGTAAGGAAAACTTGGGAATTACAAAGGAAAAAGGGAAAGGAAAAATTCCACGACCTGTACTCGTACCAGGAACCTCGCCTTTCGCTGGCACCGCTCTCACCAATAGGAGGTATCACGATATGCGGCTTCCTTGCAAAGCTCAAGCTCTAGACATGCGCAATACAAATTTTTTCTCCTTCCTGTGGGCAGTGCGTCTCTTCGTACTAAATCCAAATAGTTTTCTTTTTCTACGTTCAGAAAGTGGAGGGAATGGATAAAGTTGACGTTTTATCCATGGATACATGACTAAGTTTTTTCTTTTTTCTAGTATCCGAATTATGTCCATGAGTTACACACTGATAGTTAGACATATTTCAAATACAATACCAATTTAGCATGTGCTACTCCTCCATTTTGAAATTCTGCCCACAATCACGTCATTAACTGCACACGGCGCATGCGCTGCGCATGAGCCATTTGCTCTCAGGAGTGGGTTAGACAGGGAAGCCGCATATCGCGATACCTCCTATTGAGCCACCGCGGACAATGAACCGCCAAGATATTATAATATGTCCATATGGATTTCACTGAAGTCACCAAATCGGCTCAACTGGCAGAGCAGGTCCCCAAAACGCATATGGACATATTGTACTTTGTCCATTACAAATTACTTATTACTCGTAATTCAAATGATGCGCTTGACATTTATTAAATAAAAAGTTTTAGTACAAATATTCACCAATGGAATTTCTTTGCTTATATGGAAAATGTGAAACATCGTGTGTGTTTCAGCGCATGCCAATTAGCATTATTCTTCGGCGGATTGTGCACGAGCATTAGTTACTGCTCTGCATATCAAGCCTACGTTGTCTGGAAAAGCGCTACTGGTAAAATTGTTCTACCAGAACCAGCAGAATGCCGTTGCAGCTGTAAAGGAATTCCGTCGTATGAAACGTACTTTATTATGTTATTTTACCTTGATAAAGCATATGGAATGGGTTTATATGTATTACAGCGCCACCTATCGGCGGATTTTTGTACTAAAATTTTTTATTTAATAAATGTAAAGCGCATCATTTAAATTATCTGTAGTTCAAATTTTATCTCATTTGGACCAATAGAACCAACGATATGAAATGAGTAGATCGCTTATGTGGCCGCCATCTTTGGGGCAATTTGAAGGCGGCGAAAAGTGGAACCAATCTCTATTGTTAGTGTAGGCGCCATTACTGTGGTTGGCAGAACAACATGCGAACAACATCGCCAGCCGAAGCGCCTTTACTATATATCCGCTTTGTTGCCAACCTGAGAAGGCCCCCCCCCCCACCAACATCGTGCTTGTAGTGTGAAATTTCTTAAGCGACCTCTCCCAGATTTAGATGCTTTTTAATAAATGCGGTATATAATTTCATAAATATCTCTAAACAATCACTCTGGTATCACTGAAGGCATGGTAACATGGTTGAATAACCAACGGTAACATGGTTGAATATCGACATCTTTTATGTATCAACAACCACGATATAAAAGACGACCAGGATTTTTACATGAGAAAAACATTCTAAGACGCAGAAAGATAAAAACACACCTGTGAAAGGTCAGTGGTGAACCTTTAATATATCTATTACTACAATTTAAAGCTGGACAAGAAATCGGCATTTTAGTTTTACTGTGTTTGGCTACGCAAGCTTCAAACGTAAACATACGATGAAGGCCATTTTTTGCCAGCCAAAGCAATGGCCGACAGGCAGTCTTTCAAATGGGGACGCGGTGGTGGCGCTGAAAACAGCTCATGAGCGATCTACTCATTTCATATCGTTGAATAGAACGCATTCTACAGCGCTCTTAAGTGGAAAACTTATTTCTTGCTAACCCTGTATACAGGGTGGTCCATTTAAGTGTAGACTTGTAAATACCTCGAAAAAAAGCATTGTATGAAAAAATGTCCAAATCAAAAGTGAATTACTTCGCGGGGGAAATTCATTAGCCAAAAATTTAGCCCCCTGCCCCCCTTGTGAGGGAGGGGGGGGGGTAACTTTGAAATCTTAAATAGGAACCCCTATTTTTAATGGTATATTCGGATTGTACACAATATTCGAGAAATATTTTATTCTTGGTGTTTTTTCAATTGATCCAACCGTTTAGGAGTGGAACTTTTAAAGTTTTGAACCTAATTTTATCGATCAAGACAAAGAGATAGAGAGTGGGTCTTACAAACATTCCTATTCTACTTTTTGATGGTCTTTAAGAATCCGAAGTCAGTATTTCAAAAGTTCAAATTTTTTTAGTGCACAAGCAAAGTCTTGGGGGCAGCAGTCCTATGGAGGCAGAGTCTGTGCGTGTGTATTGAAAAATATTGGATTTTTGAAATTCTGACTTCGGATTCTTAAAGACCATTAAAAAGTAGAACAGGAATGTCGGTAAGACCCACTCTCTATCTCTTTGTCTTCATCGATAAAATTGGGTTCAAAACTTTAAAAGTTCCATGCTTTCAGGACCTCTATCTCCTAAACCAGGGTCGTCCAAATCGCGCACGTCGCCCGCGTGCAACATAAAAAACTCGCGGGCAAAGCCAAGGAGATAGTCCAAAACTCAGGAGGGGAGTGGATACATTTTTCCTATGCAATGTTGCCAGACTTTAGGGGGCGATTCCGTTAAATGAGGCATTATTTCTTTTGTTACTGATACTTGCTTGTTTTTCGTCTCACATAACATGGTGCACATTCCGAAAAAGCATAAAAACTGAACAAGTATTTAAACCGGAGTAAGAAAATCAGTTTTGTTTATTTTTCATTTAACACGGATCGGATTCTAAATGCTTAATATGCAGCACTGTCCATTTGGAAAAAGAAAATACAATTCTACCTGACATCGAGAAAATTGTCACATTAAAACGAAGGAAATAAAATGGTAAACTGCCTCGGTTTGTTTTTTTTCCACAGTATCGAATTGATAATTAGCAACTCGACTTTAAGGAACTGATCAACTTAATGTGCAATAGGGGGGAAGGAAAATTACCCGAGTGCACGGGCGCTGCCCGCGGACAGAAATCTTGGACAGCCCTGTCCTAACGGTTGGATCAATTGAAAAATCACCAAGAATAAAACATTTGTCGAATATTGTGTACAATCTGAATATGCCATTAAAACTAAGGTTCCTATTTATGATTTCAAAGTTACCCCCCCCCCTCACAAGGGATGGAGGGAGAGGGGGGGCTAGTTTTTTAATAATTACCCCCCGCCCCCCCACCCTCACAAGCCGCGAATAATTCACTTTTGATTTTGTACATTTTTTCGTACAATGCTTTGTTTTCGAGACATTTCCTGGTCTACACTTAAATGGACCACCCTGTTTATAAAAATCTTAATTCATGAAAACCCTTGCATTATAACACAAAAGTATTAGAAATGTGGCTTTTAAATAAAATCTTGTAAACATCACAAGGAGGAGCTTTAGCAGTGAAAGATAAATACATTTATACACTTATTAAAAAAATTAATCCCCCCTCCCCCTTCCCCCGAGTAGGGTAAGGCAAGTAGCAGGCCCTGAAGTCATCTATTTTTACCCCTTTATCTGCACTTTTTACCTCTCCCCAAGTTTTTTAATCAAAAAATTAATTTTCTAGTTGGCATAGTTCTAAAGACCACGTGACTACCACCCCCGCAAATCCGACTCCAATGGAACACCTGGGCCTAAACATCATAGTAATGTAGAGATTGCCTAGAGGAATCTGGATACTGAAAATCACGCCTTTACGTACCTAAATAGCACATACATATGTTGTCCTCTCTGAATCCCACCCCCGTAATTCCGACCCCAGTGTACCAATCAAAACCAAACTAAATAGTGCAGATGGACATGCCCATAGGAAGCTAGATTCTTCCGCTACTTAATGATATCATTTATGAGCATTTGAGCAATCGTGCGTCGACAAAGCGATTTCACGTGCGCGCGCCGATGTCTGTAATGCTTAAAAGATGAATAGAAAGTAACAATGTATTCCTTATTGACAAACCGATTGTTATATGACATGCCATTATCTTGGTATTCTTTACACTCACTATTTTAGCACGTGAATTCGACTTGAAGGGGTCCACGAAAAATTCTGAAAAGTTGATACGGCCGAGCTAAGACTTTGATGGTCATATTTCTGAAAACAGTTTGAAAAAGTTAATTCGTTTTCAAGTCATCGTGCAAACGGCGGGCGGACGGACGGACGGATAAACGTACAGACCAAGGGCGCATTCTTATAAGTGGAGGGGCACAAATACAAAATTTCAAGTTCTTAGGCCTTTTCGTACAAAAGTTATAGCTTGATTTATATTTGGAGCCTCGCGGCCCCTGCCGAGGCCTCAGAGGACTACAGTATATCAATTTTAGTGTGTAATGGCTAAAATTTTAAGCAACACATTATAAATAAAAAACATTTCAGGTTTCTGGACTTCTGGTTTTAAATTTACAGCTTGACTTGAGATTGAGGCCGCAAGGCCCCTGCCAAGAGATTTATAGAATTTTTAATTTAGTTAGCTAAATTTTTAAATACCGCACTATGATTAAACAAAATTTAAGTACCGTAGGCCTTTCCGTTCAAATTTTATAGCTTCAATTCCGCCAGGGGCCCCGAGGCCTATACCAGTCTCCTTGTATATTGTCTATAATTTTTAAGTAACGCACTGCAAAAATATAAAATTTCAAGTTCTTAGGCCTTATTATTATTCAAATGTTAGAGCTTATTTGTGATTTGGGCTTCAGAGCCCCTGTGGAGACCTAAGAGCCTTATACCAGTTTTTCGTTTATATTAGCTAAACGTTTTAGTAAACTACTATAAGTATACAAATTTTCAGATTTCTAAGCCTTTTCGTTCAAACATCATAGCTCTGTTTGTGTTTAGGGCCCCTGCCAGGGCCCCAGAGAACTATATAAGTTTTAGCGTATAAGAACTAAAATTTTAAGTAACACACCATAAATATGCAAGAATTCAGGTTTCTGGACCTCCGGTTCAAAAGTTATAGCTTGATTTGTGACTGGGGGCTCAGGACCTATGTCGAGACCGAACAGCCTTATACCAGTCTTTAGTGTA
Organism: Rhysida immarginata; assembly: GCA_023313115.1. Lineage (NCBI taxonomy): Eukaryota > Metazoa > Arthropoda > Chilopoda > Scolopendromorpha > Scolopendridae > Rhysida > Rhysida immarginata. The sequence continues at coordinate 285,802 of JAHWFO010046501.1, read as the reverse complement.
TATTAGCTAAATTTTTAAATAGTTTTCTATAAGTAAACAAAATTTCAGATTTCTAGACCTTTTCGTTTAAAAGTTGTAGCTTTGCTTGTGTTTGCGACCTGTTGGGCTCTGCTGGGGCCTATGTTACTTTTTTAAACTCTCCAACAATGTGAACCCTGCCAGCGCCACCTATCGGCAGATTTTGGAACTATTTTTTTCCTTCACCAAACAAAATTCCATTCCCTCACGATTGTTCTGCTAAAATATCAGGTCATTCTGACGAGTAGCTTTCAAATTATCGATTTTTGAAATCGTAACTTTAATTATAATCACCCTGTACAAAATTTCAGGTTCCTAGGCCTTTCCGTTCAAATGTAGCTTCAATTGTATTTGGTGCCTCGAGGCCCCTGGCGGGGTTCTAGATGCTTATATCAGCTTCCTTCTATATTGGCTATATTTTTAGTACCAAACTACAAATATACAAAATTTCAGATTTCTAGACCTTTCCGTTCAAAAGTTATAACGGGGTCGTATTTGAGGCCTCGGGGTCTTCTTGCGGGCCCCACAGGCCTACATTACATTTCTTGCATATTTGCTATATTTTTTTAGTACTTACTTACTTTTCAAACCCGCTTATCCGTTAGGGTCGCGGGGGCAGCAGCCCTATGGAGGATCTCCAGTGATCGCGATCTTCCGCCATCAGGCGCATGTCTTCCCTGGTAATACCCAAGCGACTCGAACCCAGATTCTCCATGTAGTCTAGCCACCTGGTTCTAGGCCGACCTCTTGCTCTCTTACCCACCGGCTTGGAAAATAACAACTGCCTAGGGAGGCCAGTTTGTGGCATCGGTATCACATGACCATACCAGCGCAACTGAGATCTCTCAATGCGGAGAAGTAGCGACTCAACACCTAAAGACTCCTTTATTGTGCTGCCGTGCACTCTATCCAGTAGGGTAACACCTGCCACACCTCTCAGAAATCTCATTTCGGCCGCTTGTACCCGCGAACGCACTCTTTCGGTCATTACCCAAGCCTCATGACCATAGGTGAGAAGGGGACAAAGACAGATTTGAAGACGGAGAGCTTCGGCTTTGTTACCCAGCTCGCGTTTCGTTACTACGGATCGCCACAGTTCACGTCTGACACAGCTTGCTGCACCGATCCGAGCATCCAATTCTTTCTCCTGCCGCCCATCACTCGTGAATGCAATCCCGAGATACTTGAATTTCTCCACCTGTCTCAATGAGGCTCCCCTAACATGGAGAGCGCACTGAGCAGGCTGTCTTGAAAGAACCAGAACCTCAGTTTTAGCCACACTGATCTTCATCCCAGCTTCTTCACATTTGGCTGCAAACCGGTCTAGTGCATGCTGAAGGTTCGTGCGAGAAAATCCAAGGAGGACAAGGTCGTCAGCAAATAGCAACCTCTCTACCAGGCAGTCGCCCACACAAACACGCACATCGCCTCGGCTGCCCCTGTCTATCCAGTTTTTTAGTACCACACAATAAATATACAAAATTTCAGGTTCCTAGGTCGTTCCGTTCAAATGTTATAGCTTCAATTGTATTTGGGGCCTCGGGACCTCCGGCGGGGCTCTAGAAGTTTATATCACCTTTCTTGTAGATTGATTATTTTTTTAGAACCGCACTATAGACACCGCAACTTAAAGAAGCGCCGCTTTAGTGGTCAATAATAGAAACTATGTTTAGGGATTCCACTGTAACTCCCGCTTAAGAGAAGCTCCGCTCTAGTGTTAAAAAATAGAAACCAACTTTAGGGATCGCGTCGTTTATCTTTGGAAAGCGACGAAAAAAAAATTAGGGTTACGTCCTGTTTTATTGCCGGTACGCAACGAAAACGAGTTTTATTGTTACTTTCTGTTTTATTGCTGATCGGTCCTACGTGGGTTTAACGTTGTAAAATACTAAATATGTTGAATTTCGCGATGCTAGCGCCAGAAAAGCTTAGTGGTAAGTTGCGCTGAGGATAAATTTACGAAATTTCAGGATTTTTGCCCTCTTTGTTCAAAAGATAAAAAAAGAACCATGAAATTCATACAAGTGGCCGCTGAGGAGCCCAGGCCACCCTAGAGGATTCGCTATATTTTCCGCTCCGTCCTCTGTATAGGGCCTACGTGTGTAGAACATTTCAAGCCTCTAGGTCAAGCCTTTCAAAAGTTATGGCGTGTGACATACATGTTACACACATCTGTACCGTCGTTAATAGGGTTTTAGATGATGCTAAAACCCTAAAAATTAACCTCGAAAAAAGAAATGAATCAATTAACGATTTACAAACAAGTCTATAAATAAATCTTAATGACAACCACAAAATGGATTCATTAAAATGGTGGCAATAGAATTAGTAAAAATTAGAACGGAAACGACGAGTGAAGATTCCTCGCAACGACAACAAAAAATTTCGTCAACAAACAATGAGAAGGAAGGAAGGAAAGAAGAGACGAAATTAACTCATCACGTTCGAGAATAACAAAAAAAGGAGAATAAAAACAAAAAAAACAAAAAACTTACGGTTCGAGATGTTGACTGCTGATAATGAAACACTTCGGAGGAGGGGAAAAAGAGTAATAAAGTGTTCAGAGCTCCTCTACTTAATCACGCCCACACAAATGGTCGATTGAGCGCCATGTCATGTTGGAATTTCGTGCTTTGATGCCTAGTAAACTGATGCTCCTGTTTACGACATACAACATAACTAATGCACCTCTTGACAAATAGGTCACCAACGAGAATAAAGAGAGTCACCCAGACAGAGATACACACACACATACACCACACCACCACCACCACCACCACCACCGTTGGCTGGCTGGATTTTTAATAGAGAGACTTCCTCTTTCACTTTCTTCTTTTTTTTTCTTCTTCCTTTTCCTAATCTATCCTTCATGCCAAACAACACATAATCTTACGCATTACACACCATATTTAAGCTGCCGACCATAAATCTTTCCGCCCCGAAAAGTGATCGTTGTAACGGGATACATGGTCCCATCACCACCACTCATCTCACTCGATTCGACTACAGCTAGCTTGCATTCTCTATTCACCAACACAAAAGAGTTATTAATAGCGGACGGTAACCCAAAGTATCTCCCGGCCCCCCCCCCCCACCCTTTCATTCTAATCGCAAGCAAAAAATTTATTATATATACATATAATTTGATTCGAAGTTGTTTCAATTCTGAAAAAGTTTATAATAAAGTCTACTTAAATTTCACTTTTGACAAATATGCGGGAACGGAAGATAAATAAAATTTCAAAAAAACACGATTAGAGCCAAGACTGAAAAAACCCAGAGTTATTCAGAAAATCGATGACAACCAATCACTTCGCTTAAATTGTCCCTGCGTAATCTAGTCACTAAAGTGCATACATACGAGTGAAATGAAACACTTAAAAAATGTTTTATAAAAGGTTCAAATTTTTTTCTACAAATTCCCTATATCAAAGTTAGTAAATTAATTTTGATCTAGCTTAATTTCTTACAAAAATATTCGCAGTCAAGTTTACAGATATTGGCCGGTTAAGGTGATCTATAAACGCATGTTTCTCGGAAACTGTACGTCGTACAGATTTAATTCATAGCTCATTTTAAAGCTTAAAATGTGGACTTTTAAACTACATAATTTCAAAAATAATTGAAATTAATGAAAAATGTATTTAACAATATTTATACATTAATTTTGAAAATATTAAATTAAAACCACATGTTAAAAATCTATAAAAAATACTAGCATATTTCTTGATATCAATGTTCTAATGGCCATCTAAGTTTCAAAGTGGAATTCCTTTTAGAAGTATACAAAATGAATGTGAAACGATGTAATTTAATTAAAAATGTTAATTGCTCATGACGTGATCGTCGCTTCGAGGACGTCGCCTGAGCCATTGTTGTATTCCGGCTCCTCCTGTTCACACATCAACGAAGGGCACCTGACCTCATAAACAACTTAATACTGATTAGACTATGTGGGATTCCATCCTGTAATTTCGCAATGTTAAGCAATGGATATGAGGGAATTAAACTATGGGGGTTTTTTTTGTTGTTTTTTTTTAATAATTTTAGAGCATTGTTTTCAGGTTAATGTATGATTTATAAAATTAAAATGCATTTTTCCTCTAATATTTTATTTTGAACTCCATAAAGTAAATTAAAGAAAAAAGTGATTTACTTTAGCTTCAATTTGACATATACAACATTTCCGTACGTCGAATATAACCAGTGATGAGATGCTAGAGATTTTGATAACTCTGATAATTAATTATGATTAAAATATATTTTAATCTGGCAAACGAAACTAGGCATGCTTTATATTTTATCCACTAGAATACACTGATAGAGTTTGAGAAAAATCGGAGACCCTAAAGTTAATTATCACCCGATTTTATGCGTGGAATGATACATATAGCAACTTAAAACTAGTTTTTTAATGAAAAAAAGTCTATTTTCACAATTTTTATTCCAACAACAAGGCAGTTTATTTTTTGTCTGCCTCTACGAACAGAACCCTTGGCGAGATTCGAACCCACACAGAAGATGGTAGTAAAATTACTAATGGTCTAGTTTCTCGGTCTTACAGATGGTGTCTCATTATCAACACAAATTACCAAATCTATCGTATATTTGGAAGATCAACTGCCAAATGTCGCTTTCATCGATTACCAATTACTTCACCATAATTGCCCTTTAAATTGAAATAAAATCAGAACAGAAAATGGGCTACGTGCAGTAATAAATAAACCATTCCTTAACTAAACATATAAATGACTTTTTTTCACTGATGTTAAGAATTATATCATACGGTTAACGTCACAAATAGGGGGAAAAAAAAAAAAAAAAATTCAAAGAAACTTCAATATGTCGAGTATGGGAAAGATCACGACAGGAAATGACCTTTTGATCTCATTAAACTCTTAAAAATTCCTATCTCGCAGCAAGTTTAGAGGAGTCTTGTGTAAGAAAATTTAAACGTTGCTACAAGTGGTGTCTGTTTAAAACATTATTCTTTAATAATTTCCC
>JAHWFO010046501.1:239246-280380 GCA_023313115.1 Rhysida immarginata | reverse complement strand
TAAAGCAATAAATAATAAAAATTAAACACAGAGTGGTTAAGACCCTGAAAAAAAGTAGACGTCAACTTTTTTTTAGGGTCTTACCACTCCGTGTTCAATTTTTATTCCAGGTTTCTTGCGTCTCGTCCTTCTTTTCTTCTACATCCGTCATGTGTTTAAAGTAGAGATTCTCGAGTCAAATCTAGCAAAATATCAATATCGGCAAGGAAACAATATTCAAAACTTCGAGCGTCTCAATTTGGACATCGAAAATTACGAACGAGCATAAGAGGCCAAAGAACCAGCGCTTCACTTATTATATGCTCTGTTTGTGTGCCTGTCCGTCTGAATGTCCTACGATTTCTCGAGAATGGTTTAACTTTTTCAAATTCTATGTTCGCTATTCGATAGAGACCCATCCTGAGCTCACCTGATTAGTTCGACATTGAAATCTGTCTAACAGTCACGTGACAAATGAGATCCAAATCCCCCTATTAAAATTTTTTATTGGCAATACAAGGCATGCAATTTATGTCATTCGAAAGGGAATCACGAGAAACAAACAAATATGACATTCTTTTCCATTTCAGAAATGCTAGTCCAAAAAAGTAAAGCATGGGCGGACTGGCAGGCTAAATCGTACCGGGAAAAATCGACGAAAGCGGTCCCCATGGCGGCCCTCAACCACGAGAAAGTAGAGGCCATCCGTTCGGCCCACCGGGAATTTTTCCCGGTGTCCCAGTGGTTCAATCCGCCGCTGCCTTAAAGCACTGCACTAATATTGAGGATACCAACATTGGGCATGTGATATATCAATCGATTCGTACTGACGGATCGTAAATGAATACAATATTAGTTTTTCTTTATCATTTAAGGATTGTTGATATGATCTTGGAGCAAGCGCCCGTTACTAAGCTTTGTCAAGGCACGCGCTGATTTCGTTTTAACAATTCATTCAGGTTTACCGACAAAATACCAGAAAATAAGTAAAATTTAGAAATGAAATTGAAATTTTGTAAACATTTTGATCGGCTTATTACCTACTAATTATGGTACGTTGATTGAATTGCATATTAAGCAATGATCCGTAACTGGATCTCTGCATCCGAGTACCCTAAGCTGTTAGGCATATTGTTATTAATAACTAATTATAGTTAAGCTATTATAGTCAGTAACTAATTTTTGTCAGGCCTATTCTCCTTGTGGATTAGAGCTTCCCCCTTTATGGTTGTTCCATTCCATTTGCTTAATTTTTTAGGCCTATTGTTAAAATTACCTGATTATTGTTAGGCCTATTTTTAAAACGTTAATAAACAATTAGGCCTATTGTTCTCATTAGCTAATTAATGTTAGGCCTAATGTTAAAAATAGCTAATTAATGAGCGGGCTAGTGTTTTAGTAGTTAAGTGAAGTTAAGTATACTGTTTTCAATAGCTAATTGAAGTTAATCATATTGGTATGAATAGTCAATTGCTTTTAAGACTACAGTTATCGATAACCATTTTGGCCATTAAGTAACTGCTGTTAGGCTTATTGTCAATTAATGTTAGACCTATTGGTGTTAACAGCTAATTGTTATTAGGTCTGTTGTTAAAAATTGCTAATTAATGTTAGGTCTACAGTAAACATTAGCTAATTTCGGCATTATATCAAACTGTAAAATTAAAAGTCAACATTTTATATGCTTGTTTTCAGCGTACTTGGAAATTGTTTTACGAGTTATCTTCTTATTAGATAATAGTAACAAAGTCTGTCCTTTCAACTCAAGAAAGGCAAAGATCCAACAAGAACGAGAAAATCAAGAGCAACTGGCCATAACTTTGATTTCTTCAGACAGAATGAGCCAATTTTTATATGGGCCAAGTATTAATAAAAGTATTTTGCTTATCGTCGAAGGATCAGGAGATTTGTCACTATTCAAATATCTAAAATGCCAGCTATCTTAAACAACATAAAAATGAATGACCATAAAAATGTGTTGGAGAAAATGCACCCAATCGGACAAACTTTTTTTAAATGCTATATCGCCACTGTTATCGAAAGGGAATGCAATATTATTAATAGATTTCAAAATCTTAAACAATGTACTAATAAAAATATTTAATAAAATAATTCAAGAAAACACGGAATTATTATTATTATTATTATTATTATTATTATTATTATTATTATTATTATTATTAAATGGTTTTGCTATATGTCTAACAAGTAAGCATAAATAAAGAGAAAATTAAAAAATAAAAAATAAAAAGAGAGAGAGAGATAACCTACTTAATGTGTTAAAGTCCTCTGGGGGGAGTTCTGTCGTCCTACAGGCTCAGTACTGTACACGCTTCAAAATGTGAAGCCAAAGAAGGCGTTGAAGCACACAAGTTTGCAATAAAAGAAGGCTTGTCTTTTCTAATGCGATATTTTAACAATTTTAAACTTGACTAATATTCTTCAGACATTTTATAAGAGGGGGAAGACACTGTTCGAATTACAAAGTTCGTGGAGAAAAGAAAGTCCCTACAAAAACGGTAAATTTTAATTTTAAAATAATCTTCCAAATCATCTATCTATTTCCGTCGTCGATGACACGCCTTCAGCCGACGATCGATAGCAATCGTTGCCGTTCATTTCTCTGTAAAGGTAGCGGAAAGTCGGTGTCGAACAGCACCGATCGTCTACTTTTCAATAGCAAAAACCCCAATGTAGTGGCTGCCTCTTTCCCTTTTTCTTTATTTTCGCTAACCCTCTCCTCTCCCTAGCCACCCATTCCCAGCCTCTGTCTCTGTGCCTCTCTTTCTTCCTTTTTCTCGAGCAATTTTTCGATCGTCGCCGAAATCGGAGTGGGTTCGACGCCACCAGATCACATGTCAACCAATGAAACGTTCCTTCTTCCCAAAGATGCAATCTTCCCATCATGCAACACCCTCTACAACACACGTGTACACGTCAATAATAATAATAAAAAAAAATGGATATCAAATATGATACCAGACCTTTATAAAATTTTTATTCGCCTCCACCCCCATCTTAAGTTAAATCTCGTTTATTTTTTTAGTTCATCAATGGACAATCTTTTATAGAGTGAAATGCTTACATATCAAATGAAAATTTATTAAAACAATATTGTTTTAGACAAGAATCACAAACGTAAACTACGGAGGTAAAATCGCAACCATCCTACGAGGAGACATTTGACATTTAAAATATTATCCGTACCATATTCATTGAAAACTGCAGCAAATAACCAAACTACGGATATTATATTTAAGTCTTTTAGGACTGGTTAAACATGAAATCAAGAATACTACTCAATTAGTTAATCTAATACTTAATAAAAAGAGAGAACCGTTGTGGAACAACGTTGAAGAAAAGGAATATAAAATGAAAAATCTCAATCTACAAAATAAAACAATTCTGGAATCGCTACCATGTAGCCATCTTTCATTGAAAGCGAATACACAATCCAAAAGCGTAATTCTTTCAAAATGTTTCGACTTTTTAATGCGATCTTTAGACTATAATTTTGGAAAATATGTCCAAGAGCAATGAACGTTTGTTGATACAGAGTGGCCCAAACCCTGCCTACCAAGATTAAACGTCAATTTCTCAGCTGGTACTAAGTGCAATTGTTTGAAAATTATGTGATATATTCGTTGCATCAGGTCATTTTTGAATCATTTCACAGGACTGAAAAAAAATAGACTGAGCAGTGGGTTTTCATCATCGAAGAATACATTCAGGCAGCCGAAAATCCGGAACGTGTGAGACTCAAGTGAAGTTTGGTCTCAAAGTTGGCCCAGACAGACGCACAATAACCAACGGAGAAAAACCGTCCACATCGAGGTCAAGAGAACATTACCAAAGTCCAGGATATATTTGCAAAAGTGCTTTCAAATTTCAATTGGTAGGTAGGTTTTGGGCCAGCCTGTAGTTAATCAGTTTATTTTTTTTATTTTTTTTAATTTTCTCTTTTTAAGAATACTATAGCATACAAATTATAGTTTTACTATATACGTACACTGATTTGAATTACTCTAGTTCCAAAGATTTGCAACTTCATGGAACCGATGGAAGAAAATTCTAATAGTGACCAGGCTGAAAACTTGCCAAAAGTTTTTCAGAGCGCTTATTTACCAGAGCTAGCAAAACGCAATGCAAGAATCAGTTTGTAACCTATGAGGATGAGGTTGATTGTGGATTCTGTGTCAGCTTCTAAAAAGTCAAACAAAACGCATATGGTTCGCTTAAAATTCGGTAGAAGTGACAAATCAGACTTCAAAAACAGACTCAAGAAGTGAGTGTCCAATCTCCTTGCTATCAAAAGTTAGTTGGAAAGCTTTCCGTAGAACGTTCAAAGGTCATAACGAATGGTCCAATCAGTTTGCTTTGATAATCCATTATACTTTTATCCGATTATAGACTACATTTTATTTAAACTCGTGAAACTTTCAGCATCAGTAGAGAATAAAATGGTGATCTTACTGGTGGCAATCTTCTTGTTCTATAGTGTGTGGTTTCTCTTCTACAAGACTTTGAATTTCCATATATCCAAACCAATGATATCTAATACTCCAAACATCAACTTCAACGCCTGCAGAGATTTTTTTTGAAAAGTTTTAAAAACCACGGATTCACTCTTGAATTGACACAGCAAACATTGATTTTTAGCGTAACCAGCGTTTCTTCCAATGGCAGATTGTGAAACAGCCCATTTACCACTTATGAAAACGCTTCTTTTTCCCAAACCACCATGGAAACTCGATACACCAGGCAAGAGAGAGAACGAGCGAACTCCTTTTGTTTCAGAAACTTTTCTTTTTTAATTTTCAAGGGGGACGAGTTCCGTGGAAAGATAAAGGGGACGTTCGGTGAAAGGGAAGTGACTTTTGTCCGAATCTACGACTCATCACGGGCTGGAGAGATCCAAAACAAAAGACCGGAAGTGGTTCTACGAAGGAACATGAAGGGTAGTGGGAGGAAGGGGGTAGAGGTATCACACCGTATCAATGACAGCGTAGCCATGACAGCCGACAACGTCACCGGTTCCGTTCGACAAAGGCACACACGTGTACATGACAAAAACCAAGAACGACGATTTTTTTTCCTCATAAAAAAGTATATACTGTGCATATACAACAACGACGACGGACTGTCGATGCAGCAAATCACTTTTTTTCAATGTAAGTTACAATACGAGACGGGAAAAGAAAGCAAATTCAATTAACCTTTCCTTCTTCCCCCATCCCTTTCAAACTTTACAATGGGAAGTAGACAACGAAACAAGATTTGAAGAGAGAGAAGATCCTTTCAATCAATTTAATAGCAGAACATTAATTAGAAGGACGGGATCCTTCATGAAAAAAGAAATCCACATAAAAGGGAAAGGTCTATTTTTAATCCGATGAAAGAAGGGTCATCTTTACTGTTTTCATTTTTCTCAATAGTGAGGATCGATAAACTCAGGAGAAAAATTAAACTCTAAATGTTGTGGGTGATTAGCTCATAAAAAATGATGCACCAGTATACAGTCTCCGACTTTACATTATCCAAAAGCCCGGTCTAAACGCACAGAAACAGACAATTTACCGTGGGTATTGACTTTTAATAGAAGGATCATCTTAAAATTGCGATAATTCCATTTGCATCACAGCGACTTCGAGCAGCTTTCTGCACCCCCCCCCCCGATGTGGAATACGTTAGAAAAAGTCATTCGAAAGAGTCATCCACTTACATCTAAATACAACTCTTCTGAATACTTGACATTCTCTTACATACAGATCCACTTGAACATCTTGTGGATAATCGCATACGTGCTATAATTCGGGCTAAAGGAGACCCAGCACGATATTAATTAAAGGTTTCTACGAGGGTAAGTCAATGTATAAGTCGCAAAATGAAATATCTTCAAATGCAGTAAAGTGAAATTGTGCTTGAATAACAGTCGTTGCAATGATCCTTTACGCAAGTGTCGGTTTAGGCGGCAGCATCACCGTATAAGGTATACGACGCTCGTAGTCACGTTCTCGTGCGGCGATGAGTCATTCGAGTGTCAAGTGGGTAAGATGGCAGGTGTGTTAGCTGATTGTACACATGATGCAGAACGGGCCGTAATTCGATTTCTGTGGGCGCAGGGCAAATCTGCTGAGCAAGTGCAAATCTGCTGAGCAAATGCACAAGGAAATATTACCTGTTTACGGCAACAAATGTTTATCCAGAAAAGCCGTCCTACAGAATTTCGCAGTGACACTACCATAAGGAAAGTGGTAGACATTATCCGTGCCGATCGACGAGGTGGCTTTACAGTTGAATTGATCACATGGAACAGCTTACAGCATTGTGCATGACAACCTGCAGTTTCACAAAGTGTGTGCATAAAGGATTCTTCGAAAGCTCACTGACCAACACAAAGACGCCAGAATGGGAAATCATCATGAGGTACGCCAGAGAGAGTTGGGAGTTCCTTAACCGCATCGTCACTGGTGACGAAAGCATTATTCACCAGTTTGAACGGAAAGAAAACGCGCCAGTATGGAATGGAAACATCCCTCATCACCCAAAACGAAGAGGTTTAAGGTCATCCAGTCGGCACGAAAGGTGATGGTCACCGTGTTTTGGGACAGTAAAGGCATCCTACTCGTGGAATTTCTGCTCCAGGGTCACACAGTCACTGCAGCCACGTACTGCAAAACTCGACGAAGTTACGGTCAGCCATTCGCAGGAAACGTTCAGATACTTTGCGAGATGGAATTCTACTGCTGGATGACAATGTTCGTCCACACAGCGCCAATATCACAGTGGCTCACATTGAGAATTCTCGGTCCCTAGGTTGAGAATGACTGGAACATCCGCCTTACAGTCCGGATTTGGCACCATCCGACTTCACTTCTTCAGCCCACTGAAGAATCCCCTGGGTGATCACCGGTTCCAGAAAATGGAAAAGGTCTGTCTGAGGTTACCAGCTGGCTACGACACAAACCTTCGCAGCTGGTTTTGAGAAACTCGTGAAACGCTGGACAAGTGCCTAAATGTTTAGGAAGATTACGTTGAAAAAAAAACAAAACAAATTTCATCAGATAACTATTTCACCTTTTATTTCTATGTCATTTTGGGACTTATATATTGGCTTACCCTCGTAATTCAGTATCTAAATGTGTAGCTGAAAAGATACACAAGTAAAAGTGTGTTACACCGTGAAAAATCTTGGCGAATCGTATCAAACTGGATCTACATTAGTCCAACTTTGAATGAAAGTTAACTGTCATAAAGCCAAATTTTCAAAACTTCAGCCATTCGTATGGGTGATATGCTTAATATGGCACAAGTTATGTCAATTATTTGTTAACAACGTTACTTTAAGGTTACAGTTAGTGTGAAAAATGCAGATTGCCTATAGTGCCCAGCGCGAAAGAAAATGGAAACAGGCGCATGCGTAAATGAAAAAAAAATAACCTCTTCCAATCAATAAAGGAGCATTACTTATTCTTGAAATTCCCTTGGTGAAATCCAATGACATCTACTATATACGATAGATAATTCTTAGAAGATATCATTGGTGAAATCGCAGTTTAAAAACGAAATCGAGACATATTTGGCACTTGATTAATCATTGGGTGGAATACGATACTCCAACTGCATTGCTGTTCTCTTTTATTATTATTATAGCATTACTATATTTTTAAATGGTTAAAAACATTATAAATTCAGGTTCTAGTTTGACATTATACAGGGTGTAACTAAAGATGTGTTACAAACTTTGGGGAATGATAGAATTGGTCAAAATAAGCATTTTTTGTTCTATGAACATTGGTCCACAACTGCATCGTTTAAGAGTTATAGCCACTGTTCAAAATGACGTCCTCAGCATCAATGCAGGCTTATGACACACCCCTTTCTGAATTATGGTATGGTCATGTAAATTTTTAAAGTAACATGACCACACCAACACATTACCATGCAAGCAGATCCTGCACACTAAAAAATCTAACGTGTGCAAGCATCTGGAGCTGCTGACTTTGCACCACGTATGGCATTCTGCAGATGGTTTCTTGCACGTTGTAGAGAGGAACCAGCATTCCCACAGCAGGTGCTGTTCACTGATGAAGCAACCTTCACCAGGGAAGGCATTTTCAACCACCAGGATATCCATGTTTGGGACCGTATCAACCCACATGCCATTTCGACAAGGCGCTTCCAGCAACGATTTTCTGTCAACGTGTGGGCTGGTATTGTTGGCAATCGCCTCATTGGGCCGTACATTCTCCCAGCTCGTATGAATGCACAAACCTACCTACCTCGTCTTTCTTCAGGAGGTGCTGCCTGAACTGTTGGATGACATACCTCTTAACATCCGTCAAGTAATGTGGTTCCAACATGATGGTGCACCTCCACATTTCTCACAGCATGTCCGGGCCTTCCTCACTGATACGTTTGGCGATCGTTGGATTGGACGGGGTGGTCCAGTTACCTGGCCGCCACGATCACCAGACCTAACACCATTGAATTTCTTTGTGTGGGGCCACCAAAAGTCCCTGATCTACGAAACAATGGTTAATTCAGTGGAGGAACTCATCGCACGATTGGCTGTAGCAGCAGACAACATCAGGGACTCCCAGCAGATGCTGCAACGGGTGTCTTGCAACGTGCAGCGACGAATGCAAGCCTGCATTGACGCTGAAGGGCGTCATTTTGAACAGTTGCTATAACTCTTAAACAATGCAGTTGTGGACCAATGTTCATAGAACAAAAAATGCTTATTTTGACCAGTTCTATCATTCCCCAAAGTTTGTAACACACCTTTAGTTACACCCTGTATATTCATTCTTGAGCCAACATACTTATAGGCGAGGAGGAGGCTGCCATGTTTCAGAAACTCTGAATGAAGCAGGCATCTACAATCGATAAGCACTTATACGTATTACGCATGCGCCTGTTTCTTTTTTCTTTCGTGCCGGGCACTGTAGACGAAGTGTTCGAGCAAGTTATCACCACCCGTTTGACTTGGAAAAAGACTGTACAATTGGCATAAGGGACATCGCACAGCTGGTTGTAGTGCAATCACTGTGAAAAGAGTGGTGAAGAGATGGATTCAGGATAACAAAGCTGCAAGAAGAGTAAGGACAGGTCCTTCCAGACGGACTACATACAACAAGGGAAAAACCAACAGCGAATGGTTGTAAGGAATAGACGCAGATAACTAAAAAGGGAAGCAGTTACAGGCATAGTATCGTCACGAACCATTGAAAAGGTAGCTTGAAGCTGCACTGTCAGCCAGAGTTGCCAGGTCACCGTGCAGAATATCTGCAGCACAAGCTGCAAATAAATTCAGAAATCGCCAAGAGTAATTGCGAAATTTAACGCTAGTTGGTACGGGATTAAAAAAAAAACGATAATCGGATCGTTGATGTGGCAAATGGAATATGGAATTATAGGATTGGGCGGGTAAAACGAAAAAGCTGTGGCTGCGTAAACGGTAACCGATTCTGGTACACGCCAGGCCAACGAAATAACAAGACCTGGAAGCGGAAAGTCACCTGATGTAATCGTCACAGAGATGTAAACGAAATAACAATCCGACGAATCGTCACAGACCCATTCTGATGTAATCGCTACGATTTCGCGTGTTGTTGAATCAAACTTCTGGATTACCAAACAGGTTCATATAGATTGCTATCAAGAAGGTTCCCTAACATGACTGAACACAAGTGACTGACACTGTGAGGCCACCCTCCTCAAAAAGCAGGGGCGTATTTACTCTGACTCCAACGGTGTACTGACAAACAGTCATCATTTGGAAGATGCCATTTTTAAAAAGAAGTAAAACAAATTCTATTCAATACCTTTAATGAATAAGCAATAAAGTTTCGAATGCTTTGTATGCGGCTTTTTTTTTAATGAGTAAGGAAGCTAATTACGTCACACTTCGTATAAGAACTGTAAATCTTCAAGAACTGTCAGTACTTAAGCGTGGGGAAAGAAATCCTTGAAGACTTTATGTTTGAATGCCATCAAGAATCCAAGAGTGTATTCGTGAGAATGATGGCCACACTTCCTACCTAATTTCGTCATTTTTTTAAAAAATGCATCCTTTCCGAATGAAAAGAAAGTTTAATCATTCAATCCTAGATAGCCGACGAGCGTCACCATAATATTTGATGAACGTACAAGCACTGTTTCTTGGCGTTTTTCATTTCCCGAGGTATAAATATAATTGAAAACAGTGGTAAGACCCTGAAAAAAAAGCTGTTATTACTTTTATTTTTTGCTTTGACAAAGGAGAGTCTATCCGAAACGTCAGCTTTTTTTCAAGGTTTGTAGAATTTTTGTTTTATTCCAGGGTTTTTGTGTCTCGTCCTTCTTTTCTTCTACGTCCGTCATTTATAAATCTGTGGGTGCAAGAAAGAATCTGGTATGTGACAAAAGTGAGTTTCTCAAATACGGACTTCCAAATTTTTTACTGAACCACGTTTACATTTTTGTGTTTTGAAGAAATTAAATTATATGAATATGTTAATAAATCTTATAGAAATATATACTAACATTGCTGAAACCATAATAAATATTCGTGATTAAAAACAAAGAAAATTTCAAAACCATACATACTACAAATTCTGATTACTGTGTGTAAGTGTTACCATTTCAGTTTATTAATCAAAACCACTTTCTTCATCTTCTGGCATTTCTACAACACTTTCTACGTCGGATGTGACCAGGCTGATTATCTGAAAAACTGAAATTAGGTGAAGGAGCGGTGCTCTAAATATCTTCATAGTACTGAACCATATTCGAGGGGATATACTGAAAGAGGATCGTCGGATCCTGTGCTTTGGCCCCTTTAAGCTGTTTTGTAAGTGGACAGAGCTTTGGCAGATGTACAATAATCTGTCTCCTATCGCGTTTGCTTACATTCACCTCTTTCCAGTAGCTTATTTCGCCATAAGATTACGCAAAGAACACTACTTCAGGATTTCCTATCTTTATTATTATTTTGGAACCATTCTGCATTCGTGCTGGTTTCCCAATCACACATTTCTTACGAATTACGAGAAGCAGCAATGGGGGATAGAGATCTTTGCTGTAATTCTAAATGGATGGTCTCATTCAGCGTTTTTAGTGAGCTAAAGCTATCCATCTGGGGTAAACGCGTCAGATGTGGATTTTTTTCCATTTTCTATAATCCCATAGTCACAGTTTTCATGCAAACTTTTTTCCTGTTCTAGTTTTCAGTCATTGTTGTCTCGTATTTTCACAAGCTAACACTCAAAAAAGCGTAATAGAGCTGATAAGTATGATGTCACTTCCTGGCCAGTTGCCTAGCGATTCCAAACATTAGGTTTAACAATGTGGTGTAAGGCCATAGAAAAGCACAGAGAAGTTAAACCTAAGTTTGGAATCGCTAGGCAACCGGCCAGGAAGTGACGTCACCACTTACCAGCTCTATTCACACATCAGGTTCTTGCATCAAAGAACGTAAAAAGATAAGAAGTAAAGGCTCGCGTAGACGTGAAGTGGCGCCATCCAAGTCTGGCGGGAAATGTGTGTTGCAGAGAAGCCCCCGTTTTATGATCGGGCAGCTTTAATCACGTGATATAAACACAGCCTTTACTTCTTATCCTTATACGTTTTTTGATTGTTTGTGCTGTTATAACAATGCATTTCAGCGGCCTCAGCCAACGCCCCCTAAAGATAAGGCCTGAGCGCGAAAACGTCATACATTGTTACATCATCATCCGAAGACACGTTTAATCGCATTTCTACCAATAATAAGCCCTGAATTATGTCTTCGCGTGATGAAGTAAAGGCCAGTTCACATTCAGCGACTTCGCGGAATGAAGCGTTTTCCCGAATCCAGGTGTTTGCTAGGCGTCACAAAGACGCGCGTGTTAGAATGCGGAGTCGTTTCACATTCAGCGGGAACGAAACGAGGAGCTAGGCGAACTTCCCTCTCTGCTTTCTAGACATCGTGTACATATATCGTGATAACATGGCTCTCTCTCTCGTATTTTATTTTTTTATTAGGAAAAATGACAGAAAACGAGACGCACGTGCACAGAAAACACGCTATCGGCGAATTTCAATATGGCCGACTTCACTGGCGGAAGTGGGTTAGAAACAGTTGCTAAGGATTCTGGGACTGGAGAGATGCTCACTCGTAGCTGATTGGCTGCGAATTAGGAGCGACTTCTGAAAATTCCAACACGGTTGGAATTCGAAAACCCGCGCCGTTATCGGCTTTAACCCGCTTTCCGCCGCGAATTCGCTGAATGTGAAACGGCTCCGGCAACCAAAATCGGGGCCAATGCGCCAGATTCGGCGAATTCGACGCTATATCGCTGAATGTGAACCGCCCTTAACAATGTATGACGTTTTCGCGCTCAGGCCTTATCTTTAGGAGGCGTTGCCTCAGCTTATCATATATCCTTATATTATTTTGCACGTGCGTGTGTTGCAATTGCCAAGCAACACAAACAACGTTGCTACGGGTAAAACAATAAAATAACTTACAAATGTTATTTTATCCTGGTCAGTAGGAAACTGTGAAAAGGATAATGATGAACTTTTATTGCCTCCTCCGGCCTGGACCCTTGCGGCACGTGTTGCAGGGTGTTTGTTTTCTGACACTGAACGCCGTACATGCCATCGCCCATCTGTCCGATGGAGCATAAACCGTGATTCATCGGAAAAAGCCATCTTTCGCCACTCTGTTGCTGTTCAGTTGCGGTATTGGCATGGAAATGGCAGTCTTTGTCGCCGGTGAACAGCCATTAGCATTGGTCCACGCACCAGCCGTCTGCAGCGGAGCCGCATACACAGCAACGTTCGCTGAACTGTCGTTGAGGATACGCGTTCGGTAGCTCCCTGGTTCATCTGGGAGGTCAGTTGGTCCACGGTTGCACGTCTGTTCGCTTGCACGCATCTCCATAGTCGTCGTTCACGTCTGCCATCTATGGCCCGTGGTGCCCCACAATTGGCACGTAGAGGATTTTGGGTATTGCCATTCTGCCATGCACGGTACACTTTCACCAAGGCGGCACGCGAACAGTTCACAAAACTAGCCGTTTCGAAAATACTGCCGCCCCTGGCTCGGAAACTGATGATCATGCCCATTTGGAGGTCGGATAAATCGCTACGTTTCACCATGACTCCAACAATTGCAATGTTTTCTGCTTCCCTCTGACACCCTTCCTATACCCTCCCCTCACCTCTGATACGATGAGAAGTGGGAATATACTGTGGATAAAGACATGATGCGAAAAAGACGAACCTCTTGTCCACAAACGTATTCGCGCACTAAAACGTTTGTGGACAAGAGGTTCGTCTTTTTTGCATCACCTCTGATACTGGTAGGTACCTTCTGGACATAACCATTTTCCGCTGATGTTGAACGTAGGGGGTGGTCACATTAATGTGACTGGACTGTGTATGTCTACAGCTAGTAACGTCAATGAACGAATTGATGTTAGGCCTAAGATTATTTATTATACCCGATTGCTGTTAAAACTAATTGCTAGTATCACGGTCTATAGATATTCATGGTCATCGAGCTTCGGCCATTTTCCATTGTTTCGAGAAGCTAAGGAAAACAGATCGCTGCGATAGATATTTTTCATTGAAACTGAAAATGAAAGTAAAGTTTCTGTCTGTCGATAGGGCGGCGCTGCAGGCGTTTTGGGGCCGATTGTACATGCAGCGCCACTTTTCAATAGAGTTTCCGCCCTATTGAGAGCTAGAAACTTTAGCTTCATTTTAACAATGGAGCTGGATGACCATGTATATCTATTCGCTACTTTCAGTTTAGGTGGCGCCGAACCTTGTGGGATTTACTTGATCGGAGCTAAGTAGGATTGAAAATATTTACCTATTTTAACATAACACTACTAATAAAATGAAATAATATTCAAAATTTGTTTTTAAAAGTTTGTTTCACGTTTACGTGCACGTAATTTTACAGTAAAATCACTATTTCTATTGTTAGCTGCATTAGTTTTGATAACGCTGTTTTGTTTGTGGGTCATTAATAAGCAAAAAGTTAGGTCGTTTATTATTAGGAACAATTTTCATCTCGAATCTACTTTTTCATATTTAATCAACTAATAACTTTCCAACTAAGAAATAATTTTTTTTAAATATGCCAGCATTAAAACGAAAGTTGAAATCAAGTGCTATTCCTAGCAGGTGCTTGCCACATCAACCACTTAAAAAATATACCATCATACAAAAAAATATCACTCAGTGTAATATTCAAAGAATGTTGATGGAAAACGAATGGTGAGGTGGGTCCTACTTTCGCCGCCATTTTTCAAAAATAGCAGCGCCCTCTATATTCACTGAAAGTAGCGAATAGACCGTGCTAGTATCTCCTCACTCGCTTCAAAAGTAGATGATTACGTAAGAACGCTTTAGCAATACAAAGAAATAAAAGACGCTTACACAGAACGGCTCAATAATAGACGTTCACTTCGTTTAACATTATCATTGGAATGCTTATAAATTAAAGAACTTTTATTTGCTCGAATATATAAAGAATTATTACTCTCCATTTAACTTTCGTTTAAATTCTCTTTTTACGTTAGTTTATTATATGCTGAAAAGCATATATTGGTTTCGCTCTGTTTGTGTGTCTGTCTGTCTGTCTGTCTGTCTGTCTGTCTGTCTGTCTGTCCGTCTGTCTGTCTGTCTGTCCGTCCGTCCGTCCGTCCGTCCGTCCGTCTGTATGTCCGACGATTTCTCGAGAATGCTTTAACTTTTTCAAGTTCTTTTTTCGCATGTTCGATAGAGACCCTTCCTGAGCTCACCTGATTAGTTTGTCGTCGAAATCGGTCTAACAGTCACGTGACTATTGAGACCCAAACCCCACCATTAAATTTTTTTATTGGCAATATAAGGCATGTAATATGTCATTCGAACGGGAATGACGAGCACGAGACGAATATGACATTCTTTTCGATTTTCGAAATGCTACGTCCGAGAAAATGACCCCCAAAAAGTACTTCAATGACCCCTTATTACGAGCTTTAGCTAAAGCTATATATAAGAATACAAACATGATCAGTACCTTTATGTGCCTGGCCAGCCATCGTTTGCACGAAAACGTGAAAATGGAAGAACTTAACAGCGATATATCAACTTTTGATGAGCTCTCGTGGACCCCTTCAAGCACGTGCACTAATGTTAAGAATATGAACTTAGGGCATGTAATATATCAATCGAATCCTACCGATGAGTCATAAGTGAATACAGTGTTACTTTTTGTTTATCATTTAAGCATTGTTGATGGCAGCCTGGAGCACGTGCCCGTTATGAAGCTTTCTTGATGCACGTGCTCATTTCATTTTAAAATTCAGTGCTGTTAGGTCTATTGTTAAATGTGTTAATTAATGTTAGGGCGATGGTTAAAAATGGCTAAATAACGTTAGGCCTATAGTTAAAATGACTAAATAATATTAGGCCTGTTGTTAAAAATGGCTGATTAATGTTAGGCTTATAGTTAAAAATGGCTAATTAAAGTTAGGCCTATTGTAAAAAATGGCTAATTTATGTTAGGCCTAGAGTTAAAATGACTAAATAATGTTAGGCCTATAGTTCAAAATGGCTAATTAATCTTAGGCCTATTGTTAAAAATGGCTAATTAATCTTAGGCCTATTGTTAAAAATGGCTAATTTATGTTAGGCCTACAGTTAAAATGACTAAATAATGTTAGGCCTATTGTGAAATTTAGCTAATTAATGTTAGGCCTATTGTGAAAATTAGCTAATTAATATTAGGCTTATTGTTAAAATGGCTAATTGAAGTTAGGCCTATATTTTAAAATGACGTGAATGCATATAGAATCAAAGGTATTTCCACTGTTTATTTAAACCAAGTGGAAGTAAAAGTGAGATATTAAAATTACATCTGCGTCAGAGCTAAAGCTCCTTGGAATGCTTAAAAGATTTTACCCGGCAATGCTTTGAAACAATGGTTTTTCTCTCTTGACGTTTATGATAACTTTGATCTAGCAGTGGAAAGAACATAGACCCAGTAGTTTAAAACATTTAGACGTGCGAGGATTTCATTCTCATTTCGCGCGCGTTAGGAAAGATTCGTGTGAGCGCTGCAATCGAATACGTAAATTTACATGCAGTTTTCGCCATTGCTGTATATAAAAATATTACAGTAATATTAAACAACAAATTTTTATATTCTTCTTTTCAGCATATTTGAAAATCGTTTTACGAGTTAAATTCTTGTTTATTTAAGAATTTCCAATTCGGTTTTCAAATTTATATAGTTTTCTCTAAAGTGTCTTAAAATGTAGGTTAGTTCTTGGTATCCATGGCTGATGTCTCGCTGCTATAACACAAAAATGTGCTCTTTTTATCCGCCATAGCGGAAAAATCATTCTTGTTTAAATTAGTTTTATTTTTATCACCATTATTTTTTTATTATTATTTTTCTTTTAAAACTTGAAGCCATGGTTTAATCAGCTATTGTTGACGCAAGTACAAACAGGGGCCGGTCCATTGTTGGCACAAACACAATGATAACAATCAAATAAAAATATACACACAACCAATGACGTATATTAAAGATAGACTCCGAAGCAATTGTTGTAACTTGAAGCAAGTTGGGAAGCTCCATGCCCAGAACTGTCATGGCCGAAAGTGAGTGAAGATGACACAAAACGCATGGCTAAACATGAGAGTAGCTGATTAATAATTCTTTCACACGCCAATCACGGAGTGATAAGTTTATCGTTTCGTTTACTTTGTATTTGAAGTATTTTATTTTATCTTATAAACAATTTTCGATCATGGTTTCAATTTCAATTTCGTTTCGTTCGTCTTTTAGTTATGTACTGTATTTTCATTTTAATTGCGTATTTTTGATTTATGCTTGTGGAAAATGATTCCTGATCCTTTTTCGTGTCTGTTTGTACAGTTGTACGGAGGAATGGTTTTTGAATTAATTATTCCTCGGGCCCAAAATCTTCAAAAACAAAGCAGCCCAGACAGCTAATTATTCCACGGCTCACTCCTGCCCAGAACTGTCATGGCTCAATTTGCTTCACTTTTTGCCGCTGTTAACAATAGGATTCGGAGTCTAATATACGTCATTGCACACAACCCCGAGGCTAACGAGAAAGACAGGCTCCGGCACTGAAAAGTCACATGACCAAGATGGGTCTATTAACAATGTAACTTTCATTGTTTCCATCTTGTATTTTAACAATTAGTGTTTTATCCTTTGTTGGAAACAATGAAGATTGGATTGTTAATAGACCTATCTTGGTCAGGTGACTTTTCAGTGCCGGAGCCTGTATTTCTCGTTAGCCTCGACACAACCCTCTTTTACCTCTTTTATAAAAAAAAACAAAAAAAAACCTCCTTTTAAAACTCTTGGATACGGGCCGCACTTTCCGTTGTGATCTTATTTAATAAATAAAAAGGGAAATTTAGTATTGAAAAAAAACAAAAAAAAACAATTTCAAATGTTCAAATGATTAATTTCGTTTTAGTAGACAACGAAAACAATCTAAAATTATAAATAATATTTTAACAATTCCGGAAAAAAACCCGCACTGTTAATTAAAAAATAATAATTAATAAATTAACTATGATCGAGTCATTAAACTCGATAAACTTAAAAGTCAAGTCATAACCAAACAAAATAGAATTATTTATTTTTGGCATGACCTAGAATTGGGTGGCGCCATCTGTTGAGAGAACGACCAATGTCTTCATTTTAATTCAAAAGTCTTGGGTCGGTGCTTGTAATAAAACGAATCCTTCGCTATAACGGTTAATATTTCACAAAAATATAAAACACCGATTGGTGAAATTTAACTATTACTATAGGGAAGTTGACTATGTTTTAAGGCACGATGCCGTCCATTTCCGCCGTAATTTCGAAAGAACAGGAGGAGGAGAGGATAGGTAGATCGGGAAAAGACCAAAAGAACCGATGACACGGGCATGCATGGACGGCAAATGTGTGAACGAAGTCGGTCGAACACAATTCCCAAAAGATTAAATTCAATGTCTCCGGGGAGTAAATTAAAACGCCCGTGCGAAACAACCGACGACAAAGGACGAGCGGATGGGAAGGAGGGAGGTAAATCGATCAACCATAAGAAAAGAAAATAAAAAAAAATAAAAAAAAAAAAAAAAGAAAGAAAGAAAAAGAAAAAAATGGGGAAAAACTCAACAAACGAATGTGCGGTGTGATCGACGGAGCCACCAAAGCTGCAGGGGGAGAAATGTCGGCCCCGTGAACCTTTACAAATCCTTCGGCCCGTCAAGTGACTCAACTCCGAAGGAGTTCACAAAGAATCAGCGTTGCGCTTCATTTGGTGCTAATTAAAAACAAAGTTGGGGTTGAATGGGCCTCTGGCAAATCTTACTCCACTCTTGAGTTCAGATTTCCTTTTTTTTTCTCCCTTACTCGTACACCTGCTTTAGAAAATTATCATAAAACATTTCATGCTCAGCGACATATTTGTTAATTTAATAAATCATCAAATTTGTTAATTTAATAAATCATCATAAATTTAACCAAGCTTCATGGTTTGCTTCCAGAATAAGAGTTAAATCGCGATTTATTTAGTTGTCCTTCAGAATGCGAGTTTAAATCAAAGAGAATTTTCCCATTAATGTGAGTTAAGGATTAGGGAAACCGACTGAAAAGATTCGTCTATTGCTATTTTGTTGTTAGAACACATTAATTTGTTTCCATCCAATCTAGCTGCTAGCATCTTGCCATGTTTTAGATGTTTCGAAATTTAAAACAGAAAATAAATTCAACACGACGGTATCGGATGCAGGATTTAGAGATGCTGGATTACTAAGTAGGGCAGACTAAAACATACAGGGTGTTTTGTTTGCTATATACCAAAATAAAAAGGCTGTACATTTTTTTCTATATAGGGTATCTCACCTAAATTGAACCAATAGTCAACTTCTAAAATACAAATCTGACAAGAGTACTTTCAATGGAAAAATTATTGTACTTTTATATGCGGATTTTTTATGCTTATTCATTTCATTGCCAAAAAAAAGTTATTTTCGGAAGTCAACTTTGAAATGTGCAATGGAAACCCCTACTTTTAATGGTATTTTCAAGTTGTACACAACATTTGAGAAATGTTTTATTCTTGGTGTTTTTTCAATTGACCCAACCGTTTAGGAGATAGAGGCAGTGAAAGTGTGGTGTGTTTGGATTTAAAGAAAAAGCAAAAAACAGAAATTGTTCCTCAACACAATGGATTATAAATTATAAAGGCACAAAACATGGTGCGAAACGGAGGTCACGTCAAGGTTTAAGATGCAAACGTCGGTATATTAATAAATGTGTTTTTGATGCCAATGTGTCGAAAATTTGAAAAAAAAAAACCGGAGTATTATGAAGATTGGTATTGCTGTCTATTTTTGATATATAGCAAACGAAACCCCTGTAGTATGGGACGGGAGAGGATTTTTCGTTATATATTTGTTTATTTCATAGACCCATTCAACAACTGAGATTACACGAACTCACTGACGTGGAGCAGGAAAAAATGTTTCAAGAGTCTCATGTTTTGATTTTCTTCCCGATGGAACGAAACTGACAACAGAACTTGTGCCTTAGAAATGAACAATCTGCTCATTTCAGAACAGACTTAAACAATAGAATTACACTTTACATAATTTGGTTTTAAACGGTCTCCATAGTGCGAGATGAATCTACGAGATTCACGTACTTTGTAGTACTCAAATTTGGTAATTGCGCCTTCGCCATCCTCATAAGGCGTATTTCGACAGATCTCAGAAAATAAGTGAAAATGTAGCATCATTAAGTTTTTCTGTTTCCAGCGTTATATGTAAGTTATATATTCATTTTCGTTATTTTACAGCTTAGCAGCACTGTCTTCTATGGCAAACCAAGGTCTTTTATAGACCTTGTGGCAAACAGTTCGACACTATCATTAAAAGGAATTTAGGTTTTTTTCAACAAAAACAGCGCAAAAACGTAGAAGTCATGCATTATAGATATTCTAAGCAAAAAATTCATTTTTTTTAATGGGTAAAGAAAAAATATCATTTGATGGGCTCAAACCAAGGTCTATAGATATTAATGGTCATCGAGCTCCCGGTAGGGCGGGAACTCTATTGAAAAGTGGCGCTGCATGTACAATCGTCCTAGAGTACCTTTATAACCACTCTATGGTTATATATGGTTATAAAGGCACTCTAAATCGTCACAACTTAGAGCACTAGATGTAGAGAGTAGCGACAACTCCTGCTTCGGCGCCATTGTTGTGGCAAAAAGCAATCTTCCTAATGCTGCGCTATAGGAAATCCATGATATATCGACTCGAATTATAGTTTGTATAAGACAGAAATAAATACAAAAAGCATCTCAATGTCAGAAAAATTTATTAATTTATTACATAAGTTATAGAATTGAAAATAGAGTCATGTCTAATTGTGATATTTTAACGATTTCCATAAGGGAAAAATTAGCAACTAAAAATGAAAACTAGAGAGATGGAATGTATTGTTTTGTAGACTGGTATGCCTAGCATTATAATAGAATAAAGTTAGATATTATCGCTATTAACGCTAGACATATCAATCTAAAAAAAAAAATACATTCCATCTATTTATTTGCTAATTTTTCCCTTATGGAAATAATTAAAATATCACAATTATTAAACTAATTCAATTATCCTTTTTTTTTAAATATGAATTAATTCGATTAATACTGAATTATATAATTAAATCTCGTTTGTAGATTTTTTTTTCACAGATATAAAGAAGGAAAAAATGATAGTACAAATTAAATGGAATAATAACTTATTTGCTTAAAATTTTTATTAAAAATTATAATTTATGGACAGCGCTGCTCATGCCAGTATATTTATGAATTTTTTTCCGGATTAAGAAGAAAAATCTTTTAAAAAATAAACATTTATAATTTTCTCATAAATGTTATGACAATTCGGGTAAACGGAGCAATGAGATGATTAAGAAATATTGTTTGCGGTGTCTTGTATACTTCTTTTACCAGATATCTTCATGCACTCTTATTCATTTTTCAAGTTCGTATATTAATTTGAAGACAATTTCAGAAACAATAACAAATAGACAATTTTTACCTTTTGTTTCAAAATTAATATATGAATTCAATTCCGTAAATTTTTTTAAAGATTTAATTCTAGCCGATGAATCACCGTTGTCAGATTCCTGTATCTTTTATTTACCTGAGGTACTCTTATTATTGAGCCTGCTAAATAATACAAAGACTACTTTTCGAGTATATTAATGTGCTAAATTAATATTTTTATACATGGTTCTAAATTTTTGTCACCTTTGTCAAACACAATACAGTTTTCTTCATCCTTTATTATTATTATTATTATTATTTATTTATTTATTTTACTTCTTCTTCCGCACTTAATAAATATGCAGGTTCAACGTCGTTTTCTCGTAATACCTCGCATTCATAAAAAATCTTAAAATAAAAAACGAGCATGGAACTGTAATAGATGAATACTTGTATATTGCATTCAGAGCATGTAGCGAGGGGGGAGGGGCACCGGTGCTGTACAGAATACAGTAAGGGGGCAGAATTCTACTAAAGTACAGCAGTGATTGCATGGCAAAATAAGCTAAACGAACGGCGAGCAATTGCTTTTGCCACAACAATGGCTGCCATGGGCCTCGTGACTGCCCTTGAACCAATGAGAGACAGGATTAGCGGTGTAAAAGGATGTCGCTACTCTCTACATCTAGTGCTCTATCCCAACTGCGCCTGCAGTGCCGCCCTATCGGCAGATAGAAACTTTACTTTCATTTTCAGTTTAAATCAGGTTTTAACTTTACTTTCATTTTCAGTTTAAATGAAAAACTCTATCGCAGATCACGGTCGGCCTTTGCAAGATGCGCATTCCGAAATACACTAGCCAGAGGCCAGGGTTTCTCAATGTATAAGGCTGTTTCCCATAGCTCAGACTGGTCGCTACTACTGGCCACTACGACTACGACTGCGACTGAGAAGCCCGATTTGATAAGCGTCGACGCAGTCGTACTCGATTATCGGCAGAAGGTTCCAGTTCCCATAGGCGCGATTTGCAATCACGATCTAACACTGCGCATGTACGGATTGGACGAGAGCCTCTTGTCGAGAGAGAATAAACATGGCGTCTAGTTTATCGATACGTTGGCGAGCGTGTTTTCTTACGTTGTGTACAGCTTTAAAAAAGCCGTATACCCCCTTAAAAATTATCAAATAATAAAGAGGGGGGTTAATGTTAAATTGTCGCGATGACTGAATCCGCAAACTAAATTCTTGCGATGACTGAATCCGCAAACTAAATTCTTGCGATGACTGAATCCGCAAACTGAATTGTCGCGATTCCTGTAACCGGCCGAGGGGAAACCAACTGCCCCCTGTAACCAAATAGGTTGGGGTATATATCAGATTTTTACCCCCGGAGGGGGACGTCGTAGACAGAATGCCGAAGGCGTTCGAGTAACGGAAACCAGCGGCCAGCGAGGCCCGCAGGGCCGAGAGTGGGACTTGCGTTTGCGATTGTGCAGATAGTTAACATTAACCAAGAGGGGAATAGTTATACATTCATCTGTGATAATTTATTTGAGATTCCTCAACACACAAAGGCAAGAGCATGGGAAATCACACCGACGATTCGATGAACTCCCCCTCCCCCTTTGCTAGAGCACGTGGATAACGAGAGAGCTGGAACATTGCTGACAAAGCCCCCGATAAAATTAAAAATTCATTTATTTCACAAAAAAGAATTAAGCTTTTCTAATGTTTTATTTTATATATTATACCTTGAGATAATTAAAAAGGTCACCCAAAATGAATAACTATAAAAGTTCACAAGTTTTAAATTCAGTATTCTACACGGCAAAAAAAAAAAAAGTCAAAATATTTAAAATAGAATCTTCTATGGAATCAAGAAAAGGATTCAAATTAAAAATATTTTCGAATTATATAATTAATTAATCCTTAGAATGTGTAATTAAAAATTTAATTTTCAAATTGCATCAATTTTTTTTTATCAAAATTATATTGAAAATAATGGAATTACAGCCATGGAATAAATATAAAAACATTTTGATGCAATTTAAATAAAGATTTTAGTTGCACATTTTAGATTCATTGTTTAATTCACGTTGCATTGCACTGTATATATTTGGTTATTTAAAAAGTTCTCTTTACAGTAAAAGGTTTTTTTTTAACTAACTTAACTTTCGTCCTAATACAAAAACTCTTGTGAGGTGGAATTTTTTAATTAACTAAATATTTACACATTTTAATTATATATTTCGAAAATATGTGTATTAGTTTCTGATCGAATCCAAATTTTCTAGACATTTTATAAATATTTGTTATTTATTAAAAAATTAGAATATTGACTAGTAAAATAATGCGTTTAAACAGCTCAACTGATGCTACATTTTACTAATATTTATAACCTATACTATCTCAATGTCTCTTTTTAGTTAATTGAATTTTAAATTTGTAATTCTGAATAATGTCTGATCGATTATGGGTAAATAAACTTTGCTCATTTCGATAATTTTTTTAAAAACAATTCTTTTATATAAATTATATGACTTCCTCAACATTCACTGATTATTAACATTTTGCGAGTTACAAAAATCACATTTTTATCGTCATGTAAGCATTCACAGATGGGTTCCCTTCACAGTTCCAAATACATCGATCCAATACAGTGATCCACGTGACCGAAATCGCAGGATCGGACCTAGAAAAGTTTGTACGGTTCAAACTACTGCGACTGACGATTTGTAGTCGCGATTTCAGTCGGGCATACGAATCGGAGCTAAAAATCGGAGGATAAGAAAATCGATTTCCATAGGCTCGACTCAGTCAGATGCGATTATCGCATGATCGCACTTAAAATCGGAGCTATGGGAACCAGCCTTTAAGATGGCGGAGGAGCAATGAGGAAACCGAAACACAATTATCAAAATGGAAACAGTGAATGTAGATGGAGAAACTGCAGAGAAGTTTAATTCAGGTTATTCAATTTCCTCCATAACACTTTCAAGCAAATCATCGTCACTGCTACTTTCGTCTTCGACATTTACAATATGCTTATTTACAACTGTTTGCATGGCATTAAGCATTGACATAATATCGAAACTTTTCTATCACGGTTCGCCATTTGCAAAAATCTCGGGTTTATCGTTAACGCTTTGTTCTTCATGGGGCTGCCTAAACTCCATGATTCGCAGTGCTCACGTGACTCATTCACACGATTGTGCGTTTCGTGCGCGATGGAGAATACGCCTACGGTCAGGACACGATCCCACAATTCTTTGCGCCAGCGGCCATTTTGGTTCTGAACCGAAACTATCCACCCAAGGATAGAATAACAAGGATTGCTTATGCGATGCTACCATCTAGCGAGGAAATATGCAAACAAACTAACTGTGACGTCACTCTTAGACCCAACGAGCAGGCAGCGCAGGAGAAATGCTTGGAATACGCTGTTCTGCTGCCGCGTATAATATAATTTAATAACTTCTTAAAAAAAAAAAAAAAACTCGCAACACATAAAATATTTTACATTTCCAAAAGATAAATGTTGAAAATTTTGGGTGAACAAATTTAAACTCATTAAAAAATTCAATCTGAAATCATGCCATGATTACACTGAATGCAGTGGAGCAGACGTACTTCCAGCGAGATCTCCAATACGACTTGTTAGGTCTACCAGCAGGAGACTACCACCTCGAAAAATTTTAAAGAAGAGTGCTTTAAAATTAAATAATACCGGTACTTAAATTTTTAATATCAGACACTAGCATCGACGTAGCCAAACGCGCAAAGTACCCCCCCTCCACCACCATAAGTCAAGTAAACGTATTTTTGAGTGAGCCCCCAACCCCTCTCGATGTTTAGGATCATCGAACATCTTTGGGACGAATTGGAACGACGTGTGAGATCCAGGATGGTTCGCCCTATATCTGTCCAGGTGGAATGGAGGTCAATACCTGTGGACGCATACCGTAAACTTGTGGACAGTATGTCATGTAGGATGGAGGCAGTGATAGCAGATCGGGGTGGTCCTACACACTAATTATTGAAGCTTTTTGCGGCTTTACGGTAGAGCAACAGGTGTCCCAACTCCTTTGATCATGTAGTGTATTTTACTTATAATAAATAAAGTGCACATATCCTTTAAATTATCGCATTACAATAAAAGTGACTTTTCCAGTTCATGAATTAAGCGAAAGTTTTTCAATTATGAAACTAATATAAAGAACTTATTAATATATCAGATTATGCAATACAACTGTAATATATAATTTATTTTATCTTAAATTTCGAATAAATAAAAAGAGTATGTTACTTGTTATTGTGTTCCTACGCTAAGTGAAGTGAAGGTTGCATGAACTTGTCACTATGTGGAGATTTTTTTTCAAAATCTTAGTTCTGCTTTTAGTTTACGCAAGTGAGAGAACAGATGTACAGAAGCGGAAAATAATTTTTGCTGAAAGCGTAAACTTTTGAAATTCAGTTTTCTGCTTTCTGCCTAATTTTTTACGAAAGTGGGACCCTAGCCTAACTCTTCCTCCCCGAAACATTTTACGCCATTTGCACACTTTGGAATAGTCCAGACAGTAAGCACCGTAAACTTCTATCACTTCTCCATGAATTTCAGCGAGTCTCTTACCTTTTGCGAAAAGAACCCATATAACGACTGTAGATGATGTGATAGCGGCGGCCATTTGTAAAACGACTGATCGCACATAGTGCGCAGAAACAATAGGCGCATTCGGCGGCGCTCAGATCTGACTCAGATCTGAGAGAGCAGCGTTCGGCGAGCACTTTGGTACTTCCGCCTGAGAAGAAAACGTGTTCGGCACGCAACGAATCTGTCAGATTCTGAGCTCAAACGCTCAGCAAGCTTTTCTTTTTCTGAGTGCTCAGACAGAATATGGCGGCGCTCACTGCGATGCGAAGCTATCAAAAAAGCTACGAGAGCCAAATCATGGCCAGCCCCGCCGCCAGAAATGTTTGGGCCCCTGACAACTAGGTACGTGTGGGCCCCTCTGGGCTCTGCCTCGTGCCTGATGCCTGGCTGACGAGGCCCCCCCTTCCGTTGGGGCCCCGGACTAGAGTCCCGTTTGTCCCCCCCTGGCGGCGGCACTTTCATGGCGATGCCCAGTGTACCCTTTCCTCCCTGGCCTTATGGTATACTCTTCTCGCGATCGAATATTAATCATGCTGAGTTGTTCATTTGATGCAGATTTTTATTTCATGTACACTAAAATTAGTAAAACCGCCGTTTCTTCTCAATATTTGTAAAGTCGGTAAAGCCATTTCTTTCTGAGATAAAAGCGCGTTCGGCAACAGTCACTCAGACGCTCAGAAAAGCAGTCAGATACCACGTGACAGTTCTCTCAGATCTGAGCCAGATCTGAGTGCCGCCGAATGCGCCTAATTCTTGTTATGAAATGTCTGTCATGTCAGAGATCTTTAATTCTAACGAGATGCAACAATCCGTATATAGTGAAACTCTCTCTATCCTCTCCCTAACTGCGATTGGTCGAAGCCTAATCACAACTCGACATCGTGCTGCAAGCGCTATGAGCAATTAGTTCTTTTGTTTTCTTTATAAAGAAATGCAATTCATAAATTTTTTATGGTTTCTAAATGCATATTTAATAAAACATAATAATGAGCTAGTTAAACTTTATTTCTATTAAAACAAAAATTCACCTTTTAAACTTCTGAACTGCAATTAGATCAGGGACGCCACGAAGAAAATGGCCGACGATGTTGCTGGTGCATTATGGGAGATAGAAGAGAGAATTTTTTGTGAGTTCTTTTAAGTGTCCAAAATTATTATTTTTAATCCTGTTGGTCATAAAACGTTGAAAGTTTATTTTTGCAGGTGTTTTTTTTTAACAATCTATGTTGTGGATTGTCTAGGAAACCAAGTAATAATCTTCTATCTATCTATCTATCTTCTATACATAGTATAAATCTAAGTCACTTCCCCGGTGTATGTGCTCGATAACCTGAAGAACTACTGCATCGATTTTTATGAAACAAGTTTTGTTTGTTAGGGGATTTATGTAGAAACTTTGTAGGGTAGGTATTAATTCATAAAAATTGGTTTTATATTAAATTATTTACGTTAATTGCTCTCAAAATGCGTCAACATGGCTGCTCATCATATGGTGATCGGCGATCGAAACGCTTAGCGCCATCTCTTGAGCAAACAAACAAACATAAGCTAATTCTACTTCATCTTAATAGCTGAGTAAATTTGCAAGAACATTGTTTCTCACATGGCCAACTGCATGTTGCCTGTTCTAGAGTTAGCGATCCTAGAAATTTATACATTTGCAGTAAAGATGCAACAACATTAAATGTCGTTTATAAGGAAGTACTCAAGACTTAGGTGTAGTCCAAAAACTTCCATTAATTTTTTGACATTAAATAAATGTTTTTTAAAATTTACCTATACTGTATTTTTATTTCATGATTTAAAAAGCCCAGGCAACGCCGGGCGCGGGTTTGCTAGTGTAATCATATGCAGGGTGAGAAGGCAGACCAATCGCAGTTAGAGAGAGGTTAGGGCAGAGGTTAGATGGAGTTTCACTATATGCGAAATGGCTCGCGCAGCTTTCTTCTGGGCAAGTTAGTTGCGCGGGTGTTGCCAGATGGCGCTGTAAGTCTTGGTGATATCTGACGTAATCGAAACGTCTTCAGAGCACTGAAAGCAGACGACAATGGCGACAAGGCAGAGATTTTTAAATATTTCAATTTGTAAAATACGACATGTCCCTTTCATACGGAAAGTTATTTAAATTAAATCAAAATTAAAGAAATTAAGAAAGAAATCAAAATGAGTTCATTTCTATTTATTTAATAAAATAAGTACTTTTTTAGTCGGCCATAGTTCGTTAGACGATGACGACACTTGCAAATGCTCTCTTGTCATTTGAACATTTTTTCTCAGATGGCGCCACGGATATTTTAAATGGAAAAAGTCAAACTGACAGTAGAGGAATCTGACTCACCAGTTTTTTCTGGACATCAATCTTATACAGAGCGAGTCAAACGTCTGTTAACCCCCCATATAATTTCAAGACGAGTAGAGATAAAACAAATTGCTGCAGGCAACATATAGGTATGGGCTAAACAATGGTAGGGTCAAATTTGACCCCTTTGATCTTGAATTTTAAACCAAGCACTTTGTAACCGTTACAGGGTAGAGAAAAATTTCCAATTGTACAGTTGTAGAGCTCAAAAATAAAATAATAATAATAAAAAAAAAGATTAAAAATAAGCGTAAAAATAAACCCACTACAAGAAAACGAAATTTCAGTGCTCAAGCTACATTGAGTTTTGTCAGTGAATGAAGTGCTCAATGCGGTGTCCTTCTGAACCCATCACATTTAACATGCGGGTTTTTCACAGAACCCATATTTAATTCTCATGGTTTCTTTTCAGCAATCATGATGGATGTTCTGGTGGGTGTCTTAAGTTCTATGATGGGTGTTATGTCTGTACAAGCATTTACTGATGCTGGTATACCTTGTCTTTGATATATCCCCAAAGGAAAAGATCAGGTGGTGTCAAATCAGGCGAACGTGGTGTTAAATGTGATGGGTTCTGTGAAATTTATTTCTAAGTATTTACTATAATTGAATTTGCTAATATATCATCCAATGCAGTCAAACGTGTTTTAGGCTGTGGATGAATCGCGGTCCAAGTCAAAGCGGCCAGAGAAGTATGGTGGAAAGAAAGAGCTCACAGACCGAGTATCGCGCATTGGTCGACCAATTGCTTTGCAAATAGCCAACGAAAGTTTCGATGCGCTTATGAATTACACCGAAAATGCAGCCAATATTGCTTGATGAAACAGGTGAAATCTAACACGGCCCCCGTTATATTTGGCGCATATGCTTTGTGAATAAGCGCTTGGCAATCGAATATTCTTTGAAAGTTTGCTTGGAGAAGCAGAGGGCAAAATCGTCAGGTTTACACTGCGAAAGTTTCCCTGGAAAGTTTCATGTGGGATATCGACATTTCGTTACAAGACTAATCGCGACGGAAAATTCGTTCCTGCGGTAAGTCCTGACAGAGACAGCTGGTTCCGAAAAATCTGTCTGGTCATTTTAATACAGAGTGTCCATAATTAAAAGACTCTAACTAAGGAAACCAGTCATCAGAAAAGTGTGAAATTCTGAGGAGGACGTAATGAAGGGATGGGAATTTGTTTCAGCGGGAAAAAAACTACTTACGAATTTCGCCACCAGAGGCCGTTTTCCGTTGAATACCTGTAGTAAAAATGTAAATTTATGTGCCGTCACGCAGCAGCTGTTATCTATAAAACCGAGGAACATTCGCGGAGATCCTGTGTTCAATGTGTATGCTACTCACAATGACGTTAAGTTACGAACTCGCGCGTGGTTAGTGAAATTGTTTTTACCGTACAGTATTTCCGCAGTAGCTGCTAAACGGAAATTTCGGACTTTGAAGGGGATGCGAAACAGTCCCATGAATATGAAAAACCTTCGGAAAATGATAACGAAATTTGAAGAAACAGGATCATTGTCAGTTCGTCCTGGCAGAGGAAGAAAACCCGTGTCTGCAGACGCATTAGAGGAGGTTCTGCGTCAGGTGGAAGAGGACAGAGCTGCAAATTCCCATGGTAGCACCTGTGTCCGGCGTGTAGCACAGGCATTAGATAGGCCACGTTCATAAGATCATGCGGAATATCCTCCAATATTATCCGTAAAAGCTTTCACTTGTGCAGCAAGTGCTTCCATATGATTGTGACTATCGACTCCAGTTCTCACTTCAGGTTCTTGCTCGCGTTGAGGTCGATGCAGAATGGCCGTGAAATATCCTCTGGACAGGCGAAGCGCATTTTCACTTGCACAGCGCAGTGAATACACACAACTGCCGCATTTGGGAACCAGATAATCCGCACGCTTTCTTAGCGGTTCCGTTGCATTCCCCAAAAGTGACGGTATGGTGTGTATTTTCGGCCCCTACTTCTTAGAGGAGTTAAGTTCTAGAAGTCCAGTTATTAGAGAACGAAATTGTTCCGGCTCTGCAAGCCCGTCAGTGCCTTGCACGCACAATCTGTATGCAAGACGGAGCTCCTCCACACATTGCACTATGTGTTAAGGACGTTCTTAGACGACATTTTACAGAAGAATGTGCCATCAGCCGTCACTTTCGTCAAGTGTGGCCTGGCCAATCTCCAGACCTCACTCCATGCAACTTCTGGCTTTGGGGACATTTGAAACATCTGGTAAGTCGTGACAACCCAAGAACTTTACCTTATCTTAAAGACAGCATTTCAGGCCACCTGCGCAACATTTCGCCGCACACACTTCGATCAGCTGTGGAACATGCCATCTTGCGATTTCAGATGTTATCTGAAAATAATGGCCATCATGTGTATATATTATGGTGTAATTTATTGTGTTTTACACATGTTGAACTTCTTAAACTATTGTACACGTATGGCTAAATGTGTAATTAGTTATTAAAACGCCCTCTGGTGGCGAAATTCGTTACGTCCTCCGCAAAATTTCACACTTCTGAGGACTGGTTCCGCCTGTAGGAAGCTTTGCAATAGGGTCCTTTAATTATGGACACCCTGTATATCAATAACCATACAATTAGCGGACTTGAAAATCATCGTTCATTATTGAAAAAGAAATTCTAAAAATCATGCTTTTTTTGTTGAAACAATGAAAATATGATTTTTCCAATTTTAAGTCTATTCTTCTTCTTCCGTCCTTAGCTGGCGGCTAGATGAGACGGTTGGCTGCACAGTCAGTACGCTGCTGTAGGTTCCGCGGGATTTCGGGCATGCTCTATGATGTTCTTTCATGTTTTACGATCCATGGCGACAGTCCGAGACGTCGGCTCTTCAGGTCGTCTTCCACCTGCTTGGGCCACGTTTCGGCGCGGTCCGTTTAATTCCCCATTGGGCCCGTCGTTGCCTCCAAAGAATGCTAATATTAATACAGTATTTTAATTAAAATTAATAACATACAAACTCAAAATGATTGTTTCTTTGTGCTTTGATTGGGTCAAATTTTGCAAAGTGGCCTTTTGAACTAGAGGAAATTACTGGCTCCGTTATTCCGCTACTTAATAACAATAATAATGACTTGCGCTATCCAATCCAAGTGACCTGTGGGATAAATACGATGTCAAAGGGAACAAAGGAGATTTAAATTTACCCCCTCCCCCCTTTTCATTTTAAGCCCTGCTTCTGTCAACGGTAAAACTGTTAACAGTATCAACACAAACAGGTTTTGATGTCTTTGATTCAGGCATTCTACTAGGAAAAGCTATGATACAGAGGAGTTGAAAACATTGTCCAAATCAATAAGCATCTTTTAATGGATGACCAAAAATTGGCGTACAACGCAATAATGGACTTACTGAAAATGAAAATGAAGGGCTCTGTGAGGTAGAGGAAGAATATTTCTAATCAATTTGTTACTTGGACTAATTCTGGCACAAAATGAAATCGCTCTTAAAGCACATTCTGCTCTACATCTCGCACAATCGGAAATACGTGTATTGAGTAGCTAAAATATTAAAAATGAGCAAACTTAGAGTTTGAGAATAGTGCACCATGGAACAAACTACTTAACGCTCTTGATCGAACAAATAACGAAATAATGGACGGAGCTTTTGTCGTTTCGGCTGGCGACTTCTGCCAAACATTTCCCGTTATTCAACGATCTTGCTGATGAGCTTAATGCATCATATATTTTAAAATCGGACACAGACGGTTCATTTGCGAATTCGTTTACTGGGAGATATAGCGTCCCATAAGTTAGCGCAACAAATACTGACTTCGGAGATGACAAATTTTCCTCTGACATACGAGGGGAGATCAAAAAGTAAGTTGCACTTCCACGGTATGGTCATTTATTACACCACCTATACAAAAGCAACACGGCTATAGCAGCATACAATGTAGGTTCACTTTTCCACATAGTCCCCAAGAGACCCTAAACATTTATCCGAACGATCAACCAACTTTTCGATTCCGGATGCATAGAAATCTCCTCCAGCGTTTTGTAACCACACGGTGACAGCCGCTTTCACCTCCTCATCGTTTCGAAATCGTTGTCCACCGAGTTCCGTTTTGAGCTTACCAAAAAGATGAAAGTCGCATGGCACTAATCAGGACTGTATGGAGGATGTTGCCAAACCTCCCACTTGAATCGCTGCAGCAGTTCGCACGTTTGGCGGGCCTTGTGAGGTGTTGCGCTATCGTGCAACAAAATCACACCGGCGCTCAATTTCCATATACAGCAGTGATTTCACGATGAATGTCCGTGCAATTCACCCGTTTGGCCCATAGAAATCGGATTGCTGCTCGCACCTCAAGTTTGGAGTGGACATCCAGTTGACGCGCCATTGCTTTTAGCCCGCTAGTCACACAAAACACGACGGGAAACCACAGCAACCGTCCTATCCGACGTCTGCACAGTTAATGTCCCTTTCTCCGCTTTGCCCAAGATTGCGACACACAGCACGCTCCTGCGGCGAGTTAGTGCAACTTACTTTTTGATCTCCCCTCGTAGTTATATCTTTCTCTGTGGATTTTTGCGTAATGGTGTCATCGGTTCAGGACATTGTTGACAAACTTTAAAAATCACCAGTGGCTTTGTGAACGTGCCATTCTAGCGCCTAAGAACGATAGCGCGATAGCATTCAGATACATGCTAGACTTCCCAGCTTCACGGCGACCTACTCTCAGTGGCCAATTTATTATGAACACCTAACAGTTTTAAACAAATTAACTATGGCGTCACGCTGTTGTCGCTAGAGGACGAGACTGATATAAAAAAAGGAAAGCTTAGTTCTTACGACAGGAGTAGAAAGTGATTTGTTTGTGAAGGTATGGGTAAACAACACGATTTGACATGCTTCGAATGTGGAATGATTGTTGAGTTCGGAGCCATGGAGTGAGTATCAGCGTAACTGCCACATTCGCGATATGTTCAAAAGCAGCTGTTGTTAAAGCGTTTAAAGACTGGACTGCCAGCCAAAAAACTGAGTTTCAACGTAAAACTCGTGGTCTTCATCGATTAGTGAATGCCCGAGCGGAACTGAGTGTCCAGAATTGTAAAGGACAACAGAATGGCAACAGTGCAGCAAATTACAGCACTTTTTAATCAAAGAACCCCTCAAATGATCTCTGAATTGTTCAATATATCTAAATATCGTTGCTGACTTTCAACAAGATAATGCGTCCTACCATAGTAATCATAATGTTCAGGAGATTTTACTCTGCTTAGGTGGCCCCCACAATCCCCAGATCTCAATCACATTGAATATTTATGGGAAAGTTGAAAAGTTTCATCAGACAGCTGGGTCCACAACCAACAAATCTTAGAAACTGGAAAGTGTTACTCATCAATCATGGTCTCAAATTCCACAAATCACCTATCAACATCTCGTGGGATCCATGCCAAGATAATCCACGCAGTATTAAGGGCAAAGATGGCCCAATGAAGTGCTGAGGAGTTGATCATAATAAAGTGGCGACTCAGTGAATAAGTTAGCAAGTCATGAATAGTGAGCAAGCTGTGTTTTATCCCGCGGAGTTCCCGAACTCTTTGGAATACCAACATATAAGCTGAAGTTAAAGTTGGAACGCTGATAATGCTATTGCATAAAATTTAAATTATGCAAAGAACAAGATTATGTGGAAGGAACCTTATGCTGAACGACCCGACCTAGAAGCAACTTGGTTTAACTCCCAATGGATCTGAATTAAAATTGCAAATGACCGTTATCGTTGCTTTCAGTCCGTGCATGGCCACAAAATGGATCTGTGCCTTACGCCAGAAGCGGATCACCCGCAGGATATTGCTCAGCAACAGAGTACACGACAATTGATTCAGAAAACTAGATTGACCCACAAAAACGTTTGGCGCATCCTCAAAATAAGCTCGGTAGATACAGGGTGTCTTAAGTCAAGGTTAACATTTCGTAGCTCGCTACAGCAAAAACTATGCATCAGAAAATCATGAAAGTTTGGGAATGCCTAATTACATGATGGGAACTTTTTCCAGAGCAAAAAAAAAAAAAAAGTTAGTTCCAAAAACCACCACTAGAGGGCATACTATATTTTTATAGAAAACGTAACAATGAACTATACAATTGTAGTGTAAACGTTTTTGAAGAATCCTGTGGACAGTTGCACGAGGTTGGTCTACAGCTCCTACAATAAGCTGAACACTAGTGTTGCCCATGAAATTTGACATCCTGTGCTCTATCACTTGCGTCGCTACATCATCCACCATCTGAGGATCCACCATCATCCTGTCCTCTTCCTGGCTGAACAACCAATGATCCTGTTTCTTCAAATTTCACAATCTTCTTCCTAGTCCATTGCCTTCTTGAATGGACCTTCTGGTAACATCTTCAAAGAACGAAATTTTCCCAAAGCTTCAGTAGCAAATTCACCGTTTTGCTAAAACAATTTTACTAGCAAAGCACATTCTAGAAGAGTCAAAGTCAATTTTAAACAAGCTAAACAATTATAACTTTGGTTCTGCATTAGCACCTTTACATAACCAAAATTAGCATCTGCCAGTATTTCATCTTGAAATGCGCCTTCTATTGAGGTTTTTGGAACTACTTATTTTTGCTCTGAAAAAAAAATTCTCATCATGTAATTAGGGCCTTCCCAAAAGTTCACGACTTTCTGGTGAGTAGTGGTTTTTGTTGTGGCGAGCTACGGAATGTTGACTTTAATTTGATACACCCTGTATTTCGTCGCAGATAACGACAAGAAACACTCCGCTGAAGGAATGCAACGGCTCCCACGAATCTAGAAATAAATTGAACTTTATTTATAACCCTCATGTTAACCATTCAAATAGCTGAACGACATTAGCACAATGTTAAAAAAAACCAACACAAAAAGCAAAACAATATGTACGTTCAGCATAATGACTCGCTACTACAACGCGAAACTTTGTCTAGGTTTTTTTTTTATCAAGAAGGGTATTCCGATAAAGTAATTCAAAAACAATTTTCAAAATAAAAGTAAGAAGAAATTACGACAAAAAAGTATAACTCCACTCCCGTTTTACCTCGTCTGTGTTTCCGGCCGATCCTTCCGACTCTCTAGTCGCATCCGGGGAAGACGGCGAAGGAAGACGCTTCTGCCTCTCCATCGTCTCGGCATCAAACGACGCCACCTCCACTACTATTGCTCCCACTATTCCTATTATTGCTCCCACTTTCTCTTCGTTATTTCTTTACCACAGAATTCCTTGTTTGAATCAGCAAAAATAAAAAAAAAATATCTGAAGCTATCACCTGGCAATTAAAAAAAAAAAAAGAGTAAATAAATAATTAACAAATAAATAATACATTAGAAAATGTTTTTTGATTAAATTCTATTAAGAACAAGATTAAACAGAGTTTAAATAAACAGAGTATAAAAAACCCGACTTTGATGAAACTTTCACTATCACCTAGCTATATCAGTCCATATCTTGAAAACTACTGAACCGATTTGGATGAAACTTGGACTGTTCCCTAAGTTGAAAGATACTTAATCCAATAAAAAAGAATTATCGCAATTCGATTTCTAGTTTCTGAGAAATACGTGGACAAACAAACAAACAAACACACAAACATACATACATACATACACACACACACACACACACACACACTTATGAAATTTGGCACACCTGTTTAGAAGCCCACATAGACTAACATATACGAACATTGTGCAATTCCAACAATATTACATACATACGCGTCGAATTGATAACCTTCTTTTGAAGTCGGTTAAAAATTAGTCTTGGTTACTAGTTATTAAAAACCGTTCGAATTTCTGACAGTTTGGAGTTAATTAGGAGTTGAAGTATTTTTTTTATTTTAATTTTATTATCTCTTTTAAAGTTTAATTCATAAATCCATTATATGAAGGAGGGGATGAATTCGAAAGATGCGTGCCCCGGTGTTGGAAAGCGAAAAGTCAAATTTCCCACAAGAAAAGTCTTCCGCGAATTGAATTTTAATTGTGGACAATCGATTTTTATAAAAACAAAACCTTTGGAATTTTAAAAGAAAATTTCTGCATTAGTTACAAACTAAGTAAAGCAACTGTTTAAAAGTCTAAACATATTTATATTCTATATTATTATTTACATCTGAAAAAAAATATTCAAGGGATCCATTATAATAACTGATTTATTATACATTATTTAATATAATTATTCTTATTCAAAAGCTAAACAAACATTAAAATTAACAGTGGGGGCACCATTTATAGCAATGACCGAATCAATGGCGATTGCGTGCCAAAGAAATGACCATAAATATTTATTAGCTGCTAACGTCCCCTATATTGTTGCCTTTAGAAGAGAAACTGGTTCTTTTGAATTCATAAAAAGCTTGCGACGAGTGGGTCGAATTAATAAATCATTACACGATTGTTTTTGACTAATTGGTTTTATTTATTAATCTTTGCTTTCAAAAAACGAGAGGGGGAAATAACATTCAACTATCTACACACACGAATTAATGAAATTTTAGACGAGATAAAGCAATAGATTTAAATCATCTAAACACTACCGTTTAACATAAATCGATGACCACAAGGGGCGAATTCTGCAACGAAGTTTTTATTTTTAAACTGAATTAAAATCCAGAACTCCAGCTGCAACTTAATGTAACATTTGCAATAAAGTGGACGAGTACATTATTAAGGTAGTCGAAAGTAGAAAGACCATTTCACTGCATTTCGATTAATAATTTTCGCCCGATAATTAAGCTAAGAATGAAAATATAAAACATTCCAAAGAATTAAAAGACCCATTATATTGGGTGAAGTGTAATATCCCAATAAGAATGAGATACAAGCATACACGAAAAGATTTAAAGCACTCCAATGCCTATCATACACATAGGCCATCGAGTTGAAATCTGATGGGTGAGTGAGAGAACGTGGAAATTCGAACCCCTTTTCCCTTACGTTT
The DNA here is from genome assembly GCA_023313115.1 of Rhysida immarginata. Taxonomy (NCBI): domain Eukaryota; kingdom Metazoa; phylum Arthropoda; class Chilopoda; order Scolopendromorpha; family Scolopendridae; genus Rhysida; species Rhysida immarginata. The sequence continues at coordinate 243,384 of JAHWFO010046501.1, read as the reverse complement.
TGAATGGCTATGCGATATTAAATAATTTTTGCTAATAAATTTAGCATTATGGTTATACCCGAGCTTGGTTATGTCGTTACATTGCGCCGGATCCGTTTTTATTAGTCTAAGTCGGCAATGCAATATTACGCCACCAGGAAATCGCAGCTAATTTGATATTCATATTCATATATTTGCATATTTACTACTGGTAGAGCGGTTATTACAAAGAGAACCAAAAATTACAAGGAAAAAAAAAAATACATGTTACCATATTAAGATAGCTATAATATTTATAATTAATCAATTTTCTTAGGTTTTTAAAAAATAAAATTTCTTTAGTTTTTTATTTAGATCATGGAAAGTTGTTTTACAATTTTTTACGACTTTTCTTAAATCGATTGGTTTCCGAAAATAACTATTAAAAGGGAATCTTTTCCTTCAGATTAAATTTTATCATTAACAATTTAAATCGCTTTATTGGCCGACCACTAACCAAGACTGGTGGCTATGTGTTCATTTCCTCAACTCAATTTTTTTTTTTAAACTGAAATAGTCTTCAAATCTCATATTTCGAAAAGATATGTTGAAATCTTGAGGAAAAAAAAATAAAGAAAGAAAAGAAAAGAAAGATATCTATCTGTGCAATTTCGTGCAGTTAACTCCTCCGAAACGGCAAACAGCAAAATTAAATGAATTGATACATACTCAGAGGATTCCTTAAACTGTGCCTTGGCGGTTTTTTTTTTTGGTTTATTTTTTTTTTTTAAGATAATTAAGCCTTTTTAGTTTTTCTAAAAATGAAGAAATGGTTGTAACATTCATACCAGCGAAGCAAAGTCCATAAATTCGACATGATGGACACCTCTCATTGAGATGAATGATTTTTGTAAATAAATAGTTTGGCTCTTATGAGCTATCTCGAAATTATTCAGGATTTTACCCTCTCCCCCCCCCCCCCTCCCCAACAGAAAAAAATTATTTTCATTTTTCTTCATGACATAGTGGACATAGCGAGAGACTTGCGAATGTATCATTCCACCATTTCATTTTGAATGTTTTTTAAATAAAATAGAAATTTTGCTATCATTTCTCAGTAAGAAGTAAGATGTATTTTACACGGAAAATATCAGATAAGAGCATTCAGTCTGCTAGATGTCTGAAATTACAAAAACTAGTGACGGATTGATAACGTTTTAACTATTAATAGTACGTAGTTCATTGCTGTAAGTTAAAGAATATGGGGACCTCAAAGCAAATTTTGTCTCAAAGATCATTCTAAGAGCTATAATAGTTTTTAATAAATTATTATGAAATGAAGAACTTTTTTGTAATTGAAAGAGGATATTTTTAAAATTACGACTAATGACCACCCTCGGATGAAATCGAAAATATTTGTGACGTTATCATAACGGGCCACAACTCGGATGGTGTAAACTCGAGGTCTACACTCCATTGTATGCAACCCTTCGATCAAGAAAATCAATCTGTAGAAAGTAATATTAATAAACAGAAAAAAAAACAAAAACAAAAAAACGTCTTGCAGCTACAACAATCACTCACAATTAGAAATTGATAAGTCGCCGTTTCAATAATGTGACAAATAATATTTTAACTCTATTTAGTAGTCATTAGCAAATGATTAATAAGTATCAACCGTGGAGTGTAGACCTCGAGTTACACCATCATATATGAATATAGAATTCGAAAATAAATTTTCATAAAGTTGGATGAATTTAAAATTTAAAAGACAAGAGCAAACAACATTTATACAAGATTGCCCGATGGGAATCCCAAAATAAGGATATCCACGTTCTCTTACTTCATTGCCTTTGTGACAGGACCTTCATTTCGAAAATTCCGAAGAAATCTTTTAAGAAAACGGCCATAACCTCATCAAAATTTATATAACAAGTGACTGACAAATTTAATTAGAGATAGTTAGTTTTTATAGATAAACTATCTGCATTACCTTCTTTTTTTTTGGATTAAGGGTTTAGATTTTACATTTTGTTGAGATTTTTCCTTTTATTTATTTATTTATTTATTTATTCTATTAATGTTACCATTTACCTCAACGTTCAGATTTTAGATTTGTAAAATAATAACATTAATAAATTAATGCTTGAAATTAAAATAATTCGTGGAAAATGTTATTGCTACTCCTGTTTAGCGAAATTTGTGAAACGTTGTGATGGTCACCGAGCAAAGCTCAAGGTCCCGATTTATGACGCAATTTATTCACAGACTCTCAATTGATTAATTACAACAATTGGGCAGAGTACGATAATTATTAATAATGTACATTAGAATTCATACTACACAGTGAATATGCCAGCTTTATAAATATTTTACTGGATACTTCTACGTACAGCGTATTAACGGGTGCCATAGTCGAGTATTATTAAAAAATATATACAATTAAATAAATTAATCAACTAAGTTTGGAAAAAAAAAAAACTTTAATGAAACTATTATGTGCACATGACAAAAACGGATCGTCCTGAGGAGTTCCAAATTCTTCTTAGCAGATGTTTTAAAGGGCAAAAAGCCAGGAAAATTATTACGTTTTATTATTATTTTTTTTCGGTCAATACTAATTAACAGGAAAACTGTCGTAAATTTATTACAAACACCGAAATGGTTTTCATAGCCTGCAACCCGAGTTAAGCGGATTTAACCTGAAATAGGTTAGATTTAGGAAAATTTTCCAAGTTTCAAATTCCGAGGGAAGAGAAAAAAAAAAAAATAATAATAATAATAAAAAGAAAAAGGAGCAAAAAAAAAAAAAACCGAGCCTGTATTACGTTTTTTGACCTTTATAATAAAAATACGACACTTAATCATTTTCTAATTATGTACAATAATTAATAGAGTTGTGTAAATGAAGGGGTTAAGTGAAATATTTTTATTTATTTTTTTTCAGAAATCCATGTCTAGATTACTTCCAATTCGTTAGTTAAATGTTTAGTGGTTGTAAGTCGCGATAAAATTTATCATTTGAATCCTTTTCTGTACTAAGTCGAGGGGCAAAAAATTTTCTCGAAAGGGTAGCTGAACGAAATGTTTAATTGATCATAAAATTGGGAAGTAAACACATTTAGCTGCGTCGTGTAATAAAGCAAAATCACAAATGAGGTTCACGTAAGAGACTGGCGCAAATAACGTAATAGCTGCGATAAGGGCGGACGAAGGGGGAGAAAACAGTGAGTGGATACAAATTTTCGAGTAGTACACGTGAATTTTGTAACCTGACACCATGAATGAATGGGAACGTTTCATTAAAAGAAAAACACAAGGGGGTTGAGTGTGTGCCAACTTTTCGGTTTATTTTTTATTGGAAGGAATGGTTACATTTTATTGCGTTTTAAAAGCTTCTTTCTTGTAGGGATTTCCCAAAAGATGACCAGCTTTGAAACTTACCTCCTTGGCGCTATCACCACCTCGTCTAACAAGCCGGAACCCATTGCATCGCATCGCAACACGGACGCCATTCCTGAGGGAAGTGACGTTGGCCTTCTCACTGTCCTGATACTTCTTCGCTGCGTCCTTGTCGGCGGTGTCTCAACTCCCACTGCTGTGATGTCTAATGCCCATCATATTCGCTTCGCATTTGACCTCAACATAACCTTACTTCTTGATAAATGTCAACTCAAGACCTTTCGGGTGGATAATAGCTGTCATTTCAAGTAGATTGTATGGAACTGCTTAGGATTTCTTTACGTATCCCTCCGCATCATTTGTAAACAACTTGCTAGAAGCACGTGCACGAAGAAACAAAGTTTTTTCCCTCCAATTTTTTATGTGAAATTTGGCTACTTATTAAGTTACGATTGCCTAAGAAATAAATATTCTCTCGTGAATTATTATTATGTTACTTTCTTCAATTTTTCCTGCCAGAATTAAATATCATTAGACCACTGTTGAAACTCCCTCCTTCCCATCTCAGAAAGAAAAAAAAATATCCAGATGAATAGAGAAATATTTAACTTTATATATAATTTACCCCCCCCCCCCCCCCAATTATAACATTACTTTTTATCGCGCAATAAAAACTCCATTATAAAGATTAATTTTTGCCACGCCCCCTTAAAGAACGATGCTTTAACTTATCCAAAAAAGAAAAAAAAATGACAGTTCATCTTTGATATTTTATATC
>JAHWFO010046501.1:212110-239146 GCA_023313115.1 Rhysida immarginata | reverse complement strand
TCCAAAAAAGAAAAAAAAATGACAGTTCATCTTTGATATTTTATATCTAACCCTGTAAGGGTACAGTTTTATATAAATAATAATACATGACTACCTCATGTCCCCTAGTGAAAAAACTCGTTTAATAAAGTATGCCCATATATTCCACGGTAGGACAGCTTCCAAGGTAAAATTTTGATACAAGTTTCAAAGTTTTCTACGATAAATATCTCGAAAAATAAAAAAATTATAAATTATATAAAAGACAAGCCTCTCCGTTTTAGTCAAATAAAAATTTCGAAAAGGTCACAGTGGATAATAATTATAAATTTTAATATAGTCAAATTTTATTGAGTGTAAGTATAAATAAAACAAGAGCAAACAAAGAATTATTAAAAATATTTTCTTCTTTATTTAACAATATGGTTTCTCTAAGAATTCGAAACAATTCAGCTGCAATAATTTTTTATACACTCAATTATAACATTCTTTAGTTTTGTGAAATGTCAACATAAGTGATGATTAATTCAACAATGATGATAATAAGCGTTTTTATTATACATAACCTCTTTTAAAACCTTAATTTAAAAGACGGAAATAATTTTATGGTGCATTAAAAATGAAGTCATGATAACACAGTGATAAATGTTTAACTTCTGAATTAACATGCAGTTCATGTTATCAAGCAGTATCTTTCAATGGATTAAGGAAAAAAAGAAAAAAAAGTGTTAATCTTAACTAATGATCATTTTATCTTAATTATGTAATAAAACCATTTACAATGTTCAAAGTACTAAATCTCAGAATGTTATACAAATCTTGCATCTACAACCACATTCAAATAGACTACTATAAAAATTAGTGAAGAGATTTTTGATGTCAAGTTGAATTTATTTTTCTACAATTATTTGATTGGTATTTTGATATTGAAATGTAAAACTAGGGAAAGGCTATCCATTTGCACTCAATCCATTTCCTTTATGCACATTGTATCCGAAAATGCTAATTATTGATCTATTAATTTCAAACTTCCTTAATTAAACAGATAAACATTAGCTGTGTTTGACATGGTCTAGTAAATGATCATTTCTCAAGATTGGCAAGTCACATATAAAAATTGGATGTGAATCTGGTTTTTTTTTCTTCTTTTTTTTTTTTTAAACACTTGGCCAACCACAATCAAATCAACAATATCACAACAGGTAAGGTGCCTATACTATGCAGGGTACCAATCGATGGTATGAAGTATTAAAATGATTTACATTATAACAATCTATCTGAATGAAAAATAAATTTCTAAATTCTAAATAATATGTCTTCTTTTGAGCATTTCAAGTAATTCATATATTACAACTTAATAAAGTACCAAAATTTACTGTGTAGAGCCCACACCAGTTAAATACTCCCTTGCCAAAAAATTAAAAACCCTATAAGCCCACACCTTAACTACATCGCTAACGTTCACTGAATCCTCAAATTGTCTCGAGAATAGTTTGGAATAAATTCAGAAAAAAGAATAAATTCAAGGAAGTGTTGAAAAGTCTCTCAGTTTCACTTTTACTTTAGTCATATCGCAGATTTTCAAAGATTAACGATTCTATTTATTTATTTAATTAATTTACAATAACAGAACTATAAATTGGCAATAATCATAATACAACAATATAAAAGGAAAAAAAATTCAAATAAGATAAATTCAGTAATTTTTGCATCAAAAGAATAAAAAGGCGCCCAAAAGGCCAGGGGGGCCTGTCCAGGGGCATCCTTAAAAAAATAAAATAAAAAACGGCATAGCCCACGGGCAATACACAGTAAATCATGGTAGTTCATATTAACACTTAAATAAATATATCAGTTTCATAAAGAATATTAGGTAAATACAGAAATACAGCATTTCCAGCAGATGAAGAAAGTTTGTTCTAATATATAATAAAGAGAAAAATGCATTTTAAACATAGTTAATGTGATGTTGTTAAGAGGTGTTAAATTGACAAAAATTATTGTTTACTTTCTACTAATTGCCCCTTTTTGAAAATGTATAATTTTAACAAATAAATAAATAAAATAGAATTATTGTTTCAATACATTTTTACTTCTATTTTATTTATTTATGTTTCTTAGAGGGAAATTAATAGAAAGTAAACAATAATATATAGAAAATGCATGTTGACAAATGTCATTGTTAAAATTTCAACAACTTATCATTGATTCAAATGAAGCATTACCTATATTTACATTATTGGCAATATTCAAATGTACCTATCTTTACAATAATAAGCTTTATTTGTACAAAATTTTCTACCATTCCTATTGAATGGCAATTCGTTTTAATCCCTTTCCCATTCAAAAAATATGCCATCCCAAGCTGGCATGGGGGCATACTTTCACATAATCTATTCTATTTACTGTATTAGGATCTTTTTAATAGTCAATAAATGTTTTAAACAGAAAAAAAATTCATTCAATTTAATGAAATTTTTAGAATCCTTTATATCACTGTGTATTCAGCAAAGATAGTTTTATATTAAAATTTTAAGACCTTTCAAATTTCTAAATCAATTTAACCTTTTTGCTGTGTAAAGCAGATATATCCACACAAAATTTCATTACTGCTATCTGCAGAAATCGGATTCATCCCATAGGCTTTAAAAAGCTTCCTGTTATGCTGCTAAAAGTGGATAATTCCATCTTATCAGGAATGAAAATGAAATTCAATTACAAAGTCAAAAGGTTAAAAGTAATAATAATAAATCACAAAAGTCAAAAGCTTAAGAAAGACATAACATATACAGAATAACAAGAACTATGCATCTGTAAATGCATCTATGCATCTGGCAGTGTTCAGTATGCCAGCTTCGAGTCGAGTGGGGAAACTTATATAGGACTCGAATAATGGATAACGGAGTTAATCCCTATTCAGAGTTCAATCAGCCTTTACAATTTCCTCTCCTTACTTCCTTGTTCAGGACTAGCTGCTTGACTCACATCGTTCACTGAACCAATGTCTACTATCTAAAGCCAATGCTGTGAACGCAGCCTAGCACAGGCTGCCAGTCAAAATTGCAACTCTGTCCCTAGATCCATCCTAGTTGTGCTGAACAATATTTATTTATTTATTTATTTATTTATTTATTTATTATTATTGTAGCAGCAGTAAACCAAGGAGATGCATAATAAAATTTATGGCACTGGATATTAACAGGCAAAAGCCCAAAAACAGGAATTAATGAAATAAACATTAAAACTATTGAGAAAAAAAAGGAAAAAAACAAAGAAGACACATTGAAATCAAAACATATCAACATCAATCATAAATATGCAAACAGTTATTAAAAATGGTAGTAATTTTAGAAACAGGATCGGTTCAGCAAGGATTTATAGGACAATTAACATTCACCAGCCTTATTGAAGAGTCAATAAGATAATTAAAAATTTTATTTACCTTGCAAGAAAAAGTAACAATATTGGACTTATTTACACTTAGATTTAAGCCAATTTTTTGTAACCACTGCTCAATTAAGTTTATATGTCTCTGAAACGCACTAGCACCATCAAAACATTTCGGACAAAAACTTCAAATCATCTGCGTAAAGAAGCATTTTGATGTTATCATTATTCATAATAGAGCCTATGTCAGCAATATAGAAATTAAAGCAAATTGGGCCTAATGAAGAGCCTTGTGGAACACCACTAAGAGTCCAATTATTTATGGCCTGTCCAATTCCAAGATCTTTATATTTATTTATTTACCAAGTATGAGAAATTCCCAGTCGGGCCCTGTATGGCTAGGGGCCGACATGTTGGGTCCCCGAAAGGGAGTATTCAAGAATAAGCACAGCTATAATACATAATTGATTTTGTAACTGAACATGTGTATCACTAATTAAATGAAATTAATAAAAAGTTAGCAAGGTTTTAAAAAGGTCTAGTATTAGATATGTTAGTAAAGATGTATATTTTTAATTCTTTCTTATAGGTGGTGAGTGACGAGGAAGAGCGAAGGGTTTCGGAAAGAAGTGACCACCATCCTAGCGTATGAGATACAACGACTGTGAAAATTATTTCTAGTCAGTGCGGTCCTAAAAGGGATGGTGTTACGGGTTGGGCAGGAGTGAATTTGATGTTGAGGGATCATGGTGAGTGGGGTGGAAAAGGTTAGATTACAGTTTACAGCTTTGTAGATGAAGACAATTAATTGGATAATGTAGAAAGCAAGAAAGCGTTGAAGTACGGTGACCTACTAAATAATTTTGTTTGCACCCATCGGCTTCGAGACTTTCAGTCCCTGGGGGTCTAGTGCCCGGTCCTTCCTAAGAGACCTCGGTTCCAGACTTTCCGCCGCTACCCAGGATAGCAGATCCATGGAGTTTCTCAAAGAATCTCCCTGGACATCCAGAGAGGTAATGCGGCTTGCATCATCGCTTCTCTCCCCCGGGCTACTCCTTTCAACGAAATTTTTTTCATTTAAACCCCTGTTTTGTGGACATTTCCGTTATCCCAGTGAACTAGTGCTTATTGATATGTTCAAGTGATATTTTTATCATGTGTTGTGGGTTTTTTTTTTTGCACATAGTTTGGCTGTTCTACTCTTCGGTAGAATTGTGTATCTCTTGATTGAGATATGATGAAGAAACATCTTGTACTTGTTTTTAAAGATTTTAATTTATTTTCTTACATAGATATAATTTGGTCCATCATAACTTGTTTGAAGATTCAATACCTTAAAAACTGGACAAGAAGAACTTCATATTGTTCCTAGCGATTACTTAGTTGAACTCCATAAACTCTAATATCATCTGGGCATTCTTAATTGCAAGTGTTCACTAATCTGTGAATCACAATGCTGTAAGTTTCAGTGTTTCATCAGTGTGTGTAGGAACTTGAGGAACAAGCCATTTTGGATGAAACAAACTTTCATCAGGTTCCAAAACTTGTTTACATATGATGACTTTAATCTATTTACAGTTTACATCTATGCATTTATTCTATTTAACATACTGTATTTTAATTCTTCATTTTTATTATAATGGAATTTATAGAAAAATATCTTTCATCAATGTAATGATTATATAACTTTCTTAATTTATATATATTATTTTTAATTTTTAAACATTAATTACATATTTCTCTTAGTCTTTGGTTTTTATTGAAAATTTCTTTTGTTTTTTCTTCTTTTAAAATTTGGTTAAATAGTAAGTTACTATCTATTAATCCCATTTTATTTAATATTTGATGTATAGTTGATATATCGAAGCAATATGGAGAGAGTTGAGGAGGTGTGAAACGGGAGTAGGTTTACGAAGTCTGAGCAGAATTCTTAAGAACCATTTTTATAGACGAAAGTGCCAAATTAAATTAAAGTCTGTAGATGAGCCCCAAAATTGGATACCATAAAGTCTAGAGTGTATTAATGAGTGATATATTAAAAGTAAGATGTTTGAGGGGAGAAAATGGAAACGGAAAATCATTCCTAGTTTCTTTGAGAGTTTTTTTTATTAGTTCATTAATGTGATTTTCCAGGATAGGTCAGGTGATAATTGTAGGCCTAAGTATTTAAAGGAAGATGCTGGAAAAGTAATTGACTGTTGTAATAAATGAGTAATTATGCTGGGATATGTTGTTTGTTTTGTTGGTGGAAAATCATATATTTGGTTTTGTTTAAATGTAAGTGTAGTTGATTTATAGTATTCCAATTACTTAGGGAGGTTAAGGCCTTATTAATAGTAATCTGCAAATTAGTGATGCAAATTAATATCTGCAAAGGAAAGGGTAACATAATCAGCATGAAGGTAGGTATAATGTGTAAGTGAGGTAGGTATAATGTGTAAGTGAGATCGTTACTAAATAGATTAAAAAAAGTGGAAATAATATAGATCCTTAAGGGACTCCATGATTATGAATTAGGGTTGATGAAGACTTCTCTAGCCACAGTTTTTATTGTCTTTAGCTATTTTGTCAATTTGTTTATATTGCATAAAAGCTCACTTGTTTAATATTGTTATTTTTACAATTCTGTTCAATTCGTTGATTATTTCTAATTATATTATACATCTTCAATGTCAGAAAATTCTTTAGGAAGACAAATTGAAAAGGGAAGGAAAAATTCCGCGACCTGGATTCGAACCGGGGACCATGCCTATCGCTGGCACTGCTCTAACCAACTGAGCTACCGCGGATATGAACAGCTTTGCTGTTACAAGATATCCAAATAAACTTCATTGAAGCCACAACGCAGTAACTCGATCGGCAGAGCAGGCCCCTTTTCCCTTCCCTTTTCAATTTGTCTTTCGAAATATTGGAGTGTTTCTTCAGTTATTATCTTATATTTGAGAAAATTCTTTTATTATCAATATTCTGTTTGCCACAAAATAAATTTCTATGCTTGAACCTTATTCTACATCAAACCAAGCTTTCATCATAAATCCAAACCTGTAATTATCATAACCATGTATCACATCCTCAAAAACAATCATTTATATGAAGTGCTGAGAAATGAGCTATTAAATACAAACGCTTCTGTATCACCTTCAAAGTAACCTTCCATTCCCTGTGACACACTTCTGCCTGTGGTAATAACAATGGTGGACATAATCCTATGTGCCATCTTCTTTATGAAAATACGTGTTGCTAAGTAACTCTAGGATTTCAGTCTGACCATAAAGAGCGAACCATACATAAAGATAACGGCATATCAACAGGCGAGGGAAACTTACAAGTTTTGTTTGTTTCATGGCAATTACTTGTTTCTTTGCTAGGAGGCAGTAATGTGCAAACATTGCTCTTCTTGCCTGGCATCCCAAGTGACCTAACCCCACCCCATATTACTTTTTCATTTGGGGATTTGTAAAAGATAAGATTATATGCCTCTATTACTAAGAGACTTACCAGAGATTAGTCAAAGTACCACAGATGCAGTTGCTACCACTGACGCTGATATGTTGGAAGGAACATGGCTTGAGCCATTACAGGATTGGCATTTGTTGAGTCAGGGGAGGACATATCAAACATTTGTAAGGTAGATAAATGCTTAGATATTTCCTCTGTTCACTGACATGTCCCCCTTCCATTTACATGATTTGGCCCATGAGCTACAGCAAGATATATGTAACACACTGTATATGATTCTTACAAAAAAAAAAAAAATAATGCATAGTGACAGTTTGCCTTTCAAGTCCATCTGCATTCAATCAATTCAAGAGTTTGCATTATTCATTAAATGATACAACGTATTGCTTAAAAACTACCTACAATGTGCAAAACATATATACACATGTACATGTATTTGTCATTTCTCACTATGCATTATGGAGCATGCAATGTTCAGAAAAATTTATTTAAGCCATTTAATTTAAACACTATTACCAAAAGTATTGGAAATACTTATCATAAACGAGTAAAATGCCCCTTTAGAAGTAAGAGAAACTTATTTCCCATCTTCAACTCCTCTCTACAACTAAATAGCACTTCACTCCATCTAACAATTCTAAAAAGCATCAACTGAGATTGTAATAATTTAATTATTACAACAAGTACTTTATTTATAATAAAGAGAACTTTCCTTCACATTTCAGGCAATGAAAACTCACTGCCTACAATTAATGCATGTGGTTGCAGTTGGGAAGCAGCAATCTTAAAGTTTCTTGAAATTTTAGTTAAATTAGAGAGAAAATTCCTCAAAAATTATCCCACATTTGATATGGTTTTGAAAACTTTTTATTTATGGATTTTCGAAAAATCATTTTTATTAAATGTACATCTCCCCACCCCCACCAAAATGAACATTCCCTTATTTTTAAAAGGTTAAACGTGTCATTTATACAGAAATCATTTAATCTGTAAAAATGCTTAATATTTAAAACAGTCACTGCTGACTCTGGGTTATCAAGCTAGAATGAACACCTGTTTTAGCAGTGACATTATTTTCAAGCAGTCACTACACAAAATGGAGCATGAAGCAAAAAAACAGCATTTTTCTCAATTCTCAAATACAGTATTAATAATGAAACACAAATATATTTTATTTTTATAAATGAATGGTATTGGTTACAAATAAAAATATTCTGTAATGTCAAGTAGGAGTCATGTCTCCCAAAAATGAGTTATTCTTGTGGTTATTGACCCTCACCATTACAAATCAGAATCAGATCAATCAAGAAAACAGATCCATGCAAATCATCCATGAGATCAAAACGAAGATCCACGTATATTATTCAAGTGAAACACCTTGATGTCCTTTCTATTGCATGACATTTGCCCTCAAGGTTTCTTAAATTATCACCCACCAGTTAGATAAAAAATATCATTTTCCAGCGTAGAGACCTTTCCCCAAATAATCAAGATGGATTTCAAGCTATTAACTCCAGAGTTTTCTTGTTCTGAGATCCATAGTTTTATAATGTATTGGCAAAAGTTTGTTGATACAGAAGGGAACTGCTGACTATGTGGTTAGGTGCTTCCTACTCTTATATGGATTTGTAAGTGGCACTCTACATGCAAATGCTTCATAAGAAATAACCCAATATTTATGTTTTTATTTTTCTGTTATTTTAGCTGTATTTGTGCAAACTATGCCCATTATTTATATGAAGTAAAATTAGAATTAAAAGGATACGATTCAATGTTGTCAGACTGTTTCAGAATGCCTGTCAGAATAAACTCTGAACTTACTACTGGTACACTGCCAGCTAATGCCCTAGAGCAATTCCGTAAATCTTCTGTGCAAGAAACTACAATTGTCTTCCTATTTGCGACATTAGATGCAGGCATCCTAGTTAAATACTGTTTTGAAAAAAAGAAATTTTAAATATTACTTAAATTTATAAAATGCATGAAATGATTTTTTAAAAAGTATCCTCTTAGCATAACTATTATTTTAAAAAATTAAATTTTCTAAAACTTACTTCTCCTCCAGCACATTCAATTATCACTGAAGGGGAGAAAAAAGAAACAACTTATAAAAATTTGGCAGTTATGGAAATATTTTTATTACAAATTATTTAATAAATTCAAAACGCAATTAAAGCTTTTAGAAAGCTATTTTGTTTTAACTATCGGGACTGTCAAATGAAACCTACAGCTGACATTTATGAGTTGTTTGACTATAGCAATATACATACAACCAGCTGTGGTCGAATGGTTGTGTATACACTTACGTCACCTATATTGTTCAGACAGTAGTCCCAATAGTCGACAAATATCTGTATACAAAAAGAAGCTGGTCTCCAGGAAACGGAGCCATTCCTCTACCACAGAATGAACTTGATCAGGACTGAAATGCAGTCCCTTTAAAGTCTCTTCAGCAACCAAAAATGAAAAGTCACGGGGGAGAGGTCTGGAATGTATGAAAGGTAGGCAAGGATCTCCCAGTGGAAATATTGCAGGATTTTCGCTGTTGCAAGCACCACATAAGATTTGGCATTTTTGAACAAATACCATGGACTGCCATCTATTGTCTACTATAGTCCATCCAGCCTTAGTTTGTGCAAAATGTGATGGACATGTTAATTGTTATGTATGGTTTAATTTTTGTTGTAACAATGTCCAACAATTGAATTGGCCATCACATTTCGCAACTAAGGCTGGATGGACTATATGTCAAATATTTGGGCAACTCGGTGCAGTTTTTTCCATTTGAACAACATCTCTTCTCTTTTCTTTAATTAAACAGATGAAAGAGAAATATAAAAATTAAATCTAGAATTCATCTATTATCACTTTAAATCTTAACAAAAAAAAAAAAAAAAAAAATAAATAAATAAAAGGGGGGGGGGGTCATCAATACTTAGGTAATACATATTACATCAATAATACATATAAAGCATAAAGTAAACATACATCCAAAACAACAAAATAGCACAATACAAGCAAGTAAAACTAGAAGAGCCACAAGGAAAAACAATATAATTCATGAAAAACGATTATAACAAAATCGCTGCATCCTTATTCGTTACTCCCCTTCAATATAAATTAGGTTCCATATGGCATTTGGCCAGCTAGGGGTGTTGCATTGTGGCTGGATTATGTCTTATAATCATGAAAATTCTTAAAGCATAACTAATTAAATTAATCTCTTCCAAATGATGACTCCAATATTAGTATTACAGTATCCTCAATATCTCTTGAGTTGGAAGTCATTTATTTAAGTTCCTTTATAAAGTTATCTGTAAATGCTTGTCAAACACTCTTTGAAGCTCTCATATTGCTTTTCAATAGATTACATCATTGTTTTATCAATCAAGCCTTATGACTAGAGACAGGTACATGCCCATTACAAGACTTTGCAGGGTAAATTATAGAGATGGAAATACACTATATAACCAGAAGTATTTGGATACTTTCAATTTTAGATGTTTTATCGAATATCTAGAAAAATACTTGACGAATTATCCTGAAACTTCGAAGGGTAAAGAGTATGTTACACCTCATATACGAGGGCTGTCCGGAAAGTATCCGGATTGAGGCTACAAAAAAAAAGTACGGTTCGAACTCAGATAAACGTTTAGTCACTTTCAAAATAAGCACCATTTGCAGCAATGCATTTAGCTCAGTATTGCTACCATTGGTCGAAACAAGTACGGACTGCCTCCTTTGGGATGGCCAAGAGCTCCTCCGTCACATCCACATCCTCAAATCTCTGTCCTTTGAGAGCTTTCTTGTTTTAGAAATTCATAACACTCCGTTGCAGTTTTACAGATTTTAAAACAAAATTTGATGCAATGTCGTTGCTCAATGTTTTCTGTCATTTCACCACGTGTCGAGAAAAGAAAAACGTTCTGCTTTAGCATGTTACAACAATTGCACACGGCACTCTTAACAGCTGCAAATTTCATTACGTCATCAGCAGAAATGCCGTCACACAATCTGGAAAGGAGAAAGGTGCAGTGAGTTCTACTTTTCTTTTGTAGCCTCAATCCAGATACTTTTCAGACAGGCCTGATATTTCAGAGAAGGTTTTGTCACGAAGTCAAATACCAGCAACAAAGTGAACCAAAAAATAATGTTTGGGATCACCCTGTAAAAAATAATGCTTGAAATGCATTGTAGCTGTAGCATATGATTATGAGAATAGCACATATATTCATGGACATCATTCTGGGAAAAAATTATTTTGGTAATGCTTGCACATGTGCAGTTAAACATTATTTAGTAAAAATGCTCACATTTCATCAAATATTTAATATTTTTATATTCTGATTGCAGGGTGTTGTCGCTACTGTAGTTTGCCAAGTTTCCAGAAAATGGCAGTGCATTGGGTTGAAAACCCTACATGTTATCAAAAAACAACTTAAGAAAACATTTCAATTTTTATTACAGAAACTTTTATATCTCCATGAATATATGTGCTATTCTCATACAAATAAGTAAAAGAAGCCTCTTAATCATATGCTACAGCTACAATGCATTTCAAGCATTATTTTTTACAGGGTGACCCCAAACATTATTTTTTTTTAGTTCACTTTGTTGCTGGTCCCCTATTTGCCTTCGGGACAAAACCTTCACTGAAATACGAGGTGTAACATGCTCTTTACACCCCTGAAGTTTCAGGATGGTTCATCAAGTATTTTTCTAGATATTCGACAAAATGTCTAAAATCAAAAGTGTCCGATTACTTTTGGGTTGATAGTGTATATGTTACGCGCAGAATGTACAATACCCTTGCACAGTTCGTGAAATATGCAGAATTTTACACAATTCATGAAATGTGCACAACAATTTCTGCTCATTTTATGTATTGTGTAGCTACAGATAGTCTATATGAAGGCGAATGGCGTGGGGCTCGAATAAACTAGGAGTCTTGCTTATCGATACACAGGCAATGGTTTTACTTAACTCAGCAAGTATTTTTCCAGATATTTGACAAAACATCTAAAATCGAAAGTGTCTAATTACTTTTGGGTAGATAGTGTATATCATTAATATTAACATACTACTTGCAGCAATTTTCATGAAGTATGGGAAAGGGTTTACCATTTTAACTGGTGAGCTTGCATATTTTGAATTCTGAATATATAAAGATTTTATTCAAGTACATCCATCCTTGTTTATCACTGATCCAGGTTATCATGGTACCCTTGATTGTGACCCCTTGATTGTGACCCTTGTCATGCTTTTCATGGATTGATCAAGTGTTATCACTGGTCGGCAAACAACTGCGATAGTAAACCTGGCAAACAAATTTATAGAATTACAGTCGAACCTCATTAATACAAATTTCAAGGGACCAGAAATTTTGTTCATGTTATCCTGGATTCGTATTATCTGATAATGAAAGGAAACCCTGATGTTATGACCCGCAAGGGATGGCAGCACAGCTAGTGATACTTAACGACTGTGACAGAAAAGAAACAAGGTCCAGCGAGCAGGAGCTGATCAAGCAAGCCCGAAAGTGTTATGATATGTACTTTCAGTGGCGTAGCGATGGGGAGGCAGGAGGGGCGTGATGCCCCAGACACCAGTTTGAATGGGCTTGGGGAGGGGGGGGGGGGGAGAGGTCACGATGACAAAATACGATAACACGAGTTGAAACAATGAATACCATACCCGGGCGTCATTTACTCTTGCTACATCATTATGTACTTTTCATAGTGATTTTTATTATTTACTGATCATTTCATATAGGAATTGCATATAAAATTTTACTGAAGCATTAAATTAATAATAAATTATTAATTATGTCATACATATTAATTTTTCTCTTGAAAAATGGAAGGAAAAATTAATACATCACGTTTGGAGGTCATCAGTCTATATTTATTTATTTATATGTCATACATATTAAAATAATTAAAATTAAATATCATTGTGTGTGTTTAAATTTACTAATATTTAGGTAAGTTAGAGGACAGCTTGGGGGTCTTTGGATGAAACCCTGTTTTTCCCATAGGTTCTGTTATTCGTTCATCACTGTTTTTTTGGAACCAAACCCCCGTGATAAACAAGGATAGATGTATTATTTTATTAAATATTTAAAATCAAGTAATAATTTTTTCTATCATTTTTTCTAATAATAAAGTAACTAACTTTTCATTTGTGCTGGTTCTGGCTTCACACCACTCGTGACATGAATGCTAAAGCCTTTGAGAAGTGGTTGTTCACAGGCTTTCTCCAAAGAATTTCGAAGGCTGAAACCATACTGCTTTTCTGAAGCAGCATCCTTAACCAGAAACTTGGAAGCATCTAGAAATTCCAAATGAAGAACATAAAAACAAATAAACTTAATGTAATCAAATATTATAAATGCAATTCTTAACAAGAAAACTTGCCTACAAATTGTGATGTTTTGTTACACTGCTGAATCCAGTCAATAGAGACAATAGGTTTCCCTCTAGCCAACAGACATAAAAATTTGAAAGTACGCCTTACCTAGAAAATTAAAACGGATGTTTTTCATTAATTCTTAGAACTTGCGTTTACTGCGTGAATTCACAAAAGAAAATAAAGAAACTGAACGGAAACAACAAGCATTTTAATCATTTAGTCTTTTACTCTTAAGTCAATCCACTTGATCAGATTTCCTCAGAGTAAAACGGGCCAATCAAAAACATAGCTGCATGGTTATCTTTGTGATGACATGGCTGGTCCTTGCAAGTGGCCTAAATATGATACATGTGTGTATTTTACAGTTTTGCTACCTCGTTGTTTAATCAAATGCTCTACAGTCAATCTTCCTTCACGTCATGTATTTCAGGAATGCCATTCCAAAACGTTCATGGATTGCCAAATCTCCAAGTTTCAGCTCTTTATGGTGGCAAATTCTTAGTGATAACTCTGCAATGCTATATGCAATGTTCTCCAAGTAGTGTTATATAAGAGGTAAAACTACTGTGCTATATGCACAAGATGAACTTGTAGCATTATCATTCTGATCGCTCAATGTTTATTGTTTCAACTTATATGGTAACCTCTCGGTTTGTTCATTTACATCCCCTTTCTGGCTAGACAGGATGCCCACCTCCTCAAATGAAGGACTGTTTCTCACGGTTATCCTACAAATTATCAAAATTCCATCCACAGAGGAGTTGAAGCTGCAGAATTTTCAACATTCAGATAAAAGTACTCGACAAAGCGGTGTATTCAGATAGGATCAAAACCAGTGTTTATCGATGTTTTAGACAAAGTTTGGGGCCATTAATTTATTTTTTTTTTAAAATAATATCATTTTTTAAAAAAAAAAAAAAAAAAAAAAAAGTATGCATTTGAATTCATTAAATGACAACGGGAAGATGTATTATTTATAAACAAAAACAAATTAAGATCTCAAGAATTTATTGAAATTTTAGCACAAGAGAAGTGTAACTTCACTTTTATCTTGTTTCACACTAATATCAGGCAGAGTTAATAATGCATTAATTTTACCAGTGCTAGCAAAGCTGTGGTTTGCAGACTCCTAGGATCCGACAGATAATTGGAGATCCACAAGTAAAATCTTTAGCACTTTCATAAATCTCCATTTATCACTGAAAGTTGCTAAATTATTATTATAGATTGTTAATGGGGTCTATGCATGAATTTTAAATTTGCTAAAATAATCATGTATTGAAACATTTTCATAAATAAAAAACATTTTAATAGCTCAGTTTTATCATTTTGTCTTGACGTCATAACTTGGTAAATCGAGAAAGGCTGGGCATCGTTTCCAACAAATGAAAAACAATGATTATTAAAATACGATATGAAGTCAATGAAAGTTGGATTGTTGCTCAGACCCCGATGTGATTTTTCAATGCTGTCAGGCCTATCTTTCTTGTTGGTCTTGTCAGTAAACAAGGCCAAGCCTTTAACGAGCTTGCAGCAATTCATGTTACTAGCAGTGGATTTATAGATGAAAATGGTCTAACTAGATTCATCACATGTATTTCATTCTGCATAATTTGGGAACTTCTGTTTATTATTATTATTATTGTTATATCACATAAACACATATACAGAGCATCTCAGCTGGTTGTAATGATATAAATTGCAGTGCAAGTATTGAAGTTGATGCTATTATTTGTAACATAAAAATGAAGTAAATGCATTAAGTTTACCTTTTACTCTTATTTTTCAATTCAGTATTTCAATTATGAAATGATCTTGGCAGATAAAAATTGATGATGATGGAGAAAACTCATCTTCAGAGTGATTGTGTTAACTTATTTGGGATGTCACATGGAGTGCTTGAGTAGCCAACTTATAAAACTTAATTAGAAAAAAACGGTAAGGATTTGAGAAGCAAAAATTTTTGTGTATTATCTAAGAGACGTGGTCTTTAATTTGACGATTTTTAAAAAAATCCTGCATAGACCTCATTACAGATCAGAAACTGGTGACTGAAAATGGGAGTTTGCCTTCAAAGTTTCAGAACTACTGATTTTTGGTGGAGGAATTCGGAGAAATTTCAGCTAATGTCTACCAAAAATTAATGGAGAAGCTTCCACATAGGGTACATATGGTTATCCAGTACAAAGGCAGAAATACCACATATCAGAATAAGTGTGTTCGCAATATATGTGTTCGCAATTGATAAGTGTTCGAACAATTAAGGTGCGTCTCAAAAGTTTAAAGAAACATGTTTTTGTTCAAAAGAAAAAAAAGACTATTGAAGGTACATACAAATGCTTTAATTATTGGCTGTATAAAGCACTTAAAAAGAAACTCCTGAAAAAATTATTCATGAAAACATAATAGAAATAAAAATATTCAACAAAATGGAATTTTACGTGTCTCAAAAGTTTAAAGAATGACTGAAAAAACATTGCAGGAATTATACAACAGCTTAAATTGAACGACCATTTGCCTTGATTGTTTCAAATACTCTGTTCGGCATTGAGTTTATGAGGTTGAACAATGTTTCTGGTCTTACATTGTACCATGCATCTTCAATTGCTCTTTTCTATTCATCAGTCGAAGAAAATTGACGTCCGCTGCCATAAACTGCACGAGACATGATTCCCCAAAGATTCTCTATAGGGTTCAAGTCTGGGCTTCTTGGGGTCACGTCATAACGTAAATATTTTGTTTTCTGAACCACTCCATTGTTGATCGTGAAGTATGGATGCTGGCGTTATCCTCCTGGAACATGAATTCCAGGCCACACTAATGATCACAGATGGAAACAGATACTGTGTAAGGGTTTCTTGGTATGTCAGCAAATTTTCTCCTCCACTGATGAAAGCCAAATTTGTGGTACCGTTGAATGCGAAGTCGCCCCAAACCAACACTTCCTTTGGGGTAAAAGGTCTTTGGTTCCTGTCGTAAGTCGTGCCTGTGTAAGATGCCCACCCATCAGGACCATCAAAGTTCCACTTCTTTTCAACACTGAACAACACCGACATCCATTCGTCTTTCCAGGCCATGTGTTCTTGTGCCCAACTTACCCTTTCTTGAAAGCGCTTGGCAGTCAGAGGTGGTTTCTTCATCTTATTTGGAGACAACATGTCCACAAGCAATTATTCGCCAGTGTACAGTGTCTTTCGATATGTTTAACCCAGTCACGTCTTGTATCTGGCGAATAGAAAGATTTTGTGTGGTTGCCAGTCGTAAAATGAGTCTGTCATCGCGAGTTGAGGTAACTTTGGGACGACCAGATCGTGGTTTTTGGTGGAACGATGAACTCCTCTTCAAAACATTATAAACCCCTACTGTGGATCTTCCAGTAATTGTGACGATATCAGCAACAGATAGTTCGTTGGCTTTCAATCGCCAGATTTCAGCCACTTCATCGATTGTGAATTGAGATTGGCGAGGCATTGTCTTAGGTCAATTGTGAGTGGAAGAAAAGCTTTCTTTGAAAAAAATGACGAACTCTGCAACAGATTAATACCCTGTCGCTCGCAAATTTACATATTGGACGTCTCCATTTAGCATCTGAGGGTAGTTCTTTAAACTTTTGAGACACGCAAAATTTCATTTTGTTGAATATTTTTATTTCTATTATGTTTTCGTGAGTAATATTTTCAGGAGTTTCTTTTAAGTGCTTTGTACAGCTAGTAATTAAAGCATTTGTATGTAGCTTCGATAGTCTTTCTTCTTTTGAACAAAAACATGTTTCTTTAAACTTTTGAGATGCACCTAATTGGTAGATGTCCCTACTTGCAGTCATACATGAAGACTTAAAACCACTTACTTTATCAGTGACAAGATGAGTGCAATCTGTTACAGATGTAGTTATTTTACCACCAAGTTCATTCACAACCTAAAAATTAAAGTAAATAACATCTTATAATACTGATTGACTTGACTCTGTATAAATGACTACCAAATTTTAAAGGTAATGAAAGCTTTAAAAATTGAGTGATGCAAAACTGAAGTATCATAAGGCACAGTTTTAGGGAGACAGTGATTTGTGAGGTTTACAATTTGATTGCAAAACAAATTGTTATATTAGTTTGCTAAAAGCAACCTGTTAAATAGTCATGTTGTTAATTTTAATTATATGTAATTTTTTTTTCTTTTTTATTTCTAATAATTCTTTTCTGGTTTTCTAGACTATTTTTCTTTATTCTTTTTAAACTATAATCGAATTTAAACGTTTTTGATGCATAATCTGCCTCTCATATCAATTGCACCTGGATAGTCAGCACATTACTGTTTTAACAGATTATAAATTACCTTTTCTGCTTTCTCATCAGCAACACCTGTGAACATCACTTTTGGCATTACAATGTTAGCACAGAGGTCTATAAATTTAGCAGAACCATCTGTGCTCTCATTATCATTTGCAATAAGAGTAGCCTAAAGAATAATATTATCTATATTAGTCATTTTAGAATATGAATCACTAAATGTCTAAATTTTACTGATAAATAATAGCTAGCTGAAATGTTTTTGTTTTTTTAATGAAACACAGAATAAATAAAATTCAAATTAAATAATTACATTAATATTAGGTCGTTCATTAAAAAACGGGCCAGCAGATATTCTAGGAAAAGTCCCAATCTTCCCACCTTGGGTAGGGGGGGGGGGGTAAGATGTAGATACTAACTGACGAATACGAAGCAGGCCTGTTCCCCGCTGTTAGTAACACTGTTGAGCATGGAAATTAAAAACAGATGACAGGCACGCAGGGTATCCGTCCAGTCAGTCTGTTGCTGTGATTGGCCGAAATGCAGGCATCCAAAGAAGTGCAGCAGGGTGTTGTGCAGTTCCTGACAGCAGAAAGTATAGGGGGTCGTGAAATCCATCGTCAAATAGTGCAGGTGTACAGTGAACACTGCATGTCAGTCACAAGGGTGAAAGAGTGGAACATGCGATTTCGCGACTGGTGCAAGTCGCTGCATGATGACCCGCTGTACTTCTTTGGATGTCTGCATTGCAGCAGTTTCACGTCGCGTTCACAGCAGCTGACTGAATGGACGGCCACGCTGTGCGCCTATCGTGTGTTTTTAATTTCTGTGCTCGACAGTGCTGCCAACAGCAGGGAACGTCGCCTGCTTCGTATACGTCAGGTTCGTATCTACATCTCCTGGTTCGTGCATACGATACTTTTCCTACAATAATCGTTAATCTCATGCGCCAGTCACGTGTCAGCAGCTGGTGATATGGTGCTGTGATGTCAGAATTCAGTACAATTACCAATGTCTGCTCATTCAATTTTTGTAAATTTTGTAAAAAAATAAAAAATAAATAAATAAATAAATAAAATAAAATAAATGATGGTGAGAGAGTGATGACGTGAACCTTCATAGCTGCCTAAGGGCAAAAGCATGCATTGCCATTAATATATTTACTGGACATTTTTTGATCCTTGTCCTGCCAGGAAGCACCTCCCAAAGTTTGTACAGACAAATCCAAGATACCATGCATATAGGGTGTCTCACCTAAATTTCTAATTTCTAAACCAATAGCCAATTTCTAAAATACAAATCTGACAAGAGTACCTTCAATGAAAGAATTATTGTACTTTTATGTGTATTCCATTCCAAAAAAACAGATGCCATTTTCGAATACGGAAGTCAACTTTGAAATGTGCAATCCCTATTTTAAACAGACTTCAAAAAGGAGGAGGTTCTATGTTCGCCTGTATGTATTTTTTTTTAAGTATGTTCATCGATATTTTCGTCATTTATAAACAAATTTTAAAAATTCGTTTTTCATTAGATTTGGTTTAGCACCAAGATGGTCCCATATTAATTGTTAATGGTAATTTCAGATTGTACACAACGTTTGAGAAATGGTTTATTCTTGATGTTTTTTCAATCATTATAACCGTTTAGGCGATACAGGCAGTGAAATGTGTGGTGTGTTTTGATTTAAAGAAAAGGCAAAAAAACACAATGGATTATAATCCAAACGCACCACACTTTCAGTGCTTGTACCTCCTAAACAAGAATAAAACATTTCTCAAATGTTGTGTACAATCTGAAAATACCATTAAAACAGGTGTTTCCATTGAACATTTCAAAGTTGACTTCCTAATTTGAAAATAGCATCTGTTTTTTTGGAAGTGGAATACACATAAAAACCTCTCTCATAAAGTACAATAATTCCTCCACTGAAAGTACTCTGTCAGATTTGTATTTTAGAAGTTGGCTATTGGTTAACTTAGGTGACACACACTGTATGTTGAGGTGTAAAATCAAATTAAAACGTTTATCTAGTTAATATAAATGTAAGAATTTCTCTATACGGGGTGTTTTGAACTCTGTGAACAAACTTCACAGGGTGATAGGTGATAACATACTGAACTTATTTTACCAAAGAATGGATGGTCCAAAGTTCACCATTAAATTGCTACAGGGAAAAATATTGGAAATACTCAACCTATTACCAGTTGAATTATGCATGCAATTAGATCTTGATATTTTCAGTGTATTTTTGGTTAACCTTGAACCTTTGGAGTAGTCGTTTTACTCCTGGAAACTCTTGTACTTGATGGCAGCATACACCAATGAAGAATTTGCAGACATACATTTTGTGTATAGAGTGGCCGATGGGAATGCCACATTTGCTTGTAGGTTATACCATGAACGGTGCCCAAATGCACAGATACTGAACATTATAACTTGTACACTGCCAACTTCGTGAAAGTGGAACATTCCGTATTAATAGGCACGAAACAGCATAAGGCAGACATGTTCGAACACTTAATTTGGAAGAAGGCATTCTGAATGAGGTGGAGGCTAATCCAGGAACAAGTACAGTGCTATATAACAGGACTCTACGTAACGCCAAATTTATAACGGCAAGTCCATATAATGGAGTTATTTTTCCAGAAAATAAAAACTGCAGACTTGAACAAGCCTGCAGATTTTGTGTTCCAGGAAAACTTCGTTATACGGACTTGCCATTATAAATTTGGCGTTATGTAGAGTGCTGTTATACAGAGTGGTTTCTTTTAAGTGTAGACATGAAAATATCTCGAAAACAAAGCATTGTACGAAAAAATGTCCAAAATCAAAACTTATTAGTGCACAAGCAAAATCTTGGGGGCAGCAATCCTATGGGGACAGAATCTGTGCGTGTATATTGAAAAATATCGGATTTTTGAAATTCTGACTTCGGATTCTTAAAGACCAATAAAAAGTAGAATATGACTATCTCTTTGTCTTCATCGATAAAATTGGGTTCAAAACTTTAAAAGTTCCACACTTTCAGGGCCTCTATCTCCTAAACGGTTGGATCAATTGAAAAAACACCAAGAATAAAACATTTCTCGAATATTGTGTACAATCTGAATACACCATTAAAAATAGGGGTTCCAATTTAAGATTTCAAAGTTACCCCTCCCTCACAAGGGGGGGAGGGGGGCTAATTTTTTGGCTAATGAATTTCCCCCGCGAAACAATTCAATTTTGATTTGAACATTTTTTCATACAATGCTTTGTTTTCAAGATTTTCCATGTCTACACTTAAATGGACCACCCTGTTTAGAGGGAGCACTGTGAGCCATTGCACGGTGTGGACAGTGTTATGTGAGGGACAACTCCATCCTTCTTCGAGCCTTAAATCGCAAAGATTATCCTCAGCGTGTTCAATTTGCACAATGGTTTCTTCAACAAACTTCTATCCAGTCGGGTTTTTCTGCACGTTCTGTTCACAGATGAAACTTATGTTTATGAGAGAAGGTATTTTTAATACCCGCAATGCCCATTTTTGAAGCATTGAAAATACACACATGGTGCGGCCAATATGCATACCAATGTTTTAATCTTAATGTTTGGGCAGGAATACCCAATGACTTCTTGATTGGACCATATTTGCTTTTACCTCGACTCAATGGCCAGGTCTACCAAACCTTTTTGAAGAAACAATTGTCAGAACTGTTGGAACATGTACCAACTGCCATTCGCAATTAGATGTGGTTTCAAAATGATGGGGCCCCTGCACATTTCAACATTACCTTAATACAACTTTGGGGGCCCAATGGATTGGCAGAGGTGGACCTGTTGCTTGACCACCTAGGTCTCCTGATTTGTCATCTCTGGATTGCTTTTTCTGGGGACACATGAAGAGTCAAGTTTATGAGACTCTTGTTAACTCAGATGAGGACTTGTTTGTTTGTTGTTTGTTTGTTTGTTTGGTATTAACGTCCTTTTCAACTGCTATGGTTATTTCAGGACGGCGTTACAGGGGCCACAAATTTTGCCTCGCAAGGGTTCTTTAACGTGCAGCCGGCAAACGACTACACGGGACCAACGGCTTTACTTCCCTTCCGAAGGAAGTGCGTGATCTCAGGATTTCCCCTTGAAAAATCCTCGTCGTCCTCGGCCGGGATCTAACCCGCGTACTTGGGCATCAGAGGCGATCACGCAACCGCTGCGCCACCGAGGCCGATAGATGAGGACTTAGTTGCCAGAATTGCAGTAGCAGCTGGGAATGTATGTGACATGACAGGCATTTTTGAAATTGTTCACCAATCAATGTCTCGACAATGTCAGTTACTGTAATTGGTTGTCAATGAAATTGCTAACTAATGTTGGTAATTAATCACCTATAGCAATTTAATGGTGAATTTTAGACCATCCATTCTTTGGTAAAAAAAATATTCAGTATGTTATCACCTATCACCCTGTGAAGTTTATGCACAGAGTTCAAAAACACCCTGTATACTCCTTTGGTTTTAGACCTGTAAAACAGTTTTAATGCAATTTCATGATGAAATTCTGTATTCCTTGAGTTTTTAACTGTAAAGAAGCATATAACAAGATTAGTCATAACTCTAAAAAGACTACAATACAATTTGTGACTACATTATAATTAATATCCAAATGAAAATGCAAATAACTGTTCAAAAGATTCTATGTTCCTCTCAACTGGATTTAGACATCCCTTATATATAACCACTTATGAATACAATTTAAAGGCCACCCTTCAGAAATAAACGAAACAGTAAAGATAATGTTCCAGACCCTCCCTTTTTTCTCTCACAGCAGTAAAAAGGATACTATGATTGAACAGAAGTTCCCTTTATTTTCTCTCATTAAATCCTAACTTTAATATGTTGGGCAATAAAAAAAATTAAAAAAAAGGACAGAAATGAACCTTTCTTGTCTTGTCCATCGTAGGTGTTCGAGGAATAACGGGTGTAGATGGTGGCTGGAATGCTTTAGGTTTTCTTCCTCTTCTCTTTTTTTCTGTACTCGGTTCATCTGAGGATTCCTCAATGGCTACAGCAGCATCTTCTTGCATAGAAGACACAGAGGTCACAGGAGTGTTAACCTTCCGCCTTCCTCTTCCGCTTTTTGGAGTTGCAGGAACCGATTTAAAGCAATCTTGATTTTCCACTTTATCCATCTCTTCAGAAGTGGGAGATTTTTTTGATCGTGGTAACTTGGCTGATGGTGTAATTGTTCTTTTACGGCGTGATGAAAAAGAAGTATTCGTTTCGTTTGAGACCGGTTTTTCCTTAACAGATTTCTCCTCCTCTTCTACTTTCATGTCAGCAGCTAACAAACTAGTGTCTGAATCCTTGTCATTATCATCCATTAAAAGTGAAGACGTGTCTTTACTGTTATATTTTTTCCTAAATTGCCTTAAACTTAATGTTTGTTCTCTTTGATTAAAGCTGGACTCAACATCAGACAGTTCTTTATTACCAATATCCTTTGTATTCTCTTGTTCTAAAAATGCTGTTCTACGTCCACGCCGTCTTTTATTGATTTTGTTTTCAACTTCATTTGTTGTTGCAGATTTTTCAGCTGTATCTTTAACAGTAATGGCATCTATGTGAACAACTTCATTTTTATTTTTTCCTTTTCCTCTGGTTCTTCCTTTGGATTTGGGAGATGCTTGCTGTGTCGCTGAAGTTTTTCTAGGAGTGGGTGTTCTTGATTCATTTGATGTGGATCTATTTACATTATTTTCAGTTTTTCTTGAATTCCTACGGCTTCTCCTGACAGTTTGGTGAGATTCATCACAATCGAAATTTTCATTTTCTGCAAGTTTCTCAGAAATTGCAGATACATTGTTTATATCTACACTTGCATTTCGCTTACTTCGTTTTTCTTTAGGAGAACTGCTAAATAAGGGAAGAGGTCTTTCATCTTTCTGATCATATAGCGAGGTTTCATCAGAGTCTCCTGTAGATTGTTTTCCATTTTTATTATTTTCTGATGTTCCTTTAGCTTTTCGAGATCTTTTAGGTAAAAGAGTTTCGGCATCTTTAGAAATATTTTCAGTGCTACTTGATGGTTTTACTGGTTCTTCACTTGTAGTTTTACCTGTCCTCTTACGAGTTTGTGGTTTCTGAATTATATAAGGGGATATAGAGGATCCTTTGGCAGATTTATTTACAACTAATACTAATGGATCAACTTTTAATGATCCATTATCTGACAAATTTTTACTGTGTGTCAATATGTCTTTTTTATTTAACTTCAGAGAGGCATTTTGTGTACTGTCTTTGCTTTTGTCATTAGATAAACCAACAGAACTAAAATCTGGATTGCTTACAGCAGCAGGTATATTGTTTTTGGCTCTTCTACTACGTCTACCAGGAAGGGGTGTAATTATTTCTGATAATGATAGTGATTTGTTTATGTTCCCCCCGTTGATTTCACTATCCTGTATTTCTTCAAGTTGTTCGTTTGTTTTTGATGCCAATTTTCTCCTGGTTGAGCTTTTATTTCTCCTTTTACTTGTCCTAATACCATCTTCCTTAGATAGTTCATTTTCAATTGCAACTGTATTCTTTGCACCATTTGAATCGGATAATGTTGTATTAGAATGTTTAACTAATTCATTTAATTGCCTAGGAGACCGCCATCTGCCAAAAACAGGAGAGGATACAACTGTATCAGATAATGTTGCTTCTTCTATTTCTTTTTCTCTGGTCATCTTTCGCCTTATTATTGGTGATTTATCCAGTGTATGATCATGAGAATGATCAAGTTTCACTTTTTTCTCTGATGAACTTTGCTCTGACTGCCTTGATGACCTCTTGTGTTGAGTTCTGGAAGCTATACTGCTTTCTTCCCTTGCTTCAATGTTCTGAGATTCACTTGCTTCTACAGTAGGAACTTCTGTTGCAGTTAATGATCCTGTGTTCTCCAACTGCTTTTCTAGAAATAAACAAAAGGTAAAGTATAATTACAATAAACATTTAAAGAAAGGTTAAATGTACAGATGGCACTCTGCATTTGCAGGGGTTGCATTCCATAAAACCGAATTCTGAAATCACTTAGGGAATAAGGAATCCTGAAATATAAAGCCAAGTAAGATGAAAGGCAAATTTCAGTTGTAAAAAAATCAATATATGTTAAACAACAGAAGACAGAGAAACCACTAATCCACATAACGTATTCATCAGAATAAATTAATGTTGTTTGATGTCCATCAACAGTTTCTGGCTCCTCATTTTTCGGTTTATCAATATGCTATTGAATATCAAAAAAAATAATACAAAGAGTATTAAGTATTTCTAATTTACTTTTAAAGGAAACCATCTGTTCTAACTATTCATCACCTCTCATTTTAACCATTATTCCTGCACATTAGAACCAGAGGATTTTGGTTTAGGAATTTGTACCATACTTACAACTAGTCTTCAAAAAAAATAGCATATTTGCCACAGCTGCAAGTACTCACAACTATAATTGACTTGTGCTGTGTTATTCCTTAAGGGAGAGTTCATAAACGTGGTCACTTTTTTCACCCCTCTTCCTCCTGTTGCCATTGGTGGTTATATTTGAACCCACTGCCCTAAAAATTGTGGTCAGAGAAATTAGCACCTCATTAATAAAGGTATTAACATTTTGATTAATTAAAAATTAATTTCACCACATGGTCATTACCTCCCCCTCCCCCCTCCCAATATTGACCACATGGCTTATGAACATTTCCTAAAGAAAATCTAAATCAAGCAGTTCTGTCAACTTAAAAATGTTTCGGCTACAATTAATGCAATTTCTGTTAAGTGAAAAAAAAAGTATTTAATTGAGAATCGTTAAATTATAAAGTTTTTGGACATTTAAAAAAATAGAATACAGCAAAGTCTGCTTCAAACAAAATAGCATATTGCAGTTTAACTTCTATTTATTCATATCATGGAAATATTTCAGATCTTGCTCATTATACAGACAGGGGAGTGAATATATCTATTGTATTTTTATCTCTTTGTGCTGAAAATGGGAAGGAGAACTGAAATAAAAAGAGTTGGTAGTGAAATATTATCAAAATGGAAAGACTGAAATCGCCAAGTTTATAGACTGGTTGATCTGCAGTCAGCAGAACGTTGAAAAAAAATATAAGAAACAAGATGCAGTTAACAATGAACGGAAGAAATGGAAAAGAAAATGAAAAATGACACAAAGTACTGACAGAGCTTCACGGAATCTTGTCAAAAAAATCACTTCATGTCAGCGATTTCTTCTCATTCTCTCATACTTTTTCTATACTTGTGCCAAGGCTCAAGGTGACATGAAGTGATTTTTTTTTGACAAGATTCAGTGAAGCTCTGTCAGTACTTTGTGTCATTTTTCATTTTCTTTTCCATTTCTTCCGTTCATTGTTAACTGCATCTTGTTTCTTATATTATTTTTCAACGTTCTGCTGACTGCAGGAATCTTGTTTGAAAGTGATATGTCAAACATCCAGCCAGCATCATGGTTTGGGGATGCATCAGTGTTGTGTTCCAGAAAGCTAGCCTTCATCAACAGAACTGTGAATTATAAATTGCTTGAAGAAATTTTGGAATATTATATGATCCTTTCAGCAGAAGAATAGTATGCAGATGAATTCATATTTCAACATGATTTGGCACTGGCACACTCATCGAAAGCTGTGGCTGAATGATTTCAAAAGAGCAGTATTACTGTTTTAAAATGGCCAGCCAATAGCCTAGACCTCAATCAAATTGAGAATGTCTGGGCTATAAAGAATAAAAGGTTAGATGAGTAGGTCCCAGGAACAAAAGATGAACATGAAAGACATGCCATGAAATTGTGCCTGAAAGAAGTCTAGACAAAGTTTACTCAGAAGAGTGTGAAAGATTAATTGAATCACAGAATTTGAGCACTTTTGAAAGCAAAAGAAGGGCCTACTTGCTATTAAATGTTTGTTTGGCATTTTCCGAGTCATCAAAAGTACAATTGTAAGGATTGAAATTTAAATTAAATTATGATATTTTATCAGGACAGACTTTAATTTATGCAATTTTTATGAAACATTGGCAAATTCTTACATTTAATGCTTTGCATACAAATACTTTTTTTCCATTTACAAATAACGTGAAATTATATCCTAAACGTTTCTCTACAGACTGAGCTACTAGATTTAAATACAGGATAAGGAATAGCACTGCACAAATCAATTATACTTTTGAGCAGTTACAGCTGTGACAAATATGCTAGTTTTTCAAATACGTAAAATGATGAAGTTTTTAATGGGATTAAATATGTTCTTAATAATTTTAAATAATGAATTGATATCAAAATTTAATTGTTTATTTATACTCTGTCCAACGAAAATCTGATTGGGAGTGTCCAATCAAAATTCATAATTTTTAGTATTATATTGAAAGCTTTAAAAAATTATTATTATGTTTGGGGGGGGGGGGGGGGGGGGGGGTATTTACAAGCCAAGAAGTAAAAAATATGCACCATAAAATATAGTTTGGTATTGGTGTAATTAAAGAATAGC
>JAHWFO010046501.1:195738-212010 GCA_023313115.1 Rhysida immarginata | reverse complement strand
GGGGGGGGGGGGGGGCTATTGACAATCCATGAAGAAAAAATATGCACCTTCAAATATAGTTTGTTCTAGAAGTAATTCACTAATAGCAAAATCAGTGAATAAAGAAAAGTGAATTTGGAATATAGACTGTATTTCATTAGAATTTTTCAAAAGAGAAAGAATCTTGAAATGAAGTAATGTTTCAGAAAATATTGATTTTTAAACAATTTTTACAGTAACTTAAAATCACTAGTGTCAAAATTGTCATATGGACCAGATTCATTCAGCATCCAGCAATTCAGAATTACCAGTAATCAATATTTTGGCTTGAGTAACTTTCACAATAAAGGTACAGGCAAACATCGAAGTCTTAAAATGGCCTCGCTCATTTGCATCAGACACATTTTGCCTTCGAGGGCTCCCCATCAAGATAACTGGAAAAAAATGTTCTACCCTGCTAGAGTAATTCGCAAAGAGAATAGAGCATGAACGAATCCATGGGCTATTTTAATAAGATATGTATTTTTTTCCTCTTCTTTATTTATTTATTTTTTTATATGGCTAGCTTAATCATCTTTCTTCCATACTAAAAATAGTGGGCTATTCCTTTTAAAGTGGGGACCAAAAAATGAGGCAATA
Organism: Rhysida immarginata; assembly: GCA_023313115.1. NCBI lineage: Eukaryota > Metazoa > Arthropoda > Chilopoda > Scolopendromorpha > Scolopendridae > Rhysida > Rhysida immarginata. The sequence goes on along the minus strand of JAHWFO010046501.1, from coordinate 211,392 downwards.
GACATATTTTATTTGAATAATTTGATACTTTTTATAACGTAACTGAAGATAATATTTATAACTAATATTAATTTAATTCTAAATACATTTCTTGCTTATTAGTTTCATCCTATCTTACGGTTCTTAATTTATGATTTTGCCCGATAAAAAATTAATAATTTATAAAATCATTTCTCATATTATTGTATCTAGAATTTATTTTATTAATTTATTAATTTTCACGAAATCATAAATATTAAATATCTAATAAAAAGTTTTATAATTTTATTTCCAAATGGAAACATAGTTGCATAAATGAAAGAAGTATATGTAACATCAATCACACCAATTAACTTTAATTAAAAAAATTTGATTTTTTTTTTCTTTTCAGTGTTCATTATATAATTAAAACCTCAGTTAGTTTATGGAAAAAAATAACATAATAGGAAGAAATTTTCATCAGGCATAATTTTGAAAATTTCATATTGCATCTATTTATTTAAGAAGCTTGAAATTCTAATTAAAAACAACTAAAGGGCATTAGTCAAGTATTTATATTTTACCTAACCAATAATTCTACTGCAAAATTAAAAAAGATTTTGAAAAATTGTCGTATGTTAATTTTGATTAGATAAATATAAAGAAGACAAGTCCATGTAATAATGCTCAATGCAGTTTTTGAGTGCATTCCATTAATTTTATTGTTATAGCTTTTATACACAAAAATACAAGGCAGAGTTATTTACATAGGATATAAGGAACAAGCACAATCTTGAATGAAAAGTAACATTAAATTTCAGGGTATATTATTACGTAGCTACTTACAGAAATAAAATTAATTAATTAATTTATTTAGTTAGTTAGTTACACAAGATGGCAGCACTCTTACAGGAAAGCTCCTAGCTGGAACAGCGAAGTGCCTTCAGATTTCAGTTGGGTGAAGGTGATATTTTGCTCCATGACTATGCGAGACCACACACTGCCAATTTCATATTGTCTACCATCAATGACCTACAGTTTGAGTGCTTAATTCTCCCTCCATATTTGCCTGATCTCTAACCTTCAGATTTCCACAAAGATACTAAGTAGATCAACGTTCAAGAATGACTGGGAAGTCCAGTCAACAAATGGTTACAAATGCATCCAAAAGAATTTTATTTCTGTGGAATCGGGCCCTTGTCAATAGCCATAGGTGAACTAAGGGGGAGTGGGAGGCTATGTTGAAAAATATTTGGTAAAACAAATTTCCAGTTATTTATTGAATGAGCCTTGCATTTAGAAAGTTTTATTTGTTTCAGACTGGGGGTTTAAGCCTTTAAGTGAAGTTCATGAATATGAATAACTTGAGAGATTATTTTTCCACAGGTAACATACAGTGACACCCAATAAGTAAATAGATACCCTGCCCTTCGGTCATTTATTTACTGCGCAAAAACTATTTGCTGCATGTATTTCTTACACATGCACATTGGGGGCAGGTGTAGCTCGGTTGTCTCGCCTTTCTTAACGTATTGGTGGAGTTAAGCAACCTTGAGCGCGGTTAATTACAGGTTGGGTGACCGCCTGGAAACGTCCATCGCCCCCCGTGCTTCGGAGGGCACGTTAATCCGTCGGTCCCGGCTGCTACTGTTTCCTGTGGCAGTCATTAATTGGGGGATAGTACAATAGACTCATAGAGTCGCAGTGCTCTGGTTTCTAGTATAACCACTTCGGTTTCTTGTATAACCACTTCAGTTTCTCGTATAACCACTTCGGTTTCGTGTTAAACCACCCCTTACAGTTCATTAAGCATTACACATGCACATCAGAACTCCGTTACCGTGCCTTTTGCTTTCTCCAGAGCTTTACCCAGTTGGGCATGGAATCACTTGGTAAACTTGCCAAAAAAATGTTGAAATCATCAACCATGAAATCTTTACATTTCTTTTTCCATTTAAATATATTTCAATAAACGAAATGTGAGCTAGGAAACAAAGCCAAGCGCTCTGCTTTCAAATCTATCTGGGTCATGAGTCTTGGGTAACAACTGAAAGAGTAAAGCCGAAACTAGATTCCCGAGAGGTGTGGTAGGTATTACCCTACTTGATAGAGATGTTACAAAGCTTCATAAACTTAATGTTTAAATCCCATAAATAGTTTAAATTATTCATTTACACTTAGTACATTTGATAATTTAGTCAATTTAATTAATCTTTATCATTTTATATCAAAGCTGTACCAAATATATAGCTGAGCATATTTTAAAATAATATTTTAAAGAAAACTATAACCATGAATTGGTATGCACCACTATGCCATCCAAACCTTTTGACTAAAACTCAGTAACAAGTCACAGGGTCCAAGAATTCTGCTTTACAAACTATGCCACTACTGCTTTATTTGATTGACAAAAATAAGTATACTGCCACATCTAGCTCACATTGTAAGAAGATTATTATCATACAGAACTTTGTGTATGTTACAGCTGAATGATTTAACAATGTCAAAACATTACAAAAACCCCTGATGTCATCCAGATGTGAACAATTGCAATTTCCATCCCAGGAGACTAGGTTGAAAGGCAGTAATGTCGATCATCTCCCCCTCTTCTCAACAAAACTTTCCATTGACCAACATACGTGGTCAGCTACCACTAATGTCCTATTTATAAAGGCCAAAGCCATAGAAATCCATTGGCAAAGTGTCAGGTAATTTTACAGGAACATCTTCAAATGGAAATGCTAGAAGGGTTATTTCCAGTGCCAGAATTTTTTTTAACAAATGCCTGAGATAGTAGTGAAAGTGAACCATCTCATCTCAGGAGAAAATCCAAAAAGCAAAGTCCAATCCTAAACATATAGGAGTTTCTTAGTCAGCAGTGCAGAACATTAACTTCAAAATGAACAGAATGTAACTCGGATATGGATTCATCAGAACAAAGCTTCAAGTCATACTTCAAAGTCAGTATTTGTTTTCTCTGGAAGGGTTTGCTTCATCAAATGCTGTTGGTATTGGGGTCTTCCTAATTTTATCGATTACATTAATGATTCCTGCTTTTAAAATTCTTAACCTTTACTTTTACACATTTTTATAATGTTTGAATACAATACTTGGCATCTGTTTGATGGCCCTCCCAAAATGGCCAGTTTTTGGTGGCATACTCTTTGCAAAAACAACTCTTTCAATAACTGGCCATGATAGCACCGCACTTTGGTCATCCCTGCTTAAATTTCACGTGCTCCCAATATATGAATATTCAAATCGTTCAGCTGTAATATACTCGACCTTCTGTATTTTCTATACCCGTCTGAGTAAAATAATATACATGTATAGAAATACAATACCTGCAGTTTTCTTTTTTTTCTTCGAACTAGTCACAATCTTTGGGGATAATTTCCCTGATGTCAATTCCTGAGAAATAAATTCATTTGCACTATTGGTCCTTTCTTCAGTACTGTGTTCTTTTGCTTTTTCTGGAACACTGTGCAAAACATCTGTACACACAACAACAGGGTGCAAATTATGAGAAAGTTTCTCATCAGACTCTTCAGAAACATTCAACAACTCACTAACAGACTTGTCACTTTCTTCTTTAGTAGCAGGTTGTTCTTTCTGAATATCTGGAAAGGAGTCCTTTTTTTTTGCAGACATTGGTTTAATCCTATCCTCCATCTTTGAAGAACTTTTCTCAATATCAGTCTTAGTGTGATCTTTTCTTCTTGTGCGAAGACTTCTTTTACTATCACTGGCTGTATCGTTATTATTGTCACCTTCCTTCAACTTTCGGTTTTCCTGACCCTCTGATGAACCCTCTAAGGTTTTGCCACTTTCAACACACAAAGAATAAGGTAGAGTTGCTAAATCAGCCAATGAAACTGTATCAATTTGCTGAGATGGCTCATAGAGTTGTGTCTCTGCTAAATTTTCTTCATTTGAATTATTACTAGCAACATTTGATACTCTTACAGGTTCTACTTCTTCATTTGTTTCACTAACATCTGCATCTGCTGGCTCAGGTGATGGTACATATAACTGAGTAGCCATAAAGTCTGTAGTACTATTATCAAAGTTACTCTCCTTTAAATCTGATAAATTTTTAACACTGGAATTATCTTCTTTATCCTTATCACTATCATCATCGTCGTCATCATCATCATCACTAGGAACATAAAGCTGCGTAGCCATAAATTGTTCAGTTTCATCACTGTTTTGTAAAAAGGAAACATTTCTTTCCTTTACATTCTCAACGGGTACAGTCTCTACTGTAGGCTTTGAATCTTTATTATTAACCTTGGTTCTTAAATCATTAGTAGAATCGTCATCACTTGATGAACTCTCTTTTTTCCTTAAAAAGGTTTCTTCATCTCCATTTACTCGAGTTGATACATTCGGCTGATCAGCTATAAACTCTTCATAAGGCTGTGTCTCAGCCTCATAAATACTGACATTTAATTTTTCTACCTTATCTATTTTATTGTTTTTTTGTTCATTTATCTTTGTTTGAGGTAATTTCAATGAAGTAAATGAATTTATAGGCAGATTACACGATTCTATTTTATTAGGATGGATAAGTGTATCATTTTTCTTTATTCCTGAAATGATATCTGCATCTTCAACATCTGTATCTTCATCTGGGGAAGAAAAAAAAAAAAAAAGAATCAAAATTTAACAAATGGAAATGATTGATCGACCTTATGGCCCCATTGTTTAAAGAACTAAATAGGCCTATTAAATTATTAATTTTTTTACATTAAAAAATGAGTTATGGTAGAACCCCCTGGTGCCACTTACGGCCCAATATAATTAAAGGGGTTTAGCCATAATGAAAGTACGGGTGGATATCTTTAAATTATGTTGCTAATTCACAATATGGCATGATTTTTTTTTCCAAATATTCGATAATAATTAACACAAAACATCACACACCCTGCTGCTCGCAGAGGTAATTTATGATACAGTCAATGCTTCATACAGGCGCAGAAGGATACATAGACAAGAAGCAGTACTATTCAGACTGCTAGAAATGGAGATCAATGGGATTAAAAAAATTTTTATATGCAAATCATGAATATTAAACTCTTTTTGAAAATAATACTTGATTTAAATATTCTTCTAAATGATTTTTCAAATCTGCCAATATTTTCCAACCAACAAAACAAAAATTTGGCCAACTCCTTTACTTCTTGATATACTGCACATTTAAGTGCTTTCTGGAGCTAACGATTTCATTTATAACATCCAGATTCACTTAATCCCCTTATAATCTGCAGACATATCTTTGCAGATTATATTATAGATAGAGATGATGAAATTTCAAATGATGTCATCTCATACTCACCATTAGCTTCCTTATCCGATTCAGGAATGAACATATGAGATGTGTTTTTTGAAGGTGGAGGAATATCTTCAACCATAGACTGCAGTTCTGTTGCAGTATTTTTTGTAAAACTACCCTCAATGTCTGAAAATGAAGCCAAGAGAGAATTCTTCTCCAGGATCTATGCAAATATAATAAATTATTGGAAAGAAACAATATTACAAAATAAAAATAACTGCTAAACAAACACTTAAAAAATGAAATTACCATCACATTACCTTTTCTGACTTAGTCTTTGAATCATCAGGAGAACTTTTTAGCATCAACGAGGTTTCAGCTTCCAATGCATCTTCAACAAACATAGATTCAGAGGCTGTATCAGAATTTTCTGCTTCTGTCTCTGGTAACTGATATTTAAAAAAAAATAAAAATAAATAAAAAAAGTTTATTTTTTGTTCAACTTACTGCAGACAAAGAACTATATTTGATGTTATGCAAAGTGTGAATTACCTCATCTTTGGTTACCAGGAATTGGAACTCTATATCAGCAAAACGAATATATTCTTCATCAACCAAATTATAATGTACATTTGGCTTCAAAACAATCTATAATTTTTACAAATATCGAAACAAAACATGTCAAGATTGAATTTAAAATATACTCAGTGGTATATTCACCTCTAAGGATTAACACTTGAATCAGCAATGAGCACCATTTTTTGTATTCACCATGACAAAATTCTTGGATTAAGTATCACACATGATTCATTGTTCGATTCGAGGTTGTCCAAGGACTACATGTCAAACTGAGAATTAATGCATGTGCAGTTGAAACAACATAGGTGACTTTATTGCACTTACAACGATTCTGATTTGTTTAAGAAGTGGCCTACTCAAAAAACATATTCAGTTAGAAAGGATGGCATAACTTGTACAGATCGTTTATTGTTGCTACAGAGTGCATAAAGAATTTGTTTTATCGTTTAATGAGCAGTTACTATGCATTTGAAATTTGAAAGCGAATAACTGCCTTTCATACAGCCATCGTGTTGTAACAAAGCAGATTGAGTCTTACAAAGGATCATGAATTAGTCAGAGAACCAGTCAACCGTGGCTTGGTGAATACGAAATATAACCTTGGATCGTGGATTAAGTGATTCTATAGTTTTAATCCTCGGCTGTGAACACGGCCGTCAGAAAATCATTCAATCAACATTTTTGGAAGAAAATATAATATAGCGAGAGTTTTTAAATAAACATATTCAAGATTATTTTACACGATTTAACAATGTTTTCTTTGCAACTGAATCAGATCTTAAAGCTGCCATGGTGGAAAGATGGAACTGAACACAGAAAACACGCATATTTAAATTTTTTACTTTTTCCAATAGTAAAATGTAAGAGCTAAATATACTTTTAATTATAATTTCTATACATCTAGATAACTTGGGGCCTACAATAATGCTGAAAGTGTCCCATTGTTCCAAAAAAATAATGGTCTGTTTTGTCACCATTGTGGCCTACCTCGCAGCCACATGTTCCAAAGTCATCCCACAAGCATTCTACGGGACTGAGATCCCGACTCTGAGCAGTCTAGTCTGATTCTTCAACATTCATGTCGGCAAACCAGCTCTGCACAGCCTGGGCTTTATGTACGTGGCAAATGGTTGAACAAGAATAGACCCTCATCAAACTGTTGGGACAATGTGAGCAGAATGTAATTGTCCAAAACATGCGCATAAGCTTTAGTGCTCATAGTTCTCTTTATGGGAGTAACATAGCTGAGCCCAAATCATGAGAAACAGCCCCAAACCTAATTTTACACATGGTAAAAGGCAGTCTGCTAAATACTGTTCACTTGGCATTATCCAAAACCATACCCATCCACTGTATAACATAGCATAATTTTTTGCTCAATAAGACATCACTGTTGATCAAGGGTCCATTTTTGTAGATTTTTTTTTTTTACATCATCTGGCATTGGTTACATGTTAATATTTGGCCAAGAAAAACCCAAAGTTTAGAGCTCTCACTAAAATGTAATAATGCTGACAATGCATCTGGAGGCATCTTGGAATTTGTTATGAGTGTTTTTTGCCAGTTCCATGCAATTTTGTTTCACCACTCTCTTAGGCATTCCCTATCTATAGTATTTTTCATAAAAGAAGACCAACGAAACAAACCAATCAGAATTGGCTGCTTATCGCTTAGTAATTCCGCTCATTGCTCCACGCTTCAGAGCTACACACATTTCAATAAATTTTCCTTTACATAGAATATATTAAATATTTATAAACTCTTTCTAATTTGTTTACTTAAAAATATCACGAAGTGGAAGTTTACAATCAATTAGAATTAGCATTAAAACATTAAGAATTAGTTCACTCTAACGCCAGGAGAAAGTAATGAATTAACAGTACTTGCATCTGATTGGTTCCACTCTGACCGGAACAAAGGTCAACGGTCTTCTTTTATGAAAAATATTATAGCTTGTGGTGTACAGTCATAGCCAGACATTTCCACTTCATAAGAACATCAATGATGGTGGAACAGATCACGTGTAATATTGCAGAAATTAAATAAATAAAATTTCCACTAATGTAATGCCCAACTTGATCACATTCAAAGTCACTTAGCTTGCCCTTTCGTCCCGTGCTAGTTTCAAATTGCCAATGATGTCTGTGGACTCGCCTGCATTCTATTATTTCTGTGTGAGCTCGCACAGTTTCATCAATGACAGACTCCACTAGATATGATGGATTGCTGTATACTTTAGATCATATAGTGTAGATAATGCCCATGCATTACTCACAACTACAGCAATAGTAATGTAGTAAGGTGAAGCTTATGACCAGTTTGGCTAACCTACAAAATATTCTGAATTGCCAATGTCTTAATATCAATTTATTCAAATTCCAATTTTTTTTCTATTCCTCTTTTACCTTAAAGTGTTGAGGATTGTTAATAATCTCTGAATCCGTTTTAAATGCAGGGGATTAGTCTGCTGGGGCTAGCTTAGTCTCCAAACTGTTAGTGAGAAAAAAATTAATCTCTAAAATGCAGAATCAAAACCAACCTTTCCTCTTCGAGTTTTATTTGAACTTCCCAGATCACATATCTCATATGATTTCACCTTTTTATCAATTTCTATCATTGCATGCTGCTTTGATAATGTCTGTGAAGAATATCATTAATGATTTCTAATTAAAAAATTAAAATTTATATTTTTACATTTTTAAATATTTATAATGTCAAATTTCTTTATTTCATATTCACTAAGAAATGCAATAATTTTTTTACAGAATTACCTGGTTATTGATGCATACAGTGCAGCTCTCACTTCTGCCAATAATATTTTGACCTAATAAAATTAATTAAATGATCATACCCATAAAGCATTGAAGAAAACTCTAAACAATGAATACGGTTATTACAAAAAAAGGTTTAACACCCTTCTCAAAATAACAAAATTTACCATATTTATTTGACTATAAGACGAGCAGCGTCGTAATCAGCAGATGCTTTTTCACCACATATTGCTAAGATACGAAGACCATTTCATTTCTTAGATTTAGCAAACCAACCAGATGCTCATGAAATTTTTTTGCCTGGGCCATAATAAGCGAATGTGTAAGCGGAAACTTTTCGCTGCGACGTTGTCGAATCCATTCCTTCAAAACTTTATCGATAGTCACATTTTTGGCTTGATGAAGTGTCTTTCTTACTGCCATTAATTTTGGTTCATTACTATCGCTATAAAATTTCAACAATTTACCTTTTTGCTTTTTCAAATCATAAATGGTAGATGAGCCAATCCCATATTCGTCACTTACAAACTTTACTGAACAGCCTTTGTCAAGACGCTTTAATAATTCGACTTTGTCCTTTATACAAAGTGACACACACTTCCTCTTGGCATTAATCGATTTTGTTGATGTTCCTGAAAGTCTTTCTGACACATTTTGTTCGATTTGGGCAGAGTCTTGTCAAAAAACTTACAACACGTTGAAATGCGAAGCAACAAGTGGCTTTTACAGAAGTGCGTAGCACCACAAAAACGAAGCGGCGAATTTAGAATTTATTGATATTTCGATATTATTAAATCCAAGATTAAAGCCGGTTTTCGGAGCATTCCGGATACCGGAAAGCCGGATAAAAGATCCTGTACCTGTATTTTTGCTTCCTTGTTCATTTTTTCACCAAAACTTTACCTCAAAAAAGTTGGGTCGTCTTATAGTCAGGTAAATACAATATTCTTTATTACAAAACTAGTAACGTCATCTAGAGATAACTAGTTTTCATATTTATCTCATATTTATTCATAATGCTACCACTTACTCATAGTTCACAGTTTGTGCCAACATCAGATCTACCTTACTTCATCTTAAGTACGAGGGCTGTTCAATAAAGAATGATCTTAATTTTTTTCTACAAATACACCTTTATTCATCCTCATTTTTGTGATGGCCTTTCTCAAAGTAGTCCTCATTGGATGCAATGCACTTGTCCCAGCGATTTCGCCACTCTTAAAAGAGATGCTTGAAGCCAATTTCGGATAGGTCCTTCAGAATCGCCTCCACAGTCTTCACCACTGTTTCTGATAATGGAAAATGTCTCTCACAAACGTGTTTCTTCACAGACAGGAAAAGGAAGAAGTCGCACAGGACTAAATCTAGTTAATAGAGAGGGTGATGGACACACTTACATGAATTTTTGTGAGATATTCAGCAGCAACATTTGCCATGTGCAGCAGTGCATTATTGTGGTGAAGCATCCAGGTTCTTTCACAGAAATGTGGCCTTGCAGAAATTTTAGAACATCTCAGGATGAACCTCTCTCACAATTACAGCGGCGGTGTTAATGTTTTCTTCCATTAGAGCACTAATTAGGTCCACTTTCCTTTGACATTGATTGCCTTCCTTCTTTAAACATTTTAAATCATCTGCGAGCTATACTATAGGAATGAACAGACTCCCATAGGCCTATTGTAACATTGCATAAGCTTCCACTGAAGATTAGTTGTGATGAACAGACTCCCATCCATTGTGGCATAGGCGAAACTGAATATGTCTGGAGTTGCACGCAAGGAAATTATGTCTGTAAAAAGCTATAATCATTCTTTATTGAATAGCCCTCGTAAAAAAAAAAAAAAAAAAAAAATGAACATCTTTAAAAACAACTTAGTTTTTATATATCAGCAGTTCTTGAATACATGGTTCGTACGCATTTATGAAGAAAAAATTCAAGGACTATTCAAGGATTTTTCAAGAACTAAATAACGTTTTTCAAGGACTCATTAAATGAATAGTATACATAATTTTTTTTCCCAAGAAAGGGGAGGGGAAGGGGACTAAAGGGGATTCTCCCACAAACGAATATGGGAAAGATGTGATGACTCATTTCTTGGTATTTCTGTCTGTTGAGATAAAAGGTAGTCCATGATAAACCACGTGGAAGAATTACCACTTTTCTTTCTTAAAGAATTCAAGGACTTTTCAATGACTCTATTCCGTTTTCAAGTACTTTTAAGGACCTTGAAAACGAAAAAAGTTTTTCAAGGACTTTTCAAGGATTTCAAGGACTCGTACGAACCATGTAAATAAGATTGTAAATGATCCGAGAGATTTTTTAAAACTCCATACCTCTATAATGTTAGCTTTCTATATTTAATAATTAAGCAGTTCTAGATTTACAAACTGATCCTAAATCAACACCATACATGATGCTTTCATCTTAATGCTTTCATAGGTGCCATTAAGGATTATAACACCAAAGAAAATTGAAAACAAAGTATAACAATTTATTTAAAAAAAAATTATTATGATTAGACCTACTAATGAAGAACCAAAAGAATGGGAAATTTGCATCGAAATAAAACACACACAAAAAAAAAAAAAAATCTAATAATCTAGATCTTTAAGTTATTTTTTTAAATGAAAATTATTCATTATGCAGTTATTTTTTAAAAAAATTGTTAAAGCTGACACTGCAAAACCAATGCTACAAATAGCCTCTTCCAAGATGGAATTCAATAGCTTGTTCAGAAGTGGATTTAGTGCACAGAGATACAGGGAGATTGTGGAGAAAAATAATAAAAAAATTTTGCTTGAACAATAAAAGGTTTGCTTTTTTTTAAACATGTTGATTTATTTTTGGACTGTTCTTTGTACATCAGACTGGACATCAATGTCTTAACTAGGCATTTTTTGCAAATATTCTGATAGAAAGCAGCAGTTGACAACACTACTCTTCTAGATGTAACAGCAGAATTCAAGGCTGCAGCTTCATGTAAGTATATTACTGACTAAGAATTATATGATGGTTATGCAATTTGTAAACTACATTCTGCATTAAGAAATATTTGATTAATGCACAATGTATTTAAAATAATTTTGATGGATTACACTGTATAAAATGAAAAATGTCCTTTAGATGAAATAATGCGTTTTTTGTATATTTTTGGCTGAAAATAAAGAATCTGTATTTTTGGCTGAAAATAATGAATTCTCATTAACAACGACAGTTTTTTAAAGATAAAAAATGAATTTTTTTCCCTTTTATATATATATTATTGTATATGTTGCGCCCAAGTGGACAAAAATTAAACCCCCAAACTATGAGGTTTGTCGATCTAGGAAGTAATTAGTTAAGATAGAATGAGCATGTCGTATATGATCATTACATAGTTTTCTGTCGCATTTCCAAATTTTTTGACGATATTCTAGGGGAATAGCATTCCAATCCTTTATACAGTTGAACGGAAAATATCTTTCTTTAATACGGGAAATGATGGACGGTGGTTGGATCAAGAGTTGGTTTTGTAATCTGCATCGTGGACTACTAACCATCCAAGCTATGATAAAGTTTCCAACACAATAACCACACATCATTTTCCAAAAAAAAACAAAACACATTTTAGCTTTTTACGTATCTATATTGTAGCATATATAGAAGCGATATGCAACCAGTTCCTCATTCTGAAGATCTTCCTATACTACAACTCCAGATAAATATACTATTGATTCAGAGGAAGATACCTCCAATGACCCAAACCATCAAGATCCTGACTTCAGGGGTCTATCTACAATTTCAAAATCCATACCCATTTTTGTGAAAAATTTTAACAAAAAAATATAAAACACTGGGTTTAATTTAAAAAAACTTTTTTTTATATTCGAATTGACATTATTTACATTGATAAACACCCATTTTTGAAGGTAATACGTTGATAAACACGAGTTAAAATTTTGTGAAGATGCAGTTTCCGATCAAAATAATTTTGTGAAGATACCGTTTCCATTTAAAATAATTTTGTGAAGATGCCCTTAAACGGTACCAAATTGGCCGTAGATAGATCCCTGGACTTTCAACCATCTACATCTATGACATGTTCACATCATGAAATCACACAGGCAGAGCTTAACGATGGAATGGAAGATGCTAGCTGAATATTGCTGAATTTTTATTTTTTTTTTTTTAACAACTAGGTGAACATCTTTACATTGTTAATCAAATTATATGTTTAAATATCACATCATGACTTCTTCATTATATGCCTTAGTGATTTTTTTTTATTATTAAGTTTTTATTGAATTTTATTTTATTTGTTTATTTAGTTATTTTATTCATTTACTAAGTAAATTTTAATTAAATTGATGATAATGACATTCTTCATACACGCTAGATTAAATATATAGATACGTATTTTAAAGTACCTTTTAAATAAAGTTTAAGTTTAATCTTCCATTATATCAATAAAAAATTCTGATCATGCTGGTGTGTTATCAGGGACACACCAACAGATGCCTACAAGAGGAAACTGTCAAAAAAAAAAACATTTTAGTGTTTGTGTTTTCTATAATCAAGCCTCTGTTACATTTCTCTGAGAAGTGGGTCTCCTACAGAAACGGTACGTGATGGACCATTTTGGTTTTGATATATGAATCGAGCAACTTTTGTTTATACAGAATCACATATTTTTATCTGAAGGACAGGGGGGAAAAAGTTCAAATTTGTTGTACAGTGTTATTTAGTCTATTAATGTTTTTATTATTTTTTTGCATCAGATTACAATTATTGGATGAAAGGTTATAATTATTTTGTTGCAGCTACTATATGACATTATTGCCAATTTTGTATGAATGGAAATGGTTAAAAAATTGCTTTTGCTACAAAAAAAAATTAAAAAAATTAATATAATCAGATAATTTTCAGTCATCAATATGTCTAAGCCAAATAAGAATTAGAAATAAATTTAGCACTAACACTTAATTATACCTTTTAACACAGATTCTTCATGTTAATGAAATTTAACAAAGAAATTCAAAGGCAATCTCTGCATTTTTTAAATTTGTTAAACCTAATATTCCACAAGTCAAAAAAATACAGGGTAATTCAAAATGATGGACCCGATTTCAGAAGTTTATTCTGTGAAATCTAATGAACATTGGTATTGTGAGACATGTGCTACGAAAGGTAAAAGTGCCTCAAAAAACGATTATTGTGGATTTGTGGTTTCTCATTGTTAGTTTAATCACAGAGTTGTTTACATGATAGTCAAGCACACAGAACGATCTTTGTTCTCCAGTCAACACAGTTTTCCTTAACACTGTAAAAAAATATGGTTTACTGACTGTCCTTCTTAATGAATATGGTTCACTGTACTTAATCACTGTTATTGATAAAGGGTGCTAGCCTGATAAAGGGTTCACATGTACCATTGATAAAGCCTGAAATAAACTGAAACTGGTCGGGAAACTTGTGTTTTCTTCCTTTATTAACTGAAAGGCCTCCATAAACTTCATCATTTTCCTTAATCGCTCGTTGCTAGAAAGTGAAAACACTGCAAAAAAACGGTTAACTTTCACAGTTTAGTTTCCACGCAGTGTTTTCACTTTCTAGCAGCGAGCGATTAAGGAAAATGTGTTGACTGGAGAACAGAGATCGTTCTGTGTGCTTGACTATCATGTAAACAACTCTGATTAAAATAACAATGAGAAACCACAAATCCACAATAATCATTTTTTGAGGCACTTTTACCTTTCGTCACAATACCAATGTTCATTAGATTTCACAGAATAAACTTCTGAAATCAGGTCCATCATTTTGACTTACCCTGTAGCCCAGGACTGCAAATCCAAAACAGGTGGGGAAAATTTTAATAAATTTTCTAGATTTAATTCTTAAACATAATATATTCAATATAAATTAGTACCAATTTGGCTTAAACCCAACACAATGTATTCAAATAAGTACGTGTAAAGGACTATTCTTAAATTTTAATGAAGTTAGAAAGAAATCAGAAATATGGTCAGGTTTATTAAAAAGAATTTTAAAAAACATGAACGGCATTTTTTTAAACTTATTATTAGCATTATAAAAATTAAGGAAAAAAAAAAATGGCGAAGATAACACTGGCCAACAAAATTTAAGATTTTTCTTGTGACAAAATGAAAGCGGGTGATTTTTGGTAGTATTTTTTCTGCTGATTACGAATATAATTTTTAAATTTCTCTAGCACGCACAGCTTTCTTGTTTTACAATGAAACATTTTTAAATCATTCAGTGTTTGGGGCCTGGTAAATTTCCTTGCGGCCCCAAAATATGGATACTTTAACAATGTAGCTGCTTCTCTTCACTCCCATTACTTTAACATAGAAGTCTCAATGTGCATAACTTGGAAATTTGACGTGATAGAAAAAAATCTAAAAGCAGATTCGGATTCTACCTACAAATTACTACTAAGAACACTTTGTGTGGTCTTAGTCACAAAATGTGTGTTGACTAGTGTAATTAAACAAAATTGAATCTACAAAATACTGTTTGAATTCTTCTGTAAAGCGTGGTTCCCACATGCGTAAAAACAACGGCAGAAACCACAAAGCAGAAAAATTGTATGATGTCCCTTCCTGTTTTCGTCTCTTCTGCCCGACTGAAAATTTCTGCTTTTTAGAGTTGGGTTGAGTTCAACTTTTGTGGCACAAGCAGGGCAGAAATGATTGCTCAGCCAATAGAAAATGATCTCTGCAGTGATGTCACAGTGACGTCCTCTCTCTCTCACAAAATAAAAATGTCGGACACTCAGCTCACAAAGGTGAAGAGGCCGAGAAAGAAAATTGATGTAGAAGCGCTAATAGAAGAGGTGAGAAATATATATTTATTAATTAATTAATCAAATTAAATTGAATAAACAACAATTGAATGCAAAAATTCGATGCGATGATTGATGAGGAATGAACAAACTGTGTACGTACTGTGTGCAGTCGAAGCCGACTGTTTAGATCGATCGACGGCTTCGGTGCAGTGCATTTGTGTTGGGCAAAACTTCTGCTATTTTATCCTTTTGAGTTTCTGCCATGTGGGACACCTGCAGGAGCAGA
>JAHWFO010046501.1:176581-192630 GCA_023313115.1 Rhysida immarginata | reverse complement strand
TACTTATTTAGGATTTAATTTGATTTTTCAACTGTATTTAGTCTAGCGCGAATTCTTTTTAATGATAATAGATATAGTAAAAAAGCCAACGTCGCCTGCATGTAAAAAAAACTAGGACGTCAGTATTTATTCGGAATTTAACAATCGATGTTTTTTCGTTTGTTGGAAACAATGAAGGTTGGATTGTTGCTCGGCACTATGGACAGGAGGAGTTAGCATTTTATATACAAGATGATTATAGAAAAACAACTTATTTATTTTATATTTGTTTTTTATTCCTAATGTATTTGCGTTTATTATATTTATATTTTTTAATTTCTAATTTTTATTTTGAACAAAACAGTTTCAGTATCAGTTTCAGTTTCAGGAATAGCTGAAGAAACTGACCGATAGCACAATATTGAGATATTTGCCATGTTATTTTAAGACCATAAACTTCTTATAGGTTTTCCTGTAATCTGTAAGTAAAGAACTATTTTCTGTATTTTTTTCGAAATTTTAGTCTCAGTAGTTTCGGAGATAAGGGGGGGAGAGGGGAATGGTCAATTTTCATCTTTTTTCTTAAATAACTTTAAAACTGTTAATTTTAAATTATAAAAAAAATATATTTGAGACCCTCACAACAAGCCCTTTCATTTAATATGTCACAGGGTACAGTTTGCAAAACTTTTTTTTTAATTTTCTAATTTGCCCCCCATATTTAAGATTCATTTATTTACGTTACAGGTCTGTGTTTGGGTCACAGAATTTTATGTGTGTACCAAATTTGAAATTTATCCGTCCAGTAGATTCGGAGTAAATTGGCTGTGACAGACAGCCAGACAGACACAGGAGTGATCCTATAAGGGTTCCATTTTTTCATTTGGACGTAAGGAACCCTAAGAAGATGAAAAAATGAAAAAAACATCGAAATGAGAGTCCTACCTAGTCTTAAACGTTTTCTTCCTGGGCAGATTTGGGACTTTTCCGTTAGAGTTAGAACTTTGTTACAATCCTTGATTATGGTGGATAGTGTAGTCTTCGAAATTCCGAAATGTTTCGCAACGTCTACCCGTTTTGTGCCTTTGTCCACCTCTTAAAATATCCAGCTTTTCCTTTACTGAAAACCGTTTCCTTTTCATAAATTGGGTAGCAATCAGAGATTTCCAGGTTTATATATGCTACACTGATGAACCAATGAAATGTGAACTCTGCTTAGTTAGCCCATTGGCCCAGTTGCAACTTTCGCATGGGCTGTATTGATCAATCAGAGCAAGACATTTGAACGATGTACATTGTAAGGAAGTGATAATTTAACCAAAGGAACATAAAACTTGTCCGTTAATGCGAGGTGTACGTTAAAGTGAAGTACGTTATTTTGAAACTTTTTAGCATTAAAATACCTACGCCTGGGCCGGGGATTTAAAATTTGTACGTTATTATGAAATGTGCGTTAATGGGAGGTATGTTGAAACGGGATCTTATTGTATATTTTAACCCAATAGGTAGCCTATATTGTCCATTTACAGTTTGTTTACCTATTAGAAAGTAATAAATTAAAAATGGAGTTAATGCTCAAACAAATATTAATGGGAAAAAATGGAAGGAAAAAATTCCACAACCTGGATTCGAACCAGGGGACCATTAAGTATATTGCTCACCAATATTGCTCATGGTGCCTCTACCAACTGGGCCACCATGGACATGGGACAGAAAAGCTCTAAAGGGGCTAGGTGCTTGGCCTATCTTTGCACCTCCACCTGACTACCTTGTAGTCTTGGAGACCGCTTTACTACAAGCTAGTAGAGGTGGCAGGCTTCTTTCACACGGTCCGGGAGTTTGCTCGTCACCTGGACAAATAGCAATACATGGCAAAGACAAGGTTCTTTCACATTCTCCGGGCACTGGCAAACGCCCGGATTTCCCTGCTACAAATCTCCAGTCTCGGGCCAAGTGCCTTCACATGATCTGGGTGTTTTTCGTCCGAGTGCTGCTTTGTATAAAGAAATGCAGAGAAACCTCAACGTGGACTGAAGGGGCAGCAGGGAAGCTTTGGACCCGTGCACTCACCCATGTGAAGACAGCATCCCCAGGAAAGTGATGGTCCTGGTTTGGGTGATCAGCTGGTTTGGCTAATATAAGTTATTTCAAATAACCCCTCCCCTCCCCAGGAAAGTGATGGTCCTGGGGTCTTTCCTATACTGAAGTTTGTAAATGTAAATTTGTAAAATTATTAGAGTAATAAAAATCTTCACAATTTACCTAACTGGTAAAAGTTTAGGACCAATCGGGGGGGCTATAGCCCCTGTAGCCACCCCCTTAAATCCGCCACTGTCCGGGTGCTGCCTGGATGGTCAAACACCCGGACCGTGTGAAAGAGGCCGTAGAGGCAACAAGCTTAATACTGTGGTCCTTAGGTAATCAAATCCAGATCACGTAATTTTTCCTTCTGTTTTTTTCCATTAATATCTTTACATGTTGTTTACTTACCAAAAGAAGATTGCTTAGATCATTGTTTCTCATTAGAGGGGGCTTTAAGTAGCAGGGGGGGGGGGGGGGGGGGGGGGGGGGGCCTTGCTAGACATGCTATGATTCAGTTATGTGACCTTACGTAATATGAGGGCTATTTAGTTTTCAACCTCCGATGGGGCATAAAATAAAGACAAGTGTGAATGGCAAAATTACTTTTCGACACGGTCACTGTAGAGACTGAGACATTTCTTCCAATACCTTCTTCGAGACAGGTCTACCTGAGGCAATAACCTAATTTCTCTTAGTAAAAGGGGGGGGGGGGGGTATTAAATTTTGTAAACGCTGAGGGGGTGTTCATAGAAATAAGTTTGAGAAACACTGGCTTAGATTATTGATGAAAATAATATGATTGCTTAGCATCGTAATACACACATTTATTAAAACATATAGGCTTCAGGGTTTCATGTTGCACTAAACAATTAAGAAACAGTAGTCAAGGTCCGATTGCAACAAAAATTAAATTTTATTCCAGACACATTTCAGTTTTAAACCATCGTCAGTTAGGTGAAGTACAGTGGTTCACCTAACTGACGATAGTTTAAGGCCAGAACGTATCTAGAATAAAATCTAACTTTTGTTGTGCCTACATTTCCTAAGTGTTTATTAAAGCCTATATTTTCATGGACGAGGTTAATTTTTGCCTTTACTGTTAACTTCCTTGATTTGATCAGTCTTCTTCCATTTAATTCTTTTGAGATCTTTTCGCTTCAAAGTAAATTTCAACATCTTCCAACATTTATCCAAGTCTAGCTTTTTCTGAAGTATCTTCAGATCTTCTGGTGTTAAAAAATACCATGGCAAAATAAAGTATTCACAGCAGAGCACTCTATTAAACTTGACAGATTTAAATAGTAATAAATATTTAAAACATATATACAAGTTTCTGTATTAGCGATCACATTTTTAAAGCTGGTTTTAAATAGCAATAAAATAAATTTTAAAAACAAATCACAAAGAAATTGGGAAACAAATTTAGGGTATATAAAACTTTTTCCATTTTCAGAAATCAAGGTCATGTTTACGGGTCCGATCAATTTCTACAATAGTGCATAAACATCACTAAATACTTTCATTTGCAAATTGTAGGGATTGTGTATTGATAATGAATCACTATGGATAAACAATCTTGTAAATTGTAGACTTTCCAATTAAAACGTATGGAGAGGGATTAAATACTTTTATAGTCATGAATTGATGAAATACCTTTACATTCCTAAGTTACAACAAATATTTCCCAAGTCGGGAAATATTAATAATAAAGTTGCGCCAAGCTAGTGCATTGATATAATACTATGAATAAAAAGTTCGATTCTCTACTAAAGAAGTAGTAAAGAAAAATGCCTTCACGCAGTTTCCTTACAGTTTACTTACTTCTTGAGTGTTGGATTTATTCACGTTGTCCTCCAGATCAGAATCAGAAAACTCATCTTGAAGGACTTGCGTACAGTCGACGAAATCCATTTAAATTATGATCGAATAAACACGGCAATTATGACGCTACTGTCTCCCTTCGATCATCTCAAGCCAATAACAATAATAATTTCAATTTGTAAGCCGAGCCACCATGGTTTCGTCCTGAGTGTAAAGCTCGACCACAACTCTACTCAAACGGAGGGGGTCGATTCACATACTTTCATTTAATTTAATCGCTCGCAGTTTTATTCTCGCTTCAATCACATTCGCAGATAAATTCTGCGCTCAACACTGAACAGTGCGTTCTATGACATATGATTTTTGCTATGTTCATATTTTTTATATATAAAAACGAGAGTATGCGTAGAATAAATTCAAACATAACTTATCTTACCGCTTAATTACGTCAGGTAAAAATTGGCAAAAATGAGCATTGGATTGTGGGCAGTTACAGCAATATCCAATGGGAAGTTTCTTCAAGTTCTCAACATCCTGTCAAAATAGACGTCACTATTTGCTACTTAATGACATCACATGTTTTTTTCGCTAATTCCACTTTTCTCCCGCTTAAAATTTTTGCAAAAGATTCATAGCTTTTAGGTTTCATTATAACATTTCTATTTTCTAGCTTTTATAAATTCACCCTTTAGTTTATTCAATTATGTATTGGCATTGTAAAAGCTCAGAAGAATCGAAGTTATCAGTTAGATAAAAAAATTTTAATTTCAAATTGTTGGCTGGTTTTCCAAATCATTATTTTTAAAATAAAGAATTAAATTTAATAGTGACTAAATTTTTCATGATACATTCTACTTGATCTAAACTATTGAAGGCTCTTTATTAACTTTTTTTTTAATAACGTAAAAGTAATAATAATAAAAATATTAGAATACCTGAGTTTAAGTAAAGGCCTTAGTGATAAATTAAATAGCTCAGATATGGAATGAAATTTCCTGTTTAAAGCATTGTCGGAGGGTTTTCTATTTTGTATTTTTATGCTGAATAATTTTAAAAAATGTTTCTTTTCTTTTCTTTTTTTTTTTTTTTAAGTCAACGATGTTTCATGTTAAAAGTTGTAGGTAAAAATATATTCCTATTTGTCTTTTAAAAAAAAAAAATAATCTCGAACAAAATTTTGATAAAACTTATATTCATTTTCTCTGTATCTGCGTGTGGCAACAATGAATTACCTAAACAATGAGCTGGCTCAAAAATAATTCGCTAATTATTTACTTTGAATGGATGACAACATTAACATCATTGTTAAATACCTTCTTATCTTTGCTGTACTTATCTGAATATAGGTAATTATTCAGATAAGTACAGCAAAGAATTGTTTAGGCATTGTTGCAAAATTAACAATGTCTAACAAATGAAATTGGAAATTTAATTGGACACACCCATTCAAACTTTCGTTGGATAGAGTAGAAATGAAATTTTACCATAACTGTCTGGTTGGGCTAAACTGCTAAAACGACGATGTTGGCCGAATTTATCGAATAATTTGGAATAAAACAAGCGAAGAATTAAATGTTATTATTAAATGCAGATACAGTTAAAGATAATGAAAAATTCGATTGAATATCTGAATTCATTAAATCCAAATGGACTTCCACCCCATCGATTTTCTGTAGAAATTGGAGCGCCAATCTTAGGAGGTGAGTGGTGAGTCAATTCAAATAAACAAGGATTTTACTTTATAAGGGGGTTGAACTAGTAAAATAAAATTTTGCAATATCGGATTTTTAAAAGTAGTGCACATATTTCTATGTGTTAATGATATAGAGTACTTCGAACATTGAATCCAACAACTTAAAACTATACATGCGGTTAAACTATAGGGTGATCTAAAAGTCAGGAAAAACTTTAAAGCTCAATAATTCGCACACGAATGCAGTTAAAAGATTCCACGATGAAGTGGGGGGTTTTTTTTCCAGGAAGAAAATTAATGCTAGAATTGTTTGGTTTTTGACCAACAGATGGCGTTGTCAGGTTACAGACATTAAAGCTCCCTATCTAGAGGCTTTAACAGACATCAGTTTGTGCACATTTTCAGATGGTATATAAAAAAAAGAGCAGCATTCGCTGCAAACGCTATTTCGGAAGCAGATAGTGTTAGTTGTTCCGTCTCACCACAGATTACTTATTACACAGATGGGACAAATGATGACGTCCTTATGGAGAAAATGGAAACAGGTCACGTGATTGTGTCCCACTGTATCGCCAGGTGCGCTGCAATCTGTGACTATACTAAATTTTATTATTTAAGAAAAAAACTTATATGGTGAAGATTTCAAGAAGTAGTTTAAGCAAAATATTAACATTGAAAGTTAAAGTTATCGTTTTCTTGATTAATAAATAAATCTTAAGTTTACAAAACTTATGTTTTAATTAAACTATTAGTAATTTATGGATTTTTATTTTGTAGGGGTTATATTTATTATTTTAGGGGGGTTGAATTTTTATATCTAAATACGAAATAGTCAAATACTAAGAAGATAATAGCGATTATAAAAAAACGTAATGAGAATGGTAGTCGAGCTTTCTTATAAGGGTCAAACCCGCATTCGAAGGGGGATGATTTTTCTCGGTCTTTTAGTCTTTTTTTTGATAAGATTGAAGACAACATTATCAAAATAATTGAAATTAAATAAGTCAATTTAATAACGAAACGTGAGTTGGGTAACAAAGCCAAGCTCTCCGTCTTCAAATCTATCTTTGTCCCCATTCTCACCTATGGTCATGAGGCTTGGATAATGACCGAAAGAGTGCGATCGCGGGTACAAGCGGCCGAAATGAGATTTCTGAGAGGTGTGGCAGGTGTTACCCTACTAGATAGAGTGCACAGCAGCACAATAAGGGAGTCTTTAGGTGTTGAGCCGCTACTTCTCCGCATTGAGAGATCTCAGTTGCGCTGGTATGGCCACGTGATACGGATGCCGTAAACTGATCTTCCTAGGCAGTTGTTATTTTCCAAGCCGGTGGGTAAGAGACCAAGGGGTCGGCCTAGAACCAGGTGGCTAGACTACATGGAGAATCTGGGTTCGAGTCGCTTGGATATCACCAGGGAGGACATGCGCCTGATGGTGGAAGATCGCGATCGCTGGAGATCCTCCATAGGGCTGCTGCCCCCGCGACCCTAACGGATAAGCGGGTTTGAAAAGTAAGTAAGAAAAAAACCATGAATCACGCGTTTTCCATCACGTAAAAAATAAATAGCATATCCTTTTGAAATTTTCATACACAATTCTTCATTAAACATGAAAATAAACATGAAAAACAATGCTTCGAAACAGCGCACCCAGCGGTACAGAGGGACTTTGCAACAATCGATGACGTCAAAACAATGAGCCATGCTGTTTCCACTGCTTTAATATTGATTGTCCCATCTGTGTAATAAGTAATCTGTGGCATAGACCTTATCCACTTGGCTTTTCCGGTCGCGCATTGCCATGGGAGAACTCGTGCTTCTGCTTTATTTGTTTACACAACGGCGTTGGGTGCAATCTTCTCATCCTGAGTTGTTTTTATTTTTGTTTTTTTGTTTGCATTATATACAAATTAACTATGCCACGAAGCTATAGTGCATTTGGATGCACCATGAGAGTTTTTTTATTATTATTTTTTAACTGCGATTAGTCTCACTGGACGTATTTTTTTCCGCTCATCTTGTTGGGAAGGCTGAGAAAATGACAAGGAATTGACAAAAAGTGCGGGCTTTTCGATTTAATTCAGCCAGGTGATCTGGTTATGCCTGATCGTGGTTTTCTCATTAGTGAATTATTGGCAAGTCGTGGTGCATCATTAAGTAACAAAATTGAAAACAATTGCCCAGGAAGGATGTGCAATTATTTACACAAGTATCACGGATTCAATACATGTTAGAAGAGGATAATTGGAGGACAATTAAAGGCATTTAGAATACAGTAAAATCCCGTTATAACGTACCTCCCTTTAACGTACATTTCAGAATAACGTACAAATTTCAAATCCCCGTCCCAAACGTAGGTATTTTAATGCTAAAAAGTTTCAGAATAGCGTACCTCACTTTAACATACATTTCAGAATAACGTACTAATTTTACATCCCCTTGGTTAAATTATCCCTTCAGTACAACGTACATCGTTCACATGTCTTGCTCTGATTGGTCAATGCAGCCCATGCGAAAATTGCAACTGGGCCGATAAGCTAATTAAGCCGAGTTCACATTTCATTGGTTGGTCAGTATAACAAATATAAACCCGGAAATCTCTGCATGCTACTCAGTCGGGATCCAATTTGTGCTGCAATTAGATTAGAGACCTTCACTTGACGGACGATTGCCCATTGAATACGGTAAGATTATGTGTTTGTTTATTTTAATTTATGATTGTTTAATTTACGTGCATGTAACAGGCTGACTAGCGATCGGGAAAATTCAGGGAATTTTTTGTAACTGTGTTAGTCTGTAAAAAATTAATGCAATACCACATATTGTAAATGCTATAGTGTATTTGAATTGAATAAAATAAAATGCCAATGGAATAAAATGAAATGCCAAAAAATAAAATGCATTCATGTATTCCTATGTTTTTCTATGAATATATGCATTTTTCACAAGCCCCTCGTCCCAGTTTCAGAATAACGTACAAATTTCCGGGTCTCTTGAAGTACGTTGTAACGGGGTTTTACTGTACTGCAAGGCATCTTTCAATAACAATGATTAAGAGAAAATACATTTGTTTTGTTTTTTTAATAAAATAAAATGCGTATGAAATAAAGAAGTAATTTTTAATATTAAATACACAGTAATTGTAGTAATTTAACGACATGCACGACAAAACATACATTATTTTTTTTCTGATTCTGCGTGGTCGTAAGGATCGATGTTTCCAAATAAATTTATTTTTTCTATGCATCTTTATTTTGTTGATGCACGATTGGAAGAACTTTTAAAATAGGTACTTGTTATTATAATTCATAAAAGAGAAAGACGTCACCGATAGAGGTTAACATACGAAACGAAGCCAGCAAAGCTATCCCACCCGGAAGTCACTTTTCCCTCGCGAAAAAGGCGCGCATGCGCTTATGGCCAGCGTTGCCAACTTTTGAAAATGAACAACAGCGTTGCCAGCGTTACATTTTTTAGCAAAAATTATTACATTTTGTAGTCAATTTAGGAGTTTTTAAGGTTTTTTGTTTTTTATTTAATTTAAATCAAAATAAAATAAAAAAAATCAAATCTTGCCTCTAATCTATATGCCGCATTTTTTCTTCTCCCAGCTGAAGATGACATGATTTTTGGTGATCCAGTCTATTCCCAAAATAATGTCAAAGCTACAATGGAATCAAGCCAAAAACTGTGGACACAACTATAGAAAGAAAAATAACTCCGAAAACGCTATTCCACATAATATCGATTATATTAAAAGTCATTCTTCCTTGGTACTGGGAACTTTTGAAAGGCACCTGTTCTGCTATAGCATTAACTTTTATGTTACGCCCATCTGCGAACGCTATCTGCTTTTCTTTAGCAGGTTGACGACTTTTCAATTCCAGCTGATGGAGTGGCTTTTGTCTAAGGGTTTTTTTTTTCAGAGGGACTTTGGTCCAAGGGGTCTTTGTCCGAAGGGGCTTTTGCCATACATTCGCTGAACACGATGGATCCAAAGAAAATTGTCATATTCACATTAGCTGATTAGCATAAAGTTTACACATCTCAAAAACTTCACTTAAGATCTATCTAATCAAATTTTCGGTTAAACTAAACCACGTGGAAATCACCTCTTCGAAGTTCGAACATGAAATGCTTGCCACGCCACGCTCAGCCAAGGAGGTCCAAGAGTCAGGGCCAGGGCCGCTGCGGGCTTGGGATTGGATTGTTCTAAGAACGACCAATTTTTGGCGACCAATCGGGGCTACTTCTACCCCAGCGAGGAGAAAAGCATGCTGGAATTTTTGGCGAAATGTCAAATTATTACATTTTTCCGTGTAATATCTACTTTACTATTACACATTATATATTTCTCCATAAAATTACACAAATGTAATAATTATTACACGGTTGGCAACACTGCTTATGGCTTTGTTTTTGTTGTCAAAGTGGACAAGGTCTATAGAAATGCTGTTATTAATCGAGAAGGCCCTCTTAGTTAAATTTTATTATCAGAATAAGGAAAGTGCCAGTGCGGCTTTGTGAGCATATCGACGCATGCGAGATGGTAAAGGACCTGTGACGCGTGCTGCAGTGACAAAAATGATACGACGATTTGAAGCCACGGGTTTTTTGGCTGCACGTCCAAGAAGTGGCCGGCCCTCACCATCCACTGCTGTCGCCCAGAGAGTCGAACAGCCACTGCTGTCGTAGATTATTGCACACGGGGAATGCAGTGCGCGAGAAGTGTCCCGGCGGATTGGCATTTCGTACAGCAGTGTATGGCGATCACTGCGAATTATCCTTAAGCGATTTCCGTACAAGTTGCAACATAATTATGAACTGACACCTGACGACTTCATCACTCGCCAAGATTTCGCTAACTGGGTATTCAATAAAATGGAGCAGAAGCACGACTGGCTTTTCACTGTGCTTTGGACCGATGAAGCGCATTTCACACTTTCTGGCAGTGTTAACACACGCAATTGCCGTGAGTGAGTATGGAAACCCACATGCATTTGTTGAACAACCTCCACATCAGTCTAAAGTTACAGTCTAATGTGGCATAATCGGTCCATTTTTCTTCGAGAAAGTCACAGGGACTGTTCTAAAAACAATTACCGTGGGGCGACGCTATCGTGGGTGGTGTGCGTTTTGCAGCTCTATTACGGACCAGCATTATTCCAGAATTGCAAGTGCGTTAACCACTGCTTACAGTCACCTTTATGAAAGATGGAGCACCAACGCATATTGCTGCGTTTGTGGAACGACTGCTCCGCTCAACATTTGGGGAGAATCGTGTCCTCAGTCGATACTTTACGCATGCATGGTCACCCAGATCGATCGGCCTCGGTGGCTCAGTGGTTTCGTGATCGCCTCTGATGCCCGAGGACGACGAGGATTTTTTCAGGGGAAAAATCCTGAGATCACGCACTTCCTTCGGAAGGGAAGTAAAGCTGTTGGTCCCGTGTAGTCGTTTGCCGGCTACACGTTAAAGAACCATTGCGAGGCAAATTTGCGGCCCCTATAACACCGTCCTGAAATGACCATAGTAGTTGAAAAGGACGTTAATACCAAACAAGCCAAACCAACCACCCATATCGCTCGATCTGACGCCTTGTGGCTTTTGGCTAGGGGATACCAAAGTCAAAAGTGTACCGCGACAAACCCATATCATTGGCAACATTGTGCTTAATGCAGTGATCAGTGTGGTGTCTCGTCTGACGGCTGTTGCTCAATGATGGACGGCGCATTGAACATCTTACCCGATTGAAAATATGCATAAATTGATGTCTGTAACCTGACAATGGCATCTGTTCGTTAAAAACCGAGCAATTCTAACATTATTTTTTTTTTCCTGGAAAAAAAATCCGACTTCATTTCAATCGTTTTTGTGCAAACAGAATCTTTTTATCTGCTTTCGTGTGCGTTTTAAAGTTTTTCCTGACTTTTGGATCACCCTGTATTAAATAAATATAGACTGGAGATGACCTCCAAACATGATGTATTAATTTTTTTATCGAAAAATGGAAGGAAAAATTCTGCGACCTGGGTTCGAACCAGGAACCTCGACTATCATGGCCGATGCCTCTCCCAGTTGGGCTAAAGGCAGACACCCGGACGCGAATTTCCTTTTTGCAGCAAGAATAAGCAATACAGTAAAACCCCGTTACAACGTACTTCAAGGGACCTGGAAATTTGTACGTTATTCTGAGGTGTACGTTATACTGAAACCGGGGGGGGGGGGTGTGAAAAATGCATATATTCATAGAAAAACATAAGAATACATGAATGCATTTTATTTTATTCAATACAAATAGCATATTCAATATGTAGTATTACATTAATATTTTTAAAAAAATCTGTAATGGCCGTCTGCTTTCTTTCTATAACTTGCCTCCCAAAAAAGTCCTCCATATCTGGTGCACCGCTATGCTGGGCAAAATAGTTTCTTAAACTTTTTATAGCCTCCATTGCTACCAAAGTTGAGACGGGCATTACCTCTGGATCTAAATGGCCATTTTCATCTTCGTCTTCGTCTTCCTGATCGCTATGAATTTCATTTTGCTTTTCTCTCTAATCTAATTGCAGCACAAATTGATTTCCGGGTTTATATATGCTGTACTGACCAACCAATGAAATGTGAACTCGGCTTAATTAGCCCATTGGCCCATTTGCAACTTTCGCATGGGCTGCATTGACCAATCAGTGCAAGACATGTGAACGATGTACGTTGTACTGAAGGGATAATTTAACCAAGGGGGATATAAAATTAGTACGTTATTCTGAAATGTACATTAAAGTGAGGTACGTTGTAACGGGGTTTTACTGTATACCTCAAAAGCAACCAATAGAACGACGCTTCTCCGCATGACGTCACCACAAAAAGCATGTGCTGCCCGTTCGTTCACTTCACTGCCTCGCTCGCTAAAGACTCACTAACTCGCGCCATCCACTCGAAGAACGAAATTTGTTATACGTACAAAATACTCACGTACTAAACTGCTTTTACAAAACATTTTGAAAGTCAGATTTTAGAGAATCATATTAAGCTTTAAAAAACAAAATATTTTATATTAAAAAAATTCATTTGAACACAGTTTCATCAGCTTGATACGGTCTATCACACATATTGATAGACTGTAACTGACCTTTAAAAAAAAGTTTTATTATACTGAAATGAAATAGGTACAAAGTGTGAGAATTTCTTAAATTTTTGTTGTTTTAATATTCACTCTGTAAAGATCTACAAAAATAACTATTTGAAATTACGCTTATTTATAATACATGGAAATGTGATAGTAAGTTGCAAACAAAAGTGAGAAACAATTGCAAACTACAAAATACCTACAAGTATGAATTGTAAACTTTATGACAAAAAATTGTTACGTACAGCAAAGATTTAGTTTTTAATGATCTTGCTATAGCTAATTTTCTGGATTCAGGCTGCTAGGAACATTTCAAAGTACATGTACATCAGAAATTTTTAATTGAAATAAATTAAAAATTAAATATTTTAAAAATTTTTGGAAAATCAACATACAGGGTGATTCAAATCTCAACGTACAAACGTTTAGGGAAGGTAGTATGGATGATTCTGAGCAAAAAACGTTCTTATGAGCATGGGTCCGAATTTGAACGATAACCGAGATAAGAACAGACCACCAAGATCAACAAGTTAATAACTCAGGTTCGATAACATCTGGGAAGATGAAATTTGGGAAAATAATAGCGAACATACAACTGTGTATACCGTTAAAATTTGATCGAATTCTAACGAGTAGTTTCAGAGTAGTTTCCGCAGTCAACATCGTAAGACGTGTTGGTTAGTACTCACAAGTGAGCACGCGTTACGCGGTGAAAGCGTAACTGGGAAACTTCTCGTTAGAATTCGATCAAATTTTAACGGTTTACACAGTGTGTAATTAAAAACTTTTTTAATATTCAGTTACGGTCTATCAATAAACAGAGTGAGTCAAAAGTCTGTTACCCCCGATAGAATTTCAAAACAAATCTGTTGCAGGCAACATGTAGGAAGTTAGGTAGGGATTAAACTGGTGGTGTCATTTTGACCTTTGACCTCGAATTCTGCGCCTTGCAGTTTGTATCTTTGTAACCGATACACAGGTAGAGAAAAATTTCCAATTGCACAGTTACAGAGCTCAAAACGCTGATTTTAACAAAATAAAAATAAATTAAAAATAAACCCAGTCGTTGACCTGCAATGGCTACAAAGTATGGAGGTGCCCAATCATGCTAGAACCACATGCGGCGGAACTGCACTAAAAGCAAGTTGTCTAAAAAGTCTGAGACGAAGCCTTAACAAAATCTTTTCTGTGTACCTTACTCCTTCCTGTAAGGCAACCATTGTAGAAAACAGGTCCCACCAAAATACCATTCCATAATCCACATCACACATTCAGGGCCGTAGCCAGGACGTTATCTTGGGGGGGGGGGGTCGATTTTTAAAAAATGCACGGAGTCGGACCTTTTTCCATAATGGGTTGGGGGTTGGGCGCCCCCCCCCCCCCCCCCCAGACTACGGGCCTGACATTTATTCTCCACTTCTGCTGATGTGTTGCATCTCGCAGCCATTGGGGGTTCACCTCTGCCCAGTAATAAAGGTTTTGTTTGGTACTACTCCATCTCGGGAAAACTGGGCCTCGTCTGACTACAGAACATAATTAACAAAACTAGGAGTTTCTTCAACACATCATGGAAGCCAGTTGCAAAACTCCATACGTTTATCATAATCCTATGCTTTCAGTTCTTGATGGCAGTGCACAGGGAAGCGGTGGAAATTACGTGTATCTTACACAAGCATTTATGCCCTCGGCGAGAGCGGCAAGATCTGCGCCTTAACGCTCTTGGCCACCGAGCCAGCTGTAGTGTTTATTTTAAATCTTTTTTTCTTTTCTTTCTTTTTTTTTGTTGTTAAAATCAGCGTTTTGAGCTTTACAACTGTACAGTTGGTAATTTGTCTGAAATTGTTCTCTACCTGTAACGGTTACAAAGTTACAATTTGCAAGGTGCAAAATTCGAGGTCAAAGGTCAAATTTGACACCACCATTGTTTATCCCTTACCTAACTTAGTATATGTTGCCTGCAACAAGTTTGTTGTATCTCCACTCGTTTAGAAATTGTATGGGGGGGGGGGGGTAACAGACTTTTGACTTGCCCTGTACCTGTATTTTTATAATAATGAAATTGCCCCACCCACAAGGAGTTATCCGAATGAGCCAAAAGTAGGTATACAGCAATAGATACATCTGAACACACCTTTATTACATTATAGAGCCAAAACGTGCACTCGTTTGTACAGGGTGTCCCAACGGAAAGCGGCATCAGTAGGTTGTGGCACCACCTCTAGCGGCGATGCATTGTTCCAGCCGCAGGTGTCGGTGATCATACAGGTGGTGAATGTCATCTTGGGGTACGTTTGCCCAGATCTGGTGAACCTGTCATTTGGTCATGGAGATTGTGGGGTGATCGTAAACGACGTCCCACCATGTCCCACACGTGCTCAATTGGCTATAGGTCTGGGGACCTCGCGGGCCATGGCAGGCAGTTGACATCATGCAGACATACCATGCTCATGTTTGCCGTGTGCGGTCTGGCGTTATCCTGCTGAAAGACTGAGCCGGGTATTGTGTGCAGAAAGGGCAGTAATTCGGGCTTAGGATCTCTGTGATGTACCGTGCTGCTGTCAGGGTGCCTTGGATGGTGACTAAAGGCGTTCTGGTATCGTAGCCGATGGCACCCCAGACTATGATCCCGGGTGTTGTGCCACACCCGTCCGACGACTTTCGTCGGTGTCCAAACAAAAGCAGGATCCATCGCTGAAGACCACCGGGCGCCATTCCATTCGCCAGCCCACTCATTCACGACACCATTGCAGTCGTATTGAACGGTGCTCAGGTGTCAAAGGAAGACACAACAATGGACGCCTGGCCAGACATTGACGCGGCGTGTAACCGGCATGCTATTGTCGCTATTGACACTGGAACAGTACCGGGAATAGTGATGTTGTCGCGCAGTTGCCGCAGGGTGATGGTTCTGTCCGCTAGCGCTGTTCGTAGTATCCGCCTATCGGTACGAGCTGACGTGCTTCTCCGGGCCCCAGAGCCTGGTCTTCTGGCATGTATGCCTTCCTCTCGCCATTGCCTCCAACATCGGTCTACCGTCCGTGCATCCCGCGACACATGGACAGCAATCTGTCTGCTTGACCATCCAGATCGGAAAGGCCAATAATCCGACCTCGTTCAAAGTCCGTTAATTGCGTGAACGGTTGTCGTTGTCGTCGTCGCGGCATTGAGACCGTTGTGCGGATTACAGTACTGTACGTTCACGAGGCAGTCGCTTCCTCCCTACTGCATGGAACGCCTCGCACAGGTGTCAACTGATGAGCCCACCAAAAAAAAAAATTAGTTCAAAAGGTCACCACCAGCATGGAATGGCGCTCTATGCAATATTCGTATACGAAATTAGACAC
>JAHWFO010046501.1:140692-161025 GCA_023313115.1 Rhysida immarginata | reverse complement strand
ATCTTTATAGGCAGTAGTACAACTATGCCGTTTTCATCAAACATTACATTTCATCCTCTAATAAATAATTAACTTCATTTTGGGTGGGGAGAGAAGCTTTACAAATATAGCATCTTAAAAAAGCTACAACTATTTTGTAATTAAGTATTTCTTTAAAAATCAAAAATACTGACCGAAATTCTAGTTCTAGTTTAAATTTGCCATGAAACAAGACCTAGGATATTTGTTGAGTTTGAAACTTTACTTCAGATCAAATATCTGATCGAACTTTGAATCCATGTATTGGATCCGATGTTGCCGATTCAAAATTTTTTCTCGCTAAAATCCGTTGAAACTGACTAATGAATTTTTTTAGCAGACTTTTGGCATTATTTCGATGAAAAATCAGAAAAAATTTAGTGGGAAATCCGCGAAGTTGGCAATACGGATTTAAGTCGCCCTTACTATTCCATTAGTCTTAGCGTTCGGCCATTAGAGGAAAACGAGACCGAGGCGGTTAGCCATGGAGTTATCCAATGAAATTGCTTGTTTTCCACGTGCTTCGTAAGAATAACAGATCGCACAATAACTTAAAAACTTAAAGAATTTCAATACTGTGTGAGTACATATAGCTCAGTTTTTGACTAAAAATTTTTTTTTCCTTGAAATACTTGCAAATTTTGAGGGGTCGTCTTAGATTCAGGTAAATACGGTATAACTTGGTAAACAATGGTTTCATTTTCAAAGTATGGAAAAATTGGAAGGGAGCACAAGAAATCGAAACATTTCCTTTTGTCAGAGCACAAGAAATCATTGATAATTTTTGCTTAGCTAAGTTTACCGAACAGTCATTACAGTCGAGTCTCGATATAACGAACGCCAAGGGACCGGAAAATTCGTTCGTTATATCGAGAGTTCGCTCCATTGAGAGTCAATTTTTTTTTTTTTTTTAATGTAAATTTTTGCCGTCGCATAGCAGCTATTAATTATAAAACCAAAGAGCATTTGCAGAGATCCTGTGTGATAAAGATGTACTTCGATGACATTTTACAGAAGAACGTGTTGTCAGCAGTTACTTCAGGCGTGCGTGGCCTGTGCGATTCCCAGACCTCATTCCATGTGACTTTTGGCTTTGGGGACATTTGAAACATCTGATAAGTCGTGACAATCCAAGAACTTTACCTGATCTTAAAGACTGCATTTCACGCCACGTGCACAACGTTTCGCTGCACACACTTCGATCAGCTGTGGAACATGCCATCTTGCGATTTCAGATAGTATCTGAAAATGATGACTATCGTGTGGAACATGTTATGTAATTTGTGCTTTACACGTTGAATTTGTTAAAACTATTGTACACATTTGGCTAAATGGGTAATTATAAAATTGCCCTCTGGTGGCGAAATTCTTAACTAATTTTTTTTTGTTTTCTTTTTTCGCTGAAACAATTTCCCATTCCTTCATTATACTCTCCACAAAATTTCACACTTTTCTGATGAATGGTTTCGCCTGTAGCCAGCTTTGCATTAGGGCCCTTTAATTATGAACACCTGGTATATATGTACCAAGTGTTTGGATGTCATCTCCTCCCATCTGCCTTATTCTGAAAAATCTCTATAAAAAAGAATTATTATTATTGACATTTAAATTTGGCAATGCTCTTATTCTGATTTATTTCTAAATAAGAAAACTGTTTACTTCAACAGGATCTAGAACGTAACTAAACCTCTCCTCTAACATTTTACGAGAGACGATTACGAAGAGATAAAACTGCACAAAATTTTTTCCTCTTGCATTCATTCCTTGTTATCTAATGGAAACATGATCAGGCATAGACTACTTTGCTGATAAAAGGAATTTATGAAGTAGTCCTTGCATTTTCATATGATAATGAAATTCATCAATAAATTGTCTTTGTTTAAAGAGAAACATTTGATTTTGATATGTCAAGGGCTGCTGGTATGTGTTAAACTGAAGGGAACAGTTTCTCCAAATGATACCAATGTAAAGATGCTCTTCGAAAAAAAGAAAAAAAATAATTTTAATTTGCCTTGTTAACATAGTGCAGAGCATTTATTATCACACTTAATCAATTTTTAGCTCTATTTGTTTATAATCTTGTAATTTATCCACTATCACTATGCATACTGTAACATACTTATTAAGCGCCTGGGCGCTTATTTGCAAAAATTCGGCGGACCCCCAATCGCTTATTGCAGGCGGGCTGATATTACAGGTCCGCGCTTATAAACTTCTGCACAACTGTGATAGAAACTATTGTTTCAAATTATTAAGTTTTCCAAGCAGGAGAGGAGTTATTCAATAAAATGGATCTCACGACACAATTTATATATACTGAGTTAGCAAAACTCATGGGATAGCAAGCACATTGATTGATGGGTATGGCTCACGAATTCACAGGGGTAATGGATTCTGGGAATGGACCATTAGACGTTGTGGGAAGAGCTTGTATAAGTGATTAATGGAACGAAACGATGGATACCGCATGCCAACAGGTGGTGGGGCGTCAGTGATGGTCTGGGGTGCATTTTCCTGGTTTGGAATGGGCCCTCTGGTTATTCTGGACCAAACGTTGAATGGTCCACGGTATCGTCAACTCATCGGAGACCATCTGCACCCGTTTTTGACATTTCAACATCCTGACGACGTAGTAGTCTTTCAAGATGACAATGCTCCACCACATTGCTCCAATGTCGTCTGCGAATGGTTCGAGGAGCATGCAGGAGAGGTCCAACGACTGAGCTGGCCTGCCCGGAGCCCTGACATGAATCCCATCGATCATATCTGGGATGCTGTTGAAGTCAGGCTCCGGGCACTGGATCCTCCACCCACGAACAGGCAGCAACTATCTTTGGCTCTGCAGACTATCTGGTGTCAACTGCCTCCAGAAGTGTACCAGGGACTTGCAGACTCACTACCACGCCGTATTGCTGCACTCCACAGGGCCAGAGGTGGCCCGACCAGATATTAAGTAACTATCCCATGAGTTTTGCTAACTCAGTGTAAATTTAAAGTAACTGAGAAGTTTTTCATCAGCCATGTTGCTTGAATGAATCCAAAATTAAAGAGCAGGAAATTAGAAGACAATCATGCTGGTATCTAATTTCCAGTTTAGCAGTGACAGTTGGGAGAGCAAAAATACCTTGAGAAAGCATACCCAGGAAAAATCCACAAAATTAACTGACAAAATTAACTGAAATAAGCACCTGGGTGGTTATTGAAGGTCCGGCGCTTATTTGTAAAAATTTGGTAGACTCCAGGCACTTAATGCAGGCGGGCCGGTATTTCAGGTCCAGCGCTAAATAAAGTATTTACAGTATGCTCCTAGTTTTCCTTTTTTGTTGCATAACTTTCCACTAATACAAAACTCAATCATTTAAAAACTGTTTGGGTGAAATATGATTAAATACCGTATTTATTCTACTATAATGCGATTCCACTTGCAGAGCCCAAAAAACGGTAAAACTTTTATCCTCTTGTATAATGCGGTCGCCATTTTTGACTTGTCGTGAGAAATAAAATATGCAAGAATATACAGAAAAAGAAAGAGGAAAAAACTCTCTATTTTACTATTGCTATTACCAATCACTGCTTCTCAGATCATAAAAAGTGGAATACATCATGGGTTCATTATAGAAAAGTGTAAAAAGTGGATAAGTTCCATTGCAGGGAAGAAGGAGAATGGCTTATTGATGGTCTCTGACAACACTTCCTAGAAAGAAAGCCTGTGCACTGAAAATTTATACATTATTATATGATCATAGGTAGTCATAATTTAGGGCTTATTATTGGTAGAAATACAATTAACAATGCCTTTTTATGATGATGTAACAATGAATGAATTTTCAGTGCACAGGCTTTCCTTTTACAGTAGATGGTGTTGTCTCTGATGGCTGTGTTCGTTAATTTATTCAAAATGGCAGCATGCGAAGTGAGCCATGTTTAATTCTCCATCGAAGTTAGTTTCCTTAATTTTATTTAGTGATACTTACAAATATTCAAAGATATTTTGTAGGTGATTACTGTTAAGAATCATAAATAGATATTAATTTATAAAATTTAATGGGAAAATTATAAGATTGATGCAGTTTAGAAGTTACTTTCATATTAACTTTTGGCTACGGGAAATTCAAATAAAAAGTCAATTACCGTATTGTATAATGAATTGTACATAGTACGAGGGTTGGAGCAAAAGTCATGGCAACTACTTTTTTTCTTGAAGATACCAGTCCGGTTGGAAAATGTGACATATAATGACAAAAGGACAAGGTGTTAACTACATGTGTGGACAATGAATAGCACTGAAATATCGTAACACACTAATTCATTACGGTAGTATACAGGACAATATGGCCTTCATGGTTGCTCATCACTGGTTGACACACGTCCTTGCTGAAACTTTCCTACCCACCGTGCTACTGTACGGTATGGTAGGGCATTATTCCCAAGGGCTTCCACTAATTCACTGTGACATTCCATCGCATTTCTCCCTCGGAGAACGACTATTTTGATGTAAGCGCGCTGCACAACACAGATTACTTCCATCTCGCACGACACTCACCAACTGACTGATTTCACAGCCCTCGCTGCGCTACTACCAGCTATCACAGAGCCATCTGTTGTTCTGCATGCACACTATGCCTGCAGAACTTCCACACGACACACATACATTTGTGATCCATTCACATATCTACAAGAAAAAAAATAGTTGCCATGATTTATGCCCCAACCCTCGTATATACTGTATATTTAATGTACTGTGATGTATATTATACGCTATACTCCGACCAACCCCAAGTTTGGCCTAACTCCTATTGGTTGAAGCCGAACAATGCATTCCAAAGAAAGGAATAAATGCGCAACATGAAGTAGTGCCGACATCAATCATTAGTTTTAATTTTATTTTTTTTTTTTGGGCTTAAAATGACTTAAGAGACAAAAAATTATATGGGAAAAAAAAAAAAACCCTGAAAAAACGAGCGAGAATAAAACTCATAAAAACTGGAAATTTAACCGGAATTCGGCCAAGATGGCTGAATCGAAAGCAGTTCAAGCGCGACGAACACAGCTTTGAAGATGGCTGAAATCAGCTTGAGCCCAACGAACACAGGCTCTTTTCATGCCAATAATTATTTTCCACAAGACAAAATATGTTTTAGGATTATTATAACAATATGTTTTAAAGAATTAACTAATCATAATTATTGTAATTATTATATAAATAAGCATTAAATAAAGAAATAATTTCAAAAATTTTAAAACTTCAACAATTAGAAAAAAGTAAATCAAGAAAACACTAAAATGAAGTTTAATAAAATTTCAAAATGAAGTTAGTGTTGTTTATTGATTTCATTTTTATATTTATTAATTGTGGAAATTATTCAATTAACTGATTTCAACATATTATTGTAATAAATGAAAAAAACAAAAACAATTGTTAGTATTGTTTTTAAAAATCAACTGAAACAAATTATACTCTGTCCAACGAAAGAAAAACTGGGCGTGTCCAGTTAAATTTCCAATTTCAATTGTTAAACATTGTTAATTTTATGTAGCAACAATGTCTAACAATTGAAATTGGGAATTAATTGGACACGCCCAGTTTTTCTTTCGTTGAACAGAGTATAAACAATTTTTGTTATTGACTCTAAATGGAGATTTAAAAAAAATATAAAGAAAGTGAAAGGTTTCTAATGAGTTTTTCTGTTTTTGTCTGCATTAGCTAGCCATACCTTTCACTTTACCCACTCAATAAAGGGCAGGGGATGAGATTTTTTTCACCGGGTTTTTTGCTAAACCCACATTTTACATGATGTTCTACAACTTTCTAAATAACACATGGGGTCTAACCCCTACCTCTACAAAATTAAAATTTTCAAAATTTACCCCTTCACCCCCAGGGACGCGAAATGTTTTTATTCTGAATTAGAGGACATTAAAACCAAATAATCAATATTCATTTTCCCCCAATCTGTTCCCCTTGAGTCGTTATTTGGACCTAAAGACGGGACATCACTTATGAAACACCCTGTATAAGATTATTTCTTTATTTCACAAGAAAATTACAGAAAACGTTCAATTTGGTTACCATATGAAGCAGTACATAATTGAAATCGTAATACCTGGTTTTCATACACATTAGTAAATGTATGAGAAATGTTTATCCTTCTGTATTGAAAATTTGGGTTTTCATCTCATCCAAGTCTCTGGGAGGAATTTGATAACTCTGCATCCTTCATAAAACCCCAATAAAAGAAATCCTTGGGAGTCAAATCAGGTGACCTTGGGGACCACTGAATAGGTCCAAACTGTCCTATCCAATTTGTTCCAAAAGCACTTCTCACTTCAGTAGTTCTGTGGGTGGTGCCCCATCCTGCTGGAACTAGACGGAAGTTCAGCCAAAGACAAATTTTCTGCCCAATCACAAACCACTTTTTGAATAAGGTTAACATATCATGCACCAGTCAATGTACACTCGTGAAAAATTACTGTCGAATTATACATATCATGACCAATTACTGTCGAATTATACATCCCCCACCAGACATTAGTTGAGCACCTGTATTGGTTTGTTTCAGTGTTAAAAATATGGATTGGTTTGTGACCAGAAATGTAAATTATGGTTATTTATAATACCATCTTCAGTAAATGTAGACTCATCATTCTAGAGAATGCACTTATTAAAATGATTGTTGACACCTAGCTTAGCAAGCATAAAGTTACAGAAGTCCATCCTCAAAGGTTGATCTTGCTGTCTTTCAAGTGCATGGATTGTATGTTTGATAGTTATGAAAACTTACATTCCAAAGACACATTTCTAATACTTATATGAGGATTTGCTTCATAATAGGCGATAACATCAATGTCATTAATGATTCTCTGTAATTGCCTTCTGGGATGACATTGGTGTACACACCCAGTTCTTCATAACCGGTTTATTACTCTTGAAATTGTGCAATGTGTTACATTGAATTGAGGAAATCTAGTGCAATATTCACGTGCAGCAGCACAATAGTTTGTTGCATTCACCATAAATTATAATCATTTCTACAATTTATAAGTAGGCATTTTTGACCATTTGTATCCATCTAATGTGTGTGGATTACTACATTTGATTATGCATTACTGTTTTATTCTTAAAAATTACTAAAAATAAGAATGGAACCATCCACTTGGGAGAAGGGTAAGGGAAAAATCATATGTAGTAGAATGTCTTCTGTAACTTCAATAAACTGTCTTTAAAAGGTCGTTTTTTTTGTTCTCTCTCCCTTCCCTCTATTTTTCTTGTGAAATAAATAAGTTATGTAAAAATGGTGATTTAGGAGTAAACATGGTGTGTTCTACAAGTTTTCCATTGCCAATTTTGTTGCGTCTTACAAGCTACGTTCTGATTTCACTCGAGCATCAGATTGCGCATCCACACTATCCTATAGCATTGTATTAACAGATGCTAATTTTATGATAAACACTTGACAATTTTAATAGGTTTGTAGACATTTGGGTGGATCACTTCAAAGTAACACCCTGTATTATTATTATATTCTAAAGTTATTCTGAATTAATAATTTAATTACTGTACTTGCGATTTACTTACGACTGAATTGTCACATTTGACTTGGTAATCAATATGTCGGCGGGTGAACTTATCCAGAAATAATGGAGCAAGGAATGATGGCAAAGTTTTATAATTAGTATTAACCTCTTCACGACCAGTGACGAACATGCGTTCGTCATATTCAGTTATTAATTCTATTAACTAAATGAAAACGTGGTTTTTAAGGAATGAAACAAACTCATCTGGGACAGTTTATTCTTTTATGGGTCCATTTTCCTGTCAATAGATGGAACCATTGCATTTATTTCCTAATTGCTTATTTCAACACCGTTATACATCATATTTGCACAGATTTACGTTTTTCTTGCTCCTTTTTCGTAAAAAATGGATGATGATGATTATGTCGATGCATGTAGTGATGTAGAAGATCATTCGTAAAAAATGAATGTGTGTAATGAATTTATTATTCCTTCTGTTCCAAATTGCATGCTCATTCTTCCATAAATATTGATAAGAGACCTGTAATTTCCAGCAAAGGGAATATCAATTTTCTTACAAAATTGTACATGAAATTGTACAAGAAAATTGTACATCAAAATTTTCTTACAGAAATTGTACATGACGAATGCACGTTCGTCACTGGTTTGTCAGATAGTACCTAAAATCTGGTCCCGAGAGGTATCCTTCAAAATTAAGGCTGGTCGTGAAGAGGTTAAGATACCTTACAAATAGAGATCAAAGTATTGACAGTCGAGATTCCTGGTTCAAATCCAGGTTGCAGAATTTTTCATCCATTTTCTAATTATATCATTATCTGATGTTTGGGGTTAGCTCCAGTTTAATTTCATTATTTATTATTGTGTGTTCATCAAACTTTCTGATGGTTTGGATAGGATTAATTCACAATCGGTAAACCAGGTGCCTGCTTCCCTTTGGGCTTTCCATCTTGGCAACTTGGTTGCCTTTAAGACTTAGTGACAGCATGGCTGTACAAGGGTCTGTGATAGCCCAATTGGTAGAGGTGTCAACCATGACAGTCGAGGTTCCTGGTTCGATTCCAGGCCGAGGAAATTTCTTTACTATTTATCTTTATTTAATTTTGTTTGTTTTTATTGAGAAGCAGTTGCGTTTCAGACTTTTGATCTGGACTTCTCAAAATAATACCATAACTTGTAGTAAAAGATACTATTGCTGGACAATTTTTTATAGTAGTCATTTACCAATAATATTTTATTTTTTATTTTTATTTTTTTTTTGTTTGTTTGTGTCCTATTTTATTCATTTGATAAAAAGTGTGATCCTTGACAGTGATACTATCCCACCGAATGCCACTCTCGTCTTTGATGTGGAGCTGCTTAAAGTGGAATGAAACTAAAATCTACACCTTTGCCATTTTATTTTATATTGTTTTTATTGTCACTAACCTTTAAAAAGTTTAAAATATTTTTAATTTTTCATGCATTTTAATTAAAATATGCATTTATTCTTATTTTATTTTTTTCCAATTTCTTATTATTGATTGGGTTAATAGATATGTAAGGAAGCAAATGAATGTATTATGAAAAATTTTAGCCCATATATTACAATAATGAGGAAAAGATTTATATACACCAAATATCAACAAAGGGACTATTGTTTCTTTTCTTTTGCTCTGGAACCACTGCTGCAGTTGCTGTGCTTGGTTCTGTGACAATTAAAAATAAGTATTTTCGTTATTTTTGGGGGAGAAGGTGATGTCTGTGTAGAGATTGTAGAGTTTAAATTTATGCAGGGAATGGAAATAAAAATAAATTAATATCCCTCTCTCTCTCTCTCTCTCTCTCTTTTCTCTCTCTTCCCCAAAGGTTTATTCAAATATGTAATGAAATAATTTGTTATTAGACAGTTTAGCTTTTCATTATATATTTAAACAGTAAATATCTTCTTAAACTATATTCAAATGAAAGCAAGGTCTGAGAAAGGAAAAGAATTTTCCAGGAAATATATATATTTTTCTTGTTTGTGATCATTTTTTCTTCTTTATTTCTTGTACTTGATGTATTTCTTTTTTATAAGCAAAGTGTTTAATATATTCAGGTGTAAACTCTTTAATAACATTCTTTTTTGTGATAGAACAATTTAAAACACATCTTGTACTGCCACTTTTCCATTCAATACCAAGTTCTTCTCTTGCCTGCATTCCCGTTGTCATTATTGGAAGACTTTTGCTTTCGTTTACTCTTACTTTGCAAGTAATGAAGTGCATCTTTTAGTTACCCTTATTAGGAAGAGTTTAGGATTTTTCCAAACAAAAATAAATCTGTCAATGCATTTTTTCAAGAACAGCTTTGAATATTCCATCCAACTGAATGAATTCTTAGTAATCTAGTTAGTTGTTCAGTAAAATTTTTAAGCAAAACAAAAAAACTATATATATAATGAGGAATATTCCTTTATAATTTAGTACAATGTAATGAAATAACATATATTATCAAATAATAGAATTTAAATTTCATTTGCCTCAAGAACCAAAATTATTTAACTATTTGTTTAGGACTTTGGTTGTTTAAGTTTTTTATAACAAAGTACATGGGAAGAATAATATTTGCCTTATAAAAAGTGTATTAAAAAAAAAAAAGCTCAATAAGTAGTAATTCTGTATTAAAGAATAAATTAAGAATACCACCAGAATAGTTATTCTCTTAAGGATCCATTGTGTATACTTTTGATGTTGCATTTCTTTTTTGTAGCATATTGTTTTAATCAGGGAGTTAATGCAATTTTGTTCAAGTGTCATCTATATACATGGGATGACTATTTTGGCGAGGAATAAATCCTGAGATAATGCAATTATTCTTTTTTTCCCACGGTTTAATAAGTTTATGAATGTTTTAAATGATAAATAAAGAGAAAATGGCATTACTTTTCCCAACTGGAAACAAAATTATACCTGTAAACCTGGATTGGTCTCGGTCCATAGATTAAAAAAAAATTCAGTCTACAAATTGAATAACTTCCCACTGCAAACAAGGTTGGAATTATGTTTTTATTATAAAAGGTGAACGCAAAAATTACGAAAAATTGGTATATTTGTTCCTTATTATTATTATTATTATTATTATTATTATTATTATTATTATATGTAATAAGACTATTTATTTTTTCATTGTTTTGTCTTTTGTTAATTCTATGTTTTGATCTTTATGAAGTCATTTTCCTAAAATTAAAAAAAAAAAAAATTAAAGGCTTGATAAAAATTGAGATTAATGTCAAGTTATTTGTACCTTAATAAATTTGTCAAAAATATTGGACTGGTTTCTTTTATTTCATCACAGGCTTATAGGAATTTATAGAGTTTTGGAAACTTATTATTTTTATCAGAATTAATCTCGTTTGCCGCAAGTTACATTTAAAGAAAAGTTTTGACTTATTATTAGTTCAGCTAAAATTCATAGATTGCTTCAAAATGAAAATAAGTCAAATTT
Organism: Rhysida immarginata; assembly: GCA_023313115.1. Taxonomy (NCBI): domain Eukaryota; kingdom Metazoa; phylum Arthropoda; class Chilopoda; order Scolopendromorpha; family Scolopendridae; genus Rhysida; species Rhysida immarginata. The sequence continues at coordinate 150,006 of JAHWFO010046501.1, read as the reverse complement.
GAGTGTCTGAGCTAGTTACTCAATGTTAATACAGTTTTGAATTTTGCAAAGTGCTTTCATGTCTAGGAGGAATAGAATGAAAAATACACCTTCAAGAGAAAAATCTATGAAGCAGGTTTTTGAATTACAGGTACGTGTATGATAACGAAATTGCTGCTTGCGGGGGGCCCCCCCCCCCCATAAAATTCTGGTACAGCCCTGAAGATAACTGTTTCGACTACAATATCACTGAAAGTGTGAATTTCATCATTCTTTGATTGCCAATAAAATTCACAATGAAGAGGTATAGAAGCTTAAGTAGTAATATGTAGAGTTTGTGAATGGCATCAAACAAAAGCTTGAACTATTTTTAATGTCTAATTTCTCAAGTATTTTTGGCCTTTCTAACGTGGAATTAATACACTTGCTTTATTATAGCTCTTAATAGTGCTTAAATAAGATGGGATCTTGCCCAACTAAGAATATTAACTCTCTTAAAATTTTTACTTATCCCATAATTTTTATTGTCTTATGTTTTATTAAATCCACGTCTTAAAGGGATCTACACAGGCAGGGACGCACCGAGAGTGTTTGCAAAGTGTGTGATACAAGCACTAAGATATTAAAGATGCTAAAGTTTTTATACGAGGCGAAAAATTTTTAAGTATTTCCGTACGATTTGAAAAATACTTAAATATAATGGAAGTTATCAAAGAAAAAGATTGGGGGGTTTACAAGAAATGTATATAAACGGTGACTACAGTAACCAAAGCCACAAATTGTAGTTACAAAATATGAGAAAATAACAAAACTTCTAACTCGTGCTGGAGGTATCTTTGCCACTTCTTTATGAGGGTATTTTCCAGTTCACAAGAATTCAATGTAGGTGCAGCTTATCAGCCAAATGTATCCCAAGCATTCTCAATTGGGGAGCATGCTGACCTCTATATACCCGATTGCCTCTTGAGGATATCGTCCTCCAACTAAACTATAAGCATAATTACCCATGGAAAGGAATGAATTGCTAACAGTTGAATTATATCATGAACATAAGTCTTAGAATCTTGGCTATACAAGCCCTATGTTTACTTTTTGGATGATGTAAGGCAGAAGTGTCAAACTTGCATCCTGCGTCAGTTATTTCATAAGTTATTGAATTTTAATTTGTGGCCCACAGGAACCCTATGTATATTAAGGCAATGATGATATCAGTAAGGTATTTATGTCAACCTATAATTGTCTTCCCAGGACAACTCGTGTAAATCCTGAGATCACGCATTTCCTTCGGAAGGGAAGTAAAGCCGTTGGTCCCGTGTAGTCGTTTGCTGGCTGCACGTTAAAGAACCCTTGCGAGGCAAAATTTGCAGGCCCCTATAATACCGTCCTGAAATGACCATGGCAGTTGAAAAGGACGTTAATACCAAAACAAACCAAATCAACTCATGTAAGCTGAGCTATTTCAATTGTCACGTTCCCTCCAGATAAGAACTTACAGAAATGAAAACCTCTAATCTACAAGGAGGAAAAAAGAAGATATATATTTTGGGTACCAGGTACCTATCTTCAGCGGTGAAAGAAAAAATCTTAAAGCTAGAGATAATATAGACAAACTGCTAAGAATATTTCCCATTGGTTAAGTGAAAGGGATATTATACACCAGCTATACACGGTAAAGAAAACAAGAAGGCTCTTGACAAAAGTTTAAAAATAAAAAAAAAAGTTTCAGGTCAATGAAACAAAGAGGAAGTCCAAGGGGAAACATCTTGCCGAGAGGAAGGAAACTAAACCAGTTAATAATAAAACAAAAAATAAACAACTAAATACAGAAAGTTTATAAATATTTAAACATTAATATACAAAATTTAATATCATAAATGGACCAAGTATGTAAAAAAGGAACCATACCACAAAATCAAAATATTTGAGCTAGTGTTAGAGTGTAGGAAAAGTCGAACTTAAGGTTTGCAAAATAGAACCAACCTGCATATACGATATGGGTTTATTCTTTTTTGCATAACTAGATCCAAATGGTCTTCATCTTCCCAATCCCATCAGAACAGCTTGTCTCTCTGATCATAGCTTCTTTTGGATGCTGAAGAAGGCAGCTTGGCTGCCGAAATACGTATTCATCAGCATAAATTCGTTATGTGTATTAGTGGTTTCCTTGTCTTCTGTTGTTTGTATTGATGGGATTTCAACGAATCTATTAGAGACTTTTTGCAACCTCAAACGAAAGGCGAAATGCGATAGGTGGCATTTTGGTCATGTGACTGCCATGTACCGTTTGGTCATACCAGGTTTTGTCGAACGAAGTACGAAAATTCTAAAAAATTTCGTTGCCACCTTTGGTAACCAAATTTGTCGTCGCGCATGCGTGCTGCGCGCAACCTCCACGCTCTGACAGCAAGTTCCTCGCGTTAACCAACATGGCTTCCGACGAGGGCCACACTGCTTAAGCGCAAGCTCTAATCAGATCTGCTTGGGAACAACTTGACCACCCTCCTACAGTCTGGACCTCGCATACAGTGACTATCACCTGTTCCTAAAGTAGTTTATCGGCAGCCTGTGTTTTAACGACGATGAAGAAGTGAAAACTGCGTGGCTTTCCTCACAGGCGGCAGACTTGTATGAAGTGCGCATGCAGAAGCTCATTGAGCGCTATGACAATTGTTGAAATAACTTGGAAACTATGTAGAAAAATAGTTAAAAGTTTGTAGAATCTGGTAAAGAATAAATTTTGAAATTATTTACAGTAGTTTTGTTTTTATTACAAAACGGACCTTACTAAAAACGACTAGATTAATACAGATGGTCAACTCTGCAATAATCACGTGATTAAATGTCATGCAGCGTGCCAATGAGACATACATGAAGTACAAATGTCATTACCAATTGTGATTGGACGAATTTTCGTTATTGTTTAAAATTCTACCATTGTTAGTTATATAATTTGGATTCTACCATGAAGGACAGTGTTAAAATTACCCTAACGCTACAAATATTAAGTAAAAATAACCTAACAAAGTGTTTCAAAACAAAAAATACTCTGGAAACTGACAAGCAAGTAAAACGTAGCCTAAACCAACCAAGGGAAGATTTGTGAAAAACTATAAACTGAAAAGCTAAGTAGAAAAGTCTACAAGAGCTTAACAAATTGTTGTAAAATCATACTGAGTATTTATTTCTAAGTTATGAATTCCATTTTTTTTAACGAATTTAATTTTATACCGTGTTTAAAGTTGTCATCTCTTAAGTCAGCATTATCAATTCACAATCGGAAATAATTTGTTTTATTAAATTCCAGATTTTTTTTATTTTTTTTATACAAATTTTTCAAATTTAATTAAAATAAAACGATCCTAGAAAGCTGAACTCGATGAGTGTACGTCATATATTGCTCAAAAGAAAATACGTTATATATTTCATAAATGGTCTCGTTAGTGGCAACGAGGCCAATGAAGATTGGATTGTTGCTATTTTAGTACCCCGATAGTCAGGTGACTTTTCCGCTCCATCTTGGATTTTAACAATCAGTGTTTTTTCGTTTGTTGGAAACAATGAATAATGGATTGTTGCTCGGACCCCGATGGTCAGGTGTAGTTTTGAGTACCCTGGCCTGTCTCTCGTTGGCCTCGAGTGGCAATATATGACGTTATTTTTTTGGTTCCTAACTCAGCCACTGCTCTCACCTTAAGGGGAATCAGAGTCACCTTCTCTGAGGGAGCTCTCAATGAGCGCGTCCACGTCGCGGGAGTGAGCACTGTGTTGCAGCGGCTAAGTTCCATTGAGGACTCAGTGTCCAACTAACGGTATAGCTAGGCCACTCTGTCTGCAGGGGACATAAATATGGAGGCCTGGCCCTCCAAGTTGGGGGTTAAGTGAGAGGTTTTTACATCTTCTCTCCCTGTAAAAACCTTTGTTTACGAAGGACGACAATCAGTAAAATCCGGACAGACAAAATGGAATCGACTTGATACTGGTAATGGACAGGTGGTTACTTGGAATGTGAGATCTCTATATAGGACAGGTGCCTCCAAGAAATTGGAGAGGCGGTCCGAAGAATTTGACTGGGATGTGGTGGCTCTCCAGGAAATTAGATGGACAGGAAGCAGCTTGTACGGAGGAAAATCTTACTTTGTGCTCTATAGTGGTGCAGAGGCACATGAATTAGGTACAGCTTTTATGATCAAGTCCAAATTAAGGAATTCACTTATGGATTTTAACCTGGTAAGTGACAGGCTCTGTACAGTGACATTGCGAGGTAGATTTTTCAATATTTCTTTAGTTAACATTCATGCATCAACTGAAAATAACAGAAGATGTTAAAAGCATGTTTTATGAGAGGTTAGATGAGGTCATGGACCGTCTAACTAAAACACATGTGAAGATAATACTTGGGGATGCCAATGCTCAGATTGGTAAAGAGGAGTGTTTCAAACCAATAGTTGGCAATTATGGTATTCATCAAGAAACTAATGACAATTGTGAGTGGTTAGTGAACTTTGGAGCTGCCAAGGAGATGAGCACTTTCTCCCCCTCACAAAAGAATCCATTTGCAGACATGGAAAATACCTGGTAGCGATAACGGAAGTCAAATTGATCATTTTTTAATTAGAAGATGGATCCGAGATGGGAGATCATAAAGGGGCCCTAATATTGATTCAGATCACTAGCCAGTAGTAGCAGTATTAAGATTACATGTGCTAATAGAAAGGCAAAGAAGAATATGATGAAGTTTGACATAGAGAAACTGAGAAAAGATAGAAATGTGAGAGTTTGCTTCCAACAGTGAATAAAGGATAATATTGAAAGGGAAAGCACAAGGAGTATGGAGCCATGGTCTATAGAAGAGAATTGGACAGGGTTGAAGAAGGCTATTATGAAATTGGCAGATGGCTTACTCGAGATGAAAAAAAAAGAAATCGAACGCAATGGTTTGATAAACAATGCAAACAAATGATACAAATTAAAAACAATAAAAGGCGATTGTACCTCAGTAAAAAAAATTATGAGTAGTGAGGAGGAGTATCAAGAAGCTACAAGAAACGCAAAAAAGTGATTAGAAGAAAGAAGAAGTTTCTCGAAAATAATGGAAGAGACACGAAGAAAAAATGAAACTAGGAAATTTTACAACGATTTGACCGAATTTTGTCTGATTTGACGTGGAATGACACTGTGGATTAAAAGCTACAGTATTTTTTAAAAAGTTATCTTTGAATTCTTAATTGAATTTCCAGTCATCCACTTCCTCCCTTTCCTTTGCCACCATTTCATGAATGCTCTATGCATCCTTTGTGGCAGAGTAAACAAATCACTGAAGTTATGAAGCCATTGTAATAACATATTTTATTATTTTAAATGATTAAAAAATATTTTTATCTATGTGCTTAAGGCTTAAGGCGTTTATCCCAATAATGTATACCGGCAGTAAAATTTTATGACATTAGTGTACTTTTTGCCTACATTGAGTGGCCAGTTTATTATGAACACCCATGACTATGCAAATCCGTTGGCATAGCAATTACTACATATCAGCTGGTCATGTGACAGTCGGCATCATGTAAAGCGACAGGCAAGTGGTTTGAACATCACCATGGGGAAAACAAAGGATCTGAGCGACTTCCAGTACGGGATGATAGTTGGTGCCCGGCGAGGTGGACTGAGTATTTCCGAAACCGCATGTCTTCTAGGCTTTTCCCGAAAAATCATTTCAAGGATTTACCACGACTAGTTAAACAACCAAAAAACAACCAGCCAGAGACAAGCCGATGGTCGCAAACAACTCGTCGATCCAAGGGGGTGAGCGTAGGATGGGAGTGCTTGTTCGTGCGAATAGAAACGTCACGACTCGTCAACTAACCGTGCAGTACAACACTGGACCACAGAATAACATCTCTGAACGCACTACGCGTCATACATTGGCAAGGTTGGAGTACAACAGCCGACGGCCAGTCCGGGTACCTATGATCTCCACACAAAACCGCAAAAAAGTCTCCAACACTGAACCGTCGACGACTGGAAGATCTGCTGGTCGGATGAATCCCATTTCCTATTGCACCATGCAGATGGCCGACGCAGATTTTGGAGACAACAGCACAAAGTGATGGACCCCTCCTGTCTGGTTTCCGCTGTTCAGGCTGGTGGAGGCTCTGTAATGGTCTGGGGAATGTTTTCCTGGCATACTCTTGGTCCGCTGATACCTGTAGAACAACGCCTTAATGGTCAGGGCTACCTGAACATTGTTGCCGACCACGTTTATCCCTTCATGACTACTGTGTTTCCCCCATCGGAAGGATACTTCCAACAGGACAATGCTCCGTGTCACAATGGTTCCAGGAGCACGATAATGAATTCAACTTACTCCTCTGGCCACCACAGTCCCGGATTTGAACCCAATCGAACATCTTTGGGATGAGCTGGAACGGGTTATTCGAGGCATGGATCCACCACCATCCAATAAGTGTCAAGTGGGAGTAGCTGTTGCATCCGCATGGACAAACATCACGGAACAATGCTTCCAGCGGCTAATTGTATCCATGCAACGGTAAATTCGTGCTGTTATAGCTGCTAGGGGTGACGCAACACAGTATTAGGGGGGTGTTCCTAATAAACTGGCCACTCGGTGTATAATCTATATGTAATTGCATGTACCTTTATTTATTTATTTATATATTTATTTATTTATTTATTTAGGAGTTAGAATTACAATGGCACCCATCCAAGACCTGTATGGTCTATGACCGACGAGTTAAGACTTGGTGGGTGTCACAAGTTCAAATATACAGAATAAATACAAGTAGTTCGGTTAGTAGATAATAAATTAAATAAATAATGTAATAATTGAATAAGGAAATTCAAAAGAAAAAAAAAAAGTTCAAGGCATCGACCAAATAGGTAGATTATAGATAAGATGATAACTATTTGAATTAACAATCTATCATAAAAAAATTCTTAAAAAAGATTCAAAAAACAAATAACCAATTAAGAGTAATAATTATTATCTTGAACAATAAAAAAAGGTAAGTGAAATTATAAACTAATAAGTGAAAAGGACAAACAAATTTCTCATAATTAAGCTACACTATATATGGACATTGGTATGTATAAACCTTTTTAATAATTTTCGAAATAATTGATATGAAGCTGTAGATCTAATTTCAAGGGGCAAAGAAGACCATATTTTTAAACCAGTGTAGGATACGCAACGTTGAAGATATCCCCGTTTTGACAGCGGTAGACGAATGTCGGAAGCAGTTCTGGTTGAATAACTATGGATATCTTGATTTAGGCTTATATTGAAGGGGGTAGTTATGATTAAATTAGAATTTATTATTTTATATATAAAGGAAGAGATTTGCAGCTTGAATATTTGATTGATTGTTAGAATATGCAATTCACCAAATAGATGCGATATGGGTGATGATTTTGACGTATTGAATAAAATTCTCAGAAACCATTTTTGGAGTTTTAAGATACGTTTTAAATCAAAAACTGTTGAAGAACCCCAAAAGATTATGCCGTAATATAAGGATGAGTGAATCAATGAATTGTAAAGAAGTAAAAGTATGTTACAAGGTAAATAATGAAGTCTAGAAATTATACCTTGTTTTTTGTTAAGATTAGATATAAGTTGATCTATATGGTGACTCCATGTAAGATCATGCGAAAGAATTAGACCCAAATATCTAATTGAATTCACTGGTTTTATTAGATTATTATCATATAGAACAAACGGAGCTTCGGGGATGTCTTTCTTGTTTCGTTGATAAAAAAACATCAAGTTTGTTTTATCGATATTTACAATCAAGGAATTTATGTCGTTCCAATGTTTCAGAATCAAAAGAATTGAATTGATAGATGATAAGAGCTCTGTTAAATTAATATTAGAGAACAGTAAAGTAACATCATCAGCGTAAAAATGGGAAAAGTTGGCATTAACGCATTTGGGAGATCATTAACGAATAAGTTAAATAATAATGGGGATAAAATCGACCCTTGAGGGGCACCCCGATTTCTTGACATAGTTGATGAAGACTGGTTCGTATGAGACAAATAGTATTACCTGTTAGTTAATAAGATGGATAACCAAGATAGAGGTGGGCCACGAATGTTATAAAATAATGATAATTTATCAAGCGAAAGGGAAATAGGAATGTTGTCGAATGCTTTAGAGTAGTCAACAAAAATCGCCGCAACGAAATGGTTCTTGGCCATTTCGTTAGATGCAAATTCAATTAGTTCAAAACAAGCGGTTTCGACATTTCTCTTAGGAACGAATCCGTGTTGATAAGGGTTAATAAGATTATTAGAAAAGATAAATTGGGATAACCGAATATAAAATAATTTCTCAAAAATCTTTGCAAAAACCGGGAGTGTGGCAATAGGACGGTAATTTGTATAGGTCTTAGGGTACCCTTTTTTATAAATGGGATAAATTCTCGCCAATTTTAAATTAGAGGGATAAATACCAGATGATATTGAATAATTAAATATATAAGAAAGCGGAAAAGCTAACGCTTGTTTGGAAAAAATAATAATATCTGAACGAATTCCTAGAGGATCGGGTATGGGAGAGGACTTAGTTTGGGAAATAATTTTTGTAACTTCTGTTGGGGTAGTGGGTGTAGCAAAAAAGGAGGTAGAATTATTGGGAAAAGAGTAAGGGTAATTGTTATTGGCTATCGGTGAAAAAACAGATTCAGACGAAGAAGGAAGAAGAGCTGCAAGAAAATCAGTTAATGTCGAAGGATTGGATGGGGACGACTGTGAAAAAGGGGAGTGGTATGATTTAGGAGTTTTAGTTATTTTGTTTAATTCGCACCATTTATTTTTACTAGAATATAAGCGCATAAATAAGGATTTGTAGTACTCGCGTTTAGAGAGGTTAATTTCGCTTTTAACAAAATTATAGAACCTTTAGAATGTTCGTACTGATGAGGACGAAGAACTATGTCGATTTTTGCGATATAATTCATTTTTCTTCTTGGTCAGTGTCAGTATGTAAGGTGTAATCCAAGGTTTGTGAATGAGAATATGATGAGTAGTACTGTGGCAGGGTTTATATGTGAAGTAACAATTATAACCTAATAAAAATTGCTTTAAAAAAAGAGAAAAGAGATGATCGGTATTTTTAGCATTTGAAAATAATAAGCACCAGTCTGTCATTAATAAGAAGGAATCAAAAATAATTAAACGTGCAAACGAAACATATCGTGATTGAAAAGGTCGACTAATTATAGGGTCTTTGAATGGATTTTTACCAAATATTGTTAGCAAAGGAAAATGGTCTGATATCGCGAGATCTATTGTACTACTGAATAATATTGTAGATAAGT
>JAHWFO010046501.1:113106-130582 GCA_023313115.1 Rhysida immarginata | reverse complement strand
CAAAGTCTTGGAGAGAACAATTCTCACAAGATTCTTAGATTTCTGCACAACCAATAATCTCATCCGTGCAGAACAATTTGGTTTTCGGGCGGAACATTCTTGCCAGCTCCAAGTTTGGAGACTTATAGCGGATGTTAACACTCCCCTTAATCTTTCGATGTATTGCGGTGTCATCTTCTTAGATGTTCATAAAGCATTTGATCAGGTCTGGCATGAAGGCCTTATTTATAAAATGATAACTGATGGTTTCCCACATGATTTAATTAGTCTAGTTCACTCGTTTCTGTCCAACAGGTCATTTCAGGCCAGAATTGGAGATGAATTATCTGATATCTGTGAGATAAATGGCGGGGTCCCACAAGGATCAGTGCTGGGGCCAGTACTTTCAATTACTATATACGTGACTTCCCTGAAATCTCTTACTGCAAGCTATATTTTTATGCGGATGATGCTGCTATACTGACATAGGCACGCCAGTCTAGTGTTGTTGTATCACGTTTGCAGAAAGCCCTTAAAGAATGTGAAATCTGGTTTAGCAAGTGGCGATTAAAACTGAATGTAGACAAATGCAAAGCAATGTTTATCACTAAGAAGAAAAAGAGAAATCTTGACTCCTTAAAGTTATATGGCAAATACTTGGAATGGGTTGATAATTATAGATACCTTGGCGTTGTTATTGATTCAAAACTATCATGGAATATGCATGTGACTTATGCGATGAACAAGGCCAAAAAAGCAAAGTTCAGCTTAATTGCTCTGTTGGGTCGTAACAGTGCCCTCAGTGTTGATAACAAACTACTGTTATACAAAATTATTCTTCGTGCCGTCTGGGGTACGATTTGCAAGACAAGATGGAAGGAACTCCAAACTTTCCAGAACATTACCCTAAGGACTATTGCACAATTAGATAGGAGAATTGCTCGCAATTACTCCATTCATAATGATTTCGATGTCGGGAAATATGTTCAAGAGCTCATGAAAACCGTGCTGCCTATTATGGCAAATCATGATAATGATCTAGTCTCTGGCATTCTAAAGCATTCTCTACATAGAAAAAGGCATCGTAATCCAAGACATATCCTTGATGTCAATTTTGATGACATTGATAATGTCATCTTCCCAGATTACTGGGTTTCATAAATTCTTTCGTTTTTTTCTGTCGCTTACTATGTAATATACTCCTACTTCAGACAATCGTCAATCAAATTTTCCTCCACCAAGAGGAGGCAATTTTCTTTCATACTTTGGATGACCTTTGCGGGTACATCAGGCTTCTTTTCTAGTTCAGTGTATTTCCCTTGGAATATGATAATGAAGGGTGAGATTATGGAAGCTATGCTTCAAGTTCCACACGAATACCGATACACTACACTGTTCGATTGTCGATACAACTTTCATAACTTCAGGATAATTCTCTAATATTCTATTTGCTTTTAGAGAATTATCCTTTTTGCTTTGATAAAGGATAGTCTCTATCCGAAACGTCAGCTTTTTATTTTGATTTTTGATTAATTATTTTTGTTTATTTTATCTTATTTTTTATTCATTTTGTATTTTTATTAATAACTATTAATTATTGTATTCCAGGGTTCTTGTGTCTCGTCCTTCTCTAAATATATATATCCACTCCTTTATATGCATAAATACGCGTAGACCTTTTGGCCCCTCTAATTTCCGCCCCCGAAACTCCAACCCCAATGGGCCAATCAAAACCAAACTAAATAGTGAAGGTGCCCATACCCATAGTAAGCTACATTCCGAATTTCAACCTTCCTCAAAAAATGCGGAAATTATGAAGGGGACGGACGGACAGACAGACGGACATTGTGAAAACAATAAGTAGCTCCATTTTTTATAGGTAGCTTGATCGTTGTAAGCTATGTTCCGATTCTCATTGCGCAAGTGTTCATGGGTTGAAAGGCTCTCGAACCTTTTTAGCGAAGCATCAGCGACGATGTTTCTTCGAGCATTTTTAGTGAAATTTTTTAGTCATCTAGGAAAAAATATATCACTAAACTGTCCATGTGTAGTGATATAAAGTCTTGAGCTGACTTGACTTTGACTGAACCGACAATTTCTAAAGCTGATTGAAATTCATAAATACATGTATGTGCTTCCACTGTATCGACGCAGGAGGGGATGCTATTTTCTACAAAGAAAACAGTAAATAAAATCGATATCTGTTGTTTAATAAATGATTCCTTTTTTTTTTTTTATTTTCATGGGTATAGTTCTCCTTGCAGAAAATAAGATTATATTAATCTGTTTCTTATAAAATAATCATTATTTCGTAAATACATAAAATTAAAATGAACAAGATAATTAAATCCATGTGACACCATGGTTATTTCAAAACAATAAATTCCTTATATACGGTACAAAAAAATTACATAAAACTTACGATGTATAACAAAGATGTTATGTAATTTTTATTGTATATTAGGAATTTTGGTTTATAATTTATTTTGTTAAGTTCCGAAGCCGATATCAGCTGTGGTTTAGCTTGCCTTTGGATGAGTTGTTCATTCGCCTGGGACTTTAACAGTTTCTCCCAACCATCGGAAACAACGACTTCTTTATGTATCTTCAATACATCAGCTATTTTAAATCGTTTAAGGTCATTTAAGCTGTACACTATGCTACACGACCCAACGTTTATACGCGGCTGGTTGGGAGAAGCAGCAGATAAGCTGGGATGGCTCCCACCGGAAACGCTTCTGCCTGTCGGAGCCAACCACAGCGCACGCGCAAGCCACGCCCCCAAGAAAACTGAAAGGCAGTGGCTACGTATAGTGCAACCTTGTACGCTTTCCGTTCAATACAAAGGAAATGATAGAGTCACTGTATAAGAAATTATACAGTGGCTATGGTCAAAAACCCTCACCGGTGAGAGAATGATGACGTAATTTCTCACTGGGCTAACCGTCTTTTTCTTGGTGAGGACGGTGAGACTAACCGGTTAGGCATAGCAGCACTAACTGACGTTTCTGACCGCGTTAAAATGACGTCACAGTTTTCTCACCGGGATTTCTGACCGACCAAACGCTAACTCTTCTCACCGGTGAGAGTTTTTGACCTTAGCCAGTGACTCTAGGAAATGATACAGTACTGTAAGGAAATGATAAAGTAAGTCCTATACAGTACTTTAGGAAATGACAGCTTGTACCGCCATCTATCTACAGATTAGCTACCCAACTATCGAATCGAGCAAGATGGCGCCCCCCGCCGCCAGATCTTGGCCACCATATCGCCTAAATCTGTTACATGGGGGACCCCCCCTCTCCACAACCCCCCTCAGCCCCCCTCCCGAAAAAAATCTCTGGGTACGGCCCTGAATCGCGTCGCATAGTGGAGAAATGCAGGATTTTAAGCACTTTTATCTTAGCTTCGAGCAGTTAATATGGGATAGAATGAATATTATGAATGGCGCCGATGATTTGCAAGTCAAGGAAAGATACATTTACTTCAAATTTACTAGATCTCTATATCGCTCACTGCGCGTAGATATCCATCCCCCATCAAGCATTTCTTCTCCTGTTAACTCGAGTTGGCTCTGATCGCTTCGCTTTCTACTTTTTGACTCTATTACATTTTTGAAGGAGTTTCATCTGTTTCTGATGGAATCTGTGTGCAAATTATTCAGGATCATCGCGTGGATAAGTGACGCCACTATCATGGTTTTGAGCTCCGGATAACATTACAAACATTTTTTTACGTTGGGTAAGAAGTCTTTTTTAATATCAGGATTCTCCACACAAATCAAATATCAAATTTGAAAAATTCCCAATAGTAGCCTAATAAAAATAAAACATAAAAAAATAAAATTGATATAATAACACCCCACCCCCTCCCTATTTACCAACAATGTAACTGAGCCACCATAAAATTAAATTTTTGGTTTATTACAAAATTCAATAAAATAAATTTAGTTTAAAATTCATAGAGAGCAATAATAAAAATTTTTATCACAAGTACAAAGTCCTAGATGAAAGTTCATTAATTGTGATGATATCCATAGATGCCGAAAAACATGTTGAAAATTTTGTTAAGTCCGAAATTATTCTGGATTGCAAATATGAAGATTCTGGATATCTTGAAATTTCATCTCAATAAAATGGGAATTTTTATTACTGTTGGGAATTTTTTAAATATGATATTTGATTTGTGGAGAACCCTTTTATTAAAAAATACTCCAGATAACATCTTAGACTTTTTATTTTTTTTATTCTATAAGTAATGGATTTATAATTACATATTATAATTACTCATTTATTCAAACGGTAATATATTCATTTTATTATAAAAATATTGTTTTCTTATTTTTATTATAAATATTCATTTATTCAATAATAATTGTTTTTAGTGTGAAAAATTGAGAATTTTAACTGTAAAAATTATCATTGAATAATGAATCTATTAGTTTTTAAATTAATGAGTAATTATAATAATTATAAATCCATCACTTATAAATTAAAAAATAAAAAGTCAAAGATATTATACTGGAAGCGATACTTATCCACGTGGTGGCCCTGAATAATTTGCACAAAGATTCCATCAGAAGCAGATGAACCTCTTTCATTTATTCCTGATTACATGAAATAAATTTGAATAGAGCCAAAATGTAGATAGCGAAGCGATCAGAGCTTACTAGAGTTAACAGAAGAAGAATTCTTGCGGGGGGAGGGACATCTACGCGCAGTGAGCAATATACAGATCCAGTAAATTTGATGAAAACGTATCCTTTCTTGACTTGCAAATCATCGGCGCCATTCACAATATTCATTCTATCCCAAATTAGCTGCTCGAAGCAAAGATAAAAGTGCTTAAAAACCTTGCATTTCTCCATTATGCGACGCGATTCCGCCATCTTGCTCGATTCGATAGTTAGACAGCTAACCCGTAGATAGATGGCGGTACAAGCTGTCACTTCCTTTGTATTGAACGGAAGGCGTACAAGGTTGCACTGTACCACAGATATAGAGGAATAGATCGGCAATGCCCGTACCTTTCTCATTGGTGCTAGTGAAGCCGACTGCGCCATCTTACCGTACTACACGTGTAAGCAGCAAGTACTCGATTCATATGCTTTTTCTTAGAATATTTAATGTTAGAAAGTTAATTAAGTAAGTTAGAATAAAATACAAAGTACAATGGTGAATACGTGTGTGGTGTTTGGTTGTAATTTTTCGTATTCTGTAGTGACCTAAGATGGCGGCGGAACGTTAGCGAGGCTTCAACGAACACAATGGCATTGCCGATCTATTCCTCTATGTCTGTGCACTGTACATAGCCACTGCGAAATTGAACAATGCGTTTTTTTGCGGACAAAAAAAAAATAAATTTTTTAGTAATAGTAATTATGAGCAATTGACCAATCGTGCCTTGACAAAGTGATCGTCGCGTGCGCGTGTTCACGTCAACAATGCTTAAAAGGTAAACAGAAAATACCTCTTCACTAAGAATCGATTGTTATATAATATGCAATATTTTGATATTCTTTGTTGACCGTCACTGCTAGAGCATGTGCAATTGACTTGACGGGGGTCCACGAAAAAGCCTGAAAAATTGATACAGCCGAGCTAAGATATTGATCTTCATAAAAAAAAAAATGAACTTGAAAAAGTCGAATTAGTGTCGAAATATGAATTTGAAAAAGTTAATCAGTTTTCAAGTTATCGTACAAACCACGGGCGAATAAACATACATACCAACGTGCATTCTTATATGTAGCTTTTTGCTAAAGCACCTAATAATAATAATAATAATAATAATAATAATAATAATAATAATAATAATTTGAATTTGAATTTATTGAATTTATTGAACGAAATTATTTTTCACGTACTGTAGCTCAACAGGCTGCCTAAAACGAGAAGTGATCAAAAAAGTAACAAGAATGGCAATAAATCAGTAAGAAAACATGAGCTTTACAACAAAGTTAGGTACAAAACAGAAAAGAATAAACCAAAAGTCAAGGTCAATAACAGTGTTGGCACTTAAAGAAAATTCTGTCTACAAAAACGTTTCATCGGTTGCGTTTTCCAAGTGTTCATCCTTATGGAACAAGTATTCCACCCCCTGGACTATGTATAAATATGCGCGTTCGGCGGCACTCAGATCTGAATTGAAAACAACTCATTTATTTTATATTTGTCTTTTATTCCTAATGTATTTACGTTCATTATATTTATATTTTTTAATTTCTAATTTTTATTTTTAACAAAACAGTTTTCAGTTTCAGGAATAGCTGAAGATACTGACCAATAGCATAATATTGAGAGATTTACCATGTTATTTTAAGACCATAGACTTCTTATAGGTTTTTCTGTAATCTATAAGTAAAGAACTATTTTCTGTATTTTTTTCAAAATTTTAGGCTTAGTAGCTTCGGAGATAAGGGGGGGGGGGAATGGTAAATTTTCATCTTTTTTATTAAATAACTTTAAAATTATTTATTTTAAAATTAAAAAAAAAAAATATATTTGACACCCTCACAACAAACCCTTTCATTTGATATGTCACATGGTACAGTTTGCAAAACGTTTTTTTTTTATTTTCTAATTTGCCCCCCAAAAGTGACCCCCATATTCAAAATTCATTTATTCACATTAGACGTCTTTGTTTGGGTCACAGAAATTTTTATATGTGTACCAAATTTCAACTTAATCAGTCCAGTAGATTCGGAGTAAATTGGCTGTGACAGACGGACAGACAGACACAGACAGACACAGACAGACAATGCAGACAATGCAGACGCGAGACACTCGAAACATCGCTCGCTCGCACTAAATTCGCGTCTGCATGGCTGTAGCCTTAGGGTTCCGTTTTTTCATTCAGAAGTACGGAACCCTAAAAATAAAATGTTCTGTTAAATAAATGTGTGTTTTCTTAAACTGTATCATATAATTTGACATAATATGAGAAAAAGGTATATAATTTTTAAAAAGTTGTTTTACCCTTCTCTTTACTTCATCACAACACAAAGGCTAGCAATGGCTGGCTATTTTTTTAGCGGTAGCGATATTTCGTCGACATAGCGGTAGCGATATTTAGCTAGATTTTCGTCTATCTAGCTTTAGCGGTAGCGGTAATTAGCTAGATTTTCGTTGATATAGCGGTAGCTTAGCGAACTAGATTTATTATCTAGCGATGCCAACACTAGTCAATAATAATGAATAGATATGATACATTAAAATAAAACTACAATAATTGATAAAAAATTACAATAAAATACGATGTAAGTCATTTCGTAATCCGACATATCATTGCATTTTAGCATATACAGGGTGTTTTAAAATTTCATCACCAAAATAATAGGGGCGATGGAATATGCGATTCTAAGCAAAAAAGTTCATATGAACATGGGTCCAAATTTGAACGATAACTGAGATATGAACAGAAATAAACATGCCTCCACTAAGATCAAGAAGTGAATAACTCACTTTCTACAACATCTAGGATGATGAAACCTCGAAGAATAATAGGGTACATAAAATTGTGTCTAGTGTTAAAATTTGAACGAATTCCAACGAGTAGTTTCCGAGTTACGTAGTCAAAATCGTAACACGTGGTGGTTAGTACTCACATGTGAGCACGTGTTACGATATTGAGTGCGTAACTCGGAAAATACTCGTTGGAATTCGTTCAAATTTTAACGGCATACACAGCTTTATGTACCCTATTATTCTTCCAAGTTTCATCATCCTAGATGTTGTAGAAAGTGAGTTATTCACTTCTTGACCTTAGTGGCGGCATTTTTATTTCTGTTCATATCTCAGTTATCGTTCAAATTCGGACCCATGTTCATATGAACTTTTTTGCTTAGAATCGCATATTCCATCACCCCTATCATTTTGGTGATGAAATTTTAAAACACCCTGTATATATCAATGTGATTGCATGGTCAAAATTTTATAAGCTTAAAAACTAAGATTTTAAAATGATTAATGTTACAATTAAAAAAATCAATGTCATTTAGATGATGCTTAAAAAATGATTGAACTCTGATAAAATAATTGCTGCGACAATAATCTTTGATTAAATTAGGTATATAATAATAATAATAATAATAATAATAATAATAATAATAGAACATTTAGCTTTGTTTTGTTGCTGTAAAAATTTATAGTATTTATTATAGAGTTTATTATTCTTGTTTTTTTTTAATGTGTACAATCGATGAATAACAACACTAATGATACTGGAATTAATGTTGGTAATATTTTTTTATATATTACATTACAAAATTTTACAAATTTACAAAATTTAAATTTATTTTTTACAACGATTTTTTACACCGATAAGATAATCAATTCTTTCCTATAACATTTCTAGAGGCCAATTTCGAAACCCGAAATCCGAAGCCCTTTCTGGGCTTGTAAGGATATAAAAACGGGTCTACATAAGTATATATAATTTTTAAACAAATATATATTATTCCTATTATAACGGAAAACTTTTTTCGTAAAACTTCTTTTATCCAATTTTGAGCTTACATTTTGTGTTTTTCCAATATAAAAAACTAGACTTAATTAAATTAAAAGATGTTAATTTAAGCATCCATTCTGGTACATTATTAAATAAGTATGGAACATAAAATTGCCTTTCTCGCTTTCCAAAATTATTAAAAATCTGGGGTATGTCAAAAATTATATTCTTCCGTAAAGAATATTCTTGTTTTTTACGTTTTAAAAATTTTTCGAAAAATAATTTTGTGTGAAAACCATATATTCAAATAAAGTTTCGGTTTTTAAAATTTTTAATTCCCTATATTGAAGATCTATTGGATGTTCTTGTAACTTAGTGCCATATGTTATTTGTTTAATGATTTTATTTTGTATCTTAATAATATCTTTAAACTCTATTCCAAATTTATACAATAATAAACTATAACGAATACGTGATTCAAATAACGAATTATACATCATTTTTCTAATGTAAATAGGGCAATAAGGACTGATATGGTACATTAGACATATAAATTTATGTAACAATAACTTCAGAGAGGAAATATGTGAATGCCAAAATGATGGACATGTTTAAGGCTAAGAATGAACGAAATGCTCTTCCAGGAGGGGAAAAAAGAACAACTTTGTGGACAAGAGATTATCTCCATCATTGCGCGAGTTATTTTTCGAGTTTATTAATTTTTTAAGAAAATGCGTCTGAATATCGCAGGCACGTACGCAAGGGGGGGTCGGGGGGGTCGAGCGACCACCCCAAAAATGCTGAAGGTCCATGATTTTGAGTTCTGTGGATTTAAATCTATTGTTTAAATTCTATTAAACACTCTGAGTGAACAAAGAGTAGTGGAGTGGTTGGCGACGGGTTGTTTTTAATTTCAGTTTTTTAATTTTCCCTTTTTTTCATCCTTTGGCCTGTTCCAGTGCCATTTCCCCTCCCCCACTAATCATCCCACTCCTTGCTCACTCCAGTTAAACAAAAGGATTTTTTCCCCTTTGACCTACACTGAACCGGACCATAGCCTACAATGATAAGAGACAATTGTAGGCTATGACCAGACCGACAATTGTCTTTCACATCTTTCATTGCCAGAAGATGACTTACGTCGAAAGGTCTTGCGATTTTAATTTTATTTCTTTTCACGGTTTTTTAAATTTTTATTTTAAGATTTTTTTTTTCACAAAATTGAAATCCGAATTTTATAAGCAGATTGATTTTTTTTTATATCAACAATGTATAATAGCATAAATTCACAAGCAACTTTACAAAAATATCACTGAAATATGTTTCATTTTTAATTAGTATTACTGTAATTAAAACATAATAAAAAGAATGGATGATTCGAACAAAAGGTCCAATAAATCGAGAGTTCGACCTCCCCTGGAAAAATTCTTGGGTACGTGCCTGTATCGTTCATAATTTTGCGCTCATTGGAAATCAGTTTTCAAGATTCTGATAAAAGTATTAATGATTTCCTTATCAATACAGTAACGAAATATTTCACGAATCGATCTTTATTTATTCCATGGCCGAGAGTTGAAATCTAAACATTTACTGCAGAATTAATATTCTACTAATAGTATTTCTTCATACGATTCTGATTCAATGAAGAGTAATTTTGTATATTTTATTTCAAATAAAAATTGTTAAACTTATTTTATTCATAGTATTATTTATATATTTAAATATCAATTACTGAACTAATATTTTGTTTTATTCTTTATAAGGTTATAAAATATTAGAATTCTTAAAAATATTTTTGAATATTTTAGATTCATATACAAATTACTTAATTTTCATCACTAGGAACTAGTATATTATAAATGAATTCATAGATGTGGGAAGAAATGAACATCAGTGTCCATTCCATGAACATAGAAAATTTCGCCATTTCATGTCCGTATCATGTGATCATTTAAAAAGAAGTACCGCAGTTATTTCCACAAATATTAAAAAGTAAAAAAACTAGAAACATTTTGAAAACTTGCTGTAGCGCTTATTATAATCTATATTTGGTCATAATATTGGCCAATTTAATTCGCGAATACTGATTAATAATTTTCAATTAGTAAATACAGAATAGCCTTAAACAAGATACATGTACTAACTATATAACGTTCAACCATTCCCCTGCTCAGTCGCCATTTCTTGCATTGCCCATCCGCCATTTCTTCTTAGCGGTTCATGATATTATTTGATGAATATATCTTGTTATCTTTTAGGAGATAGAGTACAATTTTCATTCAAAAAGGTAATTATAACGAAAGCTTATTAAAATGGCTATAAAGTTATTATAAATTTTTTTTGTTCCATCTCAGAGAAATGATTTCTTTTGTCATAATTCTCAACCTGATTTCCTCCAGTCCATTTTTCCACCTTTCCTCCATTTTGAATGATTAGGGTATGAGTGTACAATGGATTATTTTCATGGAATAATATCCGCGTAATGACCATCCGTCATAAGTGATAATCGGCACTTAATAGTATTACAGTAATGTAATTAAGTATAATTTGTTTACAATGGTAAACACAATCTTATTAAAATAAGGGGTTTTAATATAAAATTATCGTTATTTTGTTTTTTAATACACAGATATAGACTGACGTTGATCTATGATTCGGATAGGATGTATGAAAGCTATTCTTATTTAAATACCTTTTTGTTAAATAATAATGAACACGATTTATATGTAGTTATCAAACATCCCATGATATGATGGATGGATTAATCATAAAATTGCAGCAAACAGGGTTGGGATATTATTTACAGAAAAAATAAAGAAAATTAAACAATTTTTCAGCCAAATGATCACAACTTATCGTTATACATTTTAAAATTTCAATTTTCTTTTAAATTATCGTTTATATATAATTTATAAACAGTAAAAAATGTAAGCGGTTTATTGTACACTAATAACCTAATTCAGCAAGATTAAAATGGACTAATAAAGAATCCTGTTCTTAAATAAATAAACCATTTCATAGAAGTGGCATAGTAAACTTTATAGTCACGATTTTTAATAAACTTTTGCTACATAACACTTGTATGGAAATTTTATTTTAAAGATTCACAATGGCGGATTGACAATGCTTGAAATGGCGACGGGGTGGGGTTGTGGGTAGACTGTTTTATTGCTTCTTCCTGCTTCATAAATCTTAGATACGCTTAGACCAATCTTAACTCATTAGCAGGAGTTTTGCAATAGACACTACAGGCTCGTGACAAAGAGAGAACACTGTAATGGGGAATAATTGATAACAAGCACTCGGAGTTTCGTTTATATGCAATGAAAAAGTAGTGTCAAGAACAAATGAAGGGGGGGGGGGGTGTAAAATGAAGGAAACTAAACAGCTTTTCTTAGATCACCGGTATTTTTAACGTAAATTAATAATTAACAAGTAATGTGGGCATTAGGAAGAGCTCACTTATGTTTCTTACGACAATGTAAAAGGGAAAAATCTTTATAAACTAAATGGAGATCACCGGCTGTGTTTCCATCCCTTGCCCATCAAACTGTGGACCATTTCCCCCTTAGGAATGGGATTGAGCTCAATAGAACAGGGAAACAGAAGTTGGGATAGACAAGGAATAAATCAAACATAAAGGAAGCGAGTCCAGTCCAGGCAAAACACAAAAGAATAGCTAATTAACAATTAAGAAACCGAAAGAAGAAAGGGGAAAATGTAAAAATGATTCGAGATTGAAATAAGGTCATCAGAGATCAGAAAAAAATATCTTAATTTCAGTATATAGAATAACCTTTGCGAATCATTTTTATTTTTAAATGTCAATACGCAACGTATACTTAAATATCTCTTATTTCTTCGAGTCTTAGTGATATAAAAGAATCAGTATTGAATGATATAAAGAGATGTTCATACCACCTCTTTTTCATATCATAGAGGGAAAAAAGATTGAAAAAGAGATGAATTATAATATCGCTTTATATTAAAAGTTGAGCCTTGATGTAGCAATTGATTGCCTTAAAAATATTATCAAAGCCACTTGATTTGATTATTCCCATCAAGGAGTTTGCTTAATATGGGGATTTGTGTAACATTCTTTTATATCAAAAAAACAATATAAATGATATAGAGTATATTGAAATGAGATTCAAAGTTACAAGTAGATTTACAATAAGAGCAGACTATTTTCCAAAATCATTCCGAAGCAAATTGTAAAAACCTAAAATGAAAGAGAATCTGGAATATCTTATGAACTTTATCAAAATTAGGAATCACAAAAGATCACAAAAGATGTATATGATGAGAACATGTATATCTGTTCATGCATTGGACAGACAAAGGGGCCATATTAAAGATCAAGGGGTGTAAGAAAAATCACTGCTGTTTGATATAGACACACAATTGTTAGCAGATTACAGTCAATTTTTTTTTATCAGACATGCCTTTTGCGATTTAAATATCGGATGGTCAACTGTGATTTCAATAGATTTATGGATTTTAAAAAATGATTTTAATTGTAGAAAACATCTTAATTGAATTTTAATACTGAAATTATCTAAATTAATATCAAAATATTTGCAAAGAAAAATGTGAGTACCCAGAATTTTTGCGGGGTGAGGGATCAAAGAGTTATTTTGATTGTAGATGAGGAAAAGGCTACTGGATCTTGTTAATCAAAAATTCGCCGTTACCGATGACCACAGAAGACACGATGTAGCATGGTTCAAACACTATTATCAACTCTCGAAGCTCTCCATATGGCTGTCACGAATTCACTGGTAGCAAAATTAATCAAACATAATCCAACACCTGGTAGAATCCATGCCGCAACGTGTTGCTTACAATTTTGAGGCGAATTCTGGAACTACAAGCAATCAATATTAGATGGATGTATAAAATGAATTATATTTTTTATAGAATAAGCTTAAGCACGTTTGATGACTTTTAGCATGAAGATAACTAAAAAGATACGGTTGCGGCATCGACTCCACCAGATGTTGGTTGATATCATAAGGAGTGTTGGTGAAATCATGGAAACGTTGTTCTACGATTCAAACAGGATTTTTGAATTTTTACTATGGATAAATCTCTCAAAAAGTTTTTCAGTACGATTTATATCGGGGCTTCCCAATCGTTATTATTCGAAGTGCCACGTGCGTTCTTTAAGTGAATCATAGGGTTTAAGAATACTGATCGAGTTACGTGAAACGTGCGTTTTCGTTCGTTGGAATTTATTGGACATCGCGGTCATATAAAATCATTGTGACTTGTCACAAGATATCTTCAAAGACTTGGAACCATTTAAAGAAAAATTAATTGAAAAAAGATATTTAAAGCAAAAATTAAAACTAAAATTGAAAAAGATGCTTCTGCATATTTTCATTTCAAATTCAATTGAATTATAGAAGTGAAAAAGTAAAGGTTGGGAATACCCGATTTAGATCAAAGCATAGTTATAAACAAGTTCCTCGACGTATTTGACACTGGTCATGCATTAATGATTACACAGATACTACAAATGAGGACGTCCTATGAAGAAAAATGGAAATTAGTCACGTGATTGTTCCCCAGGCTATCACCAGGTTCGCTACAATCGATGACTAGACTAAATTAACGCATTTAATAAAAACAATGAGTAATATAAAAAATATATAATATACATTTTTGGAAATTTGCATATGAAAAATTTTTGTTAAACATCAAAATACGCGTAAGAGCGAATGTTTCCAAACATCGCACCCGGCAGTAGCCTCGGGAATGGATGCAATCGATGACGTCAAAACAAGGAGCTATTAAGTTTCCATTACTTTAACATGATTGTCGCATTTGTAAATCGTTAATCTGTGACACTGGTAAATAGAGTGATCAATTACCATTGAATTAGATGTGCATGATGAGCAGCATCGAGCGAACATGGATTGCAATAACGAAGCAACTCCAAATCAAGTCTGTCTCCGTATTCGCAGAAGGCAGTTGAAGTCACTTCCTAGGCAAACCGTTAACTCTTGTGGTACATAATTTAAATTATAGGCTAGATTGTCAAGTTGCATTTTATTGTCTGCGCAAACTTAATAATTCTATTAATTTTTAAAAACTAATTTATTATATGAAACATTAAAAAAAAAACAAAAAAAAACTCGTCTGTCTCTTAATTATAGATTTTTGAATACGCTTATGTGAAGGCATTTAAACTTTAAATTAAATGCATAGAACCATAATATTTGTGGATTTCAGTTTTTTTTTCAGATGGTACTAATTAGAAACTTTAAAGACCTGCTAGAATATGGAGATCTGGGCAGTGGCAAACTATAATGAAAACTACAGGGAGAGTCAAAACTCACTGGACATAGCTGCATTTTAGAAATTGTGACCATGCTAACGGGATTAGGATAGGAGTTCTATCTTTTGGGATAACTGAAAATACGATTGCAGGACTTAGCTCCATGAGGGAGAAAAAAACAAACAAACCTGGTGTTATTTGAGATGCCACATGACTCCGTTGCCATTTAAGAAATGAACACCTTGATTCAAGATGGCGGCCAAACTTCCAAAAGATAGGGCACCTATATGTGCTGCAATTGCCAAATATTTCGAGCTCCAATGTTGTGATATGTTTAACTTCAGCACGTTGCCATTTCTGCTTCGTCCACTTAAGGTCGAGTCCTGGAGCACGTAATCAAGACAGACTAGATGCAGGATAGTAATCACATGGATACTTGTAATTATATAAGAGTAGGAGTTGTAATAATGATAATTAATTTAAAAATATGAACTGCAATTTAATTAGAATAAATAAAAACACTTGAATAAAGGTCACCTGATGACCTTTTCATCTGTGTTTTGTCTACATAAGCTCCGCAAGACCTTCGTTTCATCAGTGTTTCATCAGTCCACATCAACTTTGTATTTCTCCACATCGGGTGACCTTTATTCAAGTGTTTTTATTTATTCTAATTAAATTGGAGTTCATATTTTTAAATTAATTTGTTAATACTTAACTTTTGAAAGTTTAGCTTATATTCAGCTGTATTTATTTGCGAATACACTGTTAAAATATTTATACTTCACCACTGGACTTGACTATTACATTTCTATAGATAATATTAATATTGATCGTGAAAAAACCATTGCTTTTATTATGCGCTTAGAAACACAAGACCATAAGAATTATTAAAGGTAAACTCCACACCCAAAACAACTTTGTTTAAAATGAAAGATGAAAGTCTAAATAACAACGTAGCATGTATAAAAATTTTCAATTCGTACTCAAAATTGATAAAATATATAAAAAACTTTCATTTTTTCCCTCCCCCTGCGATAGACACTGGCGCCATGGTACGGCAACTGTTACGTCACAAGTTGCCGAGAAGTGCGAAGGAGTTTCGAATTCGTGACGTCACACATTGGACGCTATCGGTTAGTTGTCAGTTGGGCATCGCAATCAATGATGTAAATAAAAGAACATTGACCGCAATGGACTATGAATATGAAACAAGACTGGTAGTGACGACTGCGATTTTGATAACAGTGACAGCGATGTACAAGGGCCGTTAGCAGAATTAAATGCTACTGCGACGGGATCTTATGCTTGCCGCATCGGCGTGTGCCTAAAGCGCGTTTCACAAATAAAAAGCCAGCGGCGGCGCCGCAAGCCTCGCGGATCCGCTTTCAAAAGCGGCGGATAGTAGGTGATAACCGCAAACGCTTCTCGTTTCACGAAAAAATGCGGCATGGCAAGCGTTTGCATCTGCTGCTGCAATCCGACTGGTCGGTGGTTATGACTTCATACAAATCAACTCCTTGCTTGTCTGCCATTAATCGCCCGCTTGCCGTGTTTATTCTATTCTCAACTGAAATGAAGTCGGCCAATGTGCAGGTTCAAACTGTCCCTAATTCTATGTCTGTGCATAGTACATGCTATTACATTCCCAGAATTTACATGTAACTTGGTTTTTCTGAATGGCTGAGCCACTGCTGCCGCGGCCGTCCAGGTTCAACACGACGAACTTCGTCCGCAAGCTCTGCGGACGACGCGCGGCACTCAACCGCTCGGCTCGAATTATTTGTGAAACGGTTTGCGGTGCTTCAGGCGGACGCCGCAAGCCTCGCGGATCCGCTTCTAAAAGCGGCAGATTGTTGGTGATAACTGCAAACGCTTCTCGTTTCACGAAAAAATGCGGCGCAGCAAGCTTCTGCATCTCCTTCTGCAATCCGATTGGTCGGTGGTTATGACGTCATACAAATCACAACAGCAACTCCTTGCTTGTCCGCCATTAATCGCCTGCTTGCCATGTTTATTCTATTCTCGACTGAAATGAAGTCAGCCACTGTGAAAGTTCAAACTGCCTGTAACCCTAATTCTATGATTGTGCATGGTGCGTGCTATTGCCTTCCCAGAATTTACATGTAACTTGGTTTTTCTGAATGGCTGAGCCACTGCCGCCGCGGCCGCCCGGGTTCAACACGACGAACTTCGTCCGCAAGCTCTGCAGACGACGCGCGGCGCTCAACCGCTCGGCTCGAATTGTTTGCGGTGCGGCGCCCAGATCCGCTCGCCGCAAGGAATTTGTGAAACTCGCTTTACACAGAAGATAGATAGGCCTACCTCTTCATTCCTTCGGCGTTTAACGAGTGCTGTTGCGGTCGTTGTTCTTGAAGAACGCCAGGCCCGTTTAGAGTTGTTCCACCTTATACGTGATCGAGTTTCAGCGAATTTCTTGTTTAAATTGATACTGAATTTAAAACTGCGGATGCGTAGACCAGTTCCCTCGCTGTCAAAACTAATCCACTGTTTTTTAATCGATTCCGATTCTGGAAATCTATGAAACGTGAAATTTCTATCCGACTGTCTATTTACACATCCAAACAGAGAACAAATTTAAGGCATTCCGACATAAAACAGGTTAGCAAAATCTTACGATATGTAGAATCGTTCTAAGCGACTAGAATCTCGGCGACGAAATTCCCCGAGGTTCTCGCGGCAAGAAATTACAGCTTGTTTTGCCGTGTTCTGTGGAGAAGGAATGGAAGATCCCACGCAAATTTT
>JAHWFO010046501.1:84408-100700 GCA_023313115.1 Rhysida immarginata | reverse complement strand
TTTTTTTAATCAATACTAGTTCTTGTTTTTACTATCAGATTTTGTTTCATTATCGTTGTCCTTGAGTTTATATAATTCTTGTGTTGTCCTGTGGTTGCGGTTTTTTTTTGTTTTGTTTTTTGTATTTTTTTATTATTCGCTTGAGATTTATGATTTTTTGGCATTAATCAATTTCGTTTCGTCATTTGTTAATTTTGCATGTAATTTCATTAACTCCGTTTTGGGCTCTGGCCTGTTGGGGAACAACATTGGGCTTTTCCCTCCAGTCTATCTTGTTACAATTATTATTATTATTATATAGGTTGAAATCGTTAAAGACAATCTGTTCTGGTTATTAATAGTTTATATTTTTTTTAATTTTCTTGTTGAGGCGTTATGCATATTTTTTTAAGGTTACTGCAAATATTTCCTCTACGATTTAATAATTAAAATATATTTTCAAGTCTCTTGTTTGGATACAATCTTCAGGAATTGAATATCCACTGAACGCACCACAATGTTCAGTCATATTGCCATGTATCAGTTTTAATAAACTATTCTTTGTTTGAATTTGCCGTGTAAATAAACGTTTATATTATATAAAGAAATCTACACAGTTTGGGGGGCTTCTAACCTGACATTTGTGCATTTGGCACCACCTTTTTTAAATGTTTTTGTACTTGTAATTTTTCATCAATTTTCAATCGACAACTTTCAACTTGCTAAGTGAAAACAAAAACAGAGCTCTGCTTTGGAGTCAAATTTCTTTACCAAATGTAAATTTAAGTGAATAAAATAAGTGACAGCAGTTTTTTGGTATATTACGTACAGCAAGATTTATTTTTATTTTTTAAATCACTCCTTTCGCGAGATGGCGCGACCGTCGCTCTCACTTCGCCTGTTGTCGCTAGGGTTGTCAATATAGCGGACTGATAGCGGATTTCGTCTCACCGAACTGGGTTTTCGTCTGCCCAATGATGATGGTTGTGCCTGTTGATAACTCCATCCCTGGTGAACTGGGCTTCATCTGTCCACAACACCTCATGAATGAAGTTTGGATTGTCATCCAGGCAGGTAAGTAACCAGTTGCAGAAGGCGGCCCTAGCAACATAATCCAATGACAGTAATTCCTGGTGACAATGAATATGGTATGGGTGAAAATGATGTGCGTGTAAGAATGTTGAGAACAGTTTTCTGATGGCACTCAACATCTGCAGCAATTGCTCTGCTGCTTGTGTGGGGATTTGCAGCAACTGCAGCCAGAACTAGTATTGTTGTATCCTCGTCGCCTTGTGCCCTTGGTCGTCCTCGTTCTGCATTAACATTCCCTGTAGCCTCGAATCTTTGAATAATGTGACGCATTGTTTGACGAGATGGATGGCGTTCGTTAGGGTATCTGTCTCGAGACAACCTAACTGCAGCATGTAGGTTTCTCCTTGCCTCTCCGAAGCAGAAGATCATGTAGCTTGCCATCCTGGAATTGTTCTGTCTTCTGTGTGCTGAAACATACCTTTTATTTGCTTTTCCGCATGAAAGTGAATGTGAGTATGGTAATTTATGTTAATTTTTTGATTTTCTTGCTTTACATGGTGGAAATATCAACATTCAGTTTTCCTTGTGCAGTGTGACTGTTTGTAAGCTACAAACAGTTCACCACGTGATTGTGGGTGATTGGTTGGTCCGATTTGAATGATTTTTTTTGTTTTGTTTGTTTTTTTATGCTGAACAAGTTTGCAATTGGGTTTTTTTCTGTATCCCTTACGGTTTTTGAGATAAATTTTGAATGTGTCCGAATTTGCATATTTGGGATGATGAAAAGTGCACCATGGGATAGGCCACCCACAACTTCCTATTCATTGGATTCATCAAAATTGACATATCTGCTTCGGTTCAAAAAATAAAAGGGGGGTTCAGACTTTTGTATTCACCCTGTATGTAGAGTGCCTGTAAGGACTCCAGTTATATATTGCAAGGACTCCTTATAGGCAGTGGCGGATCTAGAACTTGGTCGGGGGGGGGGGGTAATCAGGTGGTTTGGTTAATATGTTATAAGTTATTTTAAATAACCACCCCCCTCCCCAAGGAAGTGATGGTCCTGGAGTCTTTCCTATACTGAAGTTTGTAAATGTAAATTTGTAAAATTATTGCAGTATTAAAAATCTTTACAATTTATCTAACTGGTTTAGGACCAATTGGGGTGGGGGGGGGGAGGCTATAGCCTCTGTAGCCACCCCCTTAAATCCGCCACTGCTTATAGGCACTCTAGTTATATTAAGGAATTCTGTTGAGTGAATCTTAAAATATTTTACAAGTAGTTTAATTCCATTTCTATATGTAAGAAATGAAATCGCCTAAGTACATTGATTTTTAAAAAACGTATGGTTTTGGACCATCTCATTCTCACCCCTACACTCCAATATGTTAAATAAAAGTAACAGGGCCGCCGAGAGCATAGGAGAGCCCCGAAACAATTCTACAAATTTTAAAGATTTTTCCCTTTTATGGGTCTCCTTTGAGCACCATGCCCCCCCCCCCCTTTTTTAACCCCTTTGAGGTCCGTCGGCCCCGGATTGCCTGCAATCCCCCTTTCCTCAAGCCTGGAAAGTAAGACTTTGACAATCACTTTGACAATCAACTTTGACCTGCAATAGTCATCGAGGTCGGCAGTGGTGACAATATACGTGAGATTCACCAAAAAACTGTGGATGAGAATAAAACATTATTCTGAATTTTCACGATATTTGCTTGGGGTTTTTATAAGAGTAACTCTATACATTTGGCTAATAAATTATGCAACAGATATAATAGTTAATACTAGGGACGGTACTGTTATGAAGGACTATAAAGACTGATATTCTGAACCATTCAAAAATGGAGATAAAACACAATCAAAAACTCGAAAAATAAGCCGAGTAATAAGTGATAACGATGGAGATAACCTTTTGTCATATGATTCCGATTCAATGCACAGTAATTTTGTATTTTTATTCCAATTTCAATTATTGAAGTAATATATTTTGTTTTACTCTTTATAAGATTATAAAAAATTAGAAAAATACTTTTTTTTTATTTTTTGAATATTTTTAGACTTATATACAAACTGAAGTCATATTATATTTAATTTTCGTCATTAGAAACCATCATGAACATAAATGAACATCACCCGTCAGTTTCCATTCCATGAACAGTGAATTCGCCATTTCGCGTCCGTATCATGTGACCATTTAAACAGTAGTAACGCAGAAATATTAAAAAGTAAAAAACAAGAAATGTTTTGAAAACTTGCTATAGCGTTTATTAGTCTTGATTTGGTCATAATATTGACCAAATATAATTCTCGAATACTGATTAATAATTCATAATTAATAAGTATATAATAGCCCTTAAACAACCATTCCCCTTCTCAGTCACCATTTCTTGCCTTGCCCATCCGCCATTTCTTCTTAGCGGTTCTTTATATTATTTGATGAACATATTTTGTTATCTTTTAGGATATAAAGTATAATTTTTATTCAAAAAGGTAACTATAACGAAAATTTATAAAATTGGCTATAAAGTTATTACGAATTAATTTTGTTCCATCTCAGAGAAATGATTGTGTTTTCATTTTCCTCAACCTGATTCCCTCCAGTTCCTTCTCTCCCCTTTACCTCCATTTTGAATTAGGGTATGAGTGTACAGTAGATTATTTACATTCGAATAATACAGGGTGATCCAAAAGTCGCGCACATCCAAATTCGATTGTCTATAAATAGCGTAATAGTTGAAAAGTTTCATCGGCTATGTGTTCTGTTTACACTATGTCAAATAGTATTACCAATGTCGTCTAGTTTTTATTTCGATGTGCGACTTTTGGATCACTCTGTACATAATGATCCTCGTTATAAGCAATAACCTATAACCTATACTTAATAATTTGACAAGAATATAATTAAATATAATTTTGGTTAAAATTTACTATGTGCCCACAGCTACCATACCTTGTCCACGATTTATTCGCGGGAAAATTAATGGAGAGATTGGCGGGTGGGGGACTCTTACGAACTGATACACTCCCCTTTTTCTATTGATCCCAGAATATCACACAAAATGCCTTTTATAGTTACCGCATATATTATGATATGATGGATGGATTAATTATAAAATGGCAGTGAACAGGGGTGGGATATTTTTTACAGAAAAAAAAAAGAAAATTAAACAATTTTTCAGCATAATTAATATTGCTCTAAAATTTAAAATTTCAATTTTCTTTTCAATTATTGTTTATAAATAATTTATGAACGTACACTTATAACCTAGTTCAAAATGGCAGTAATGCAGGAGATTAAAATGGACTTATAAAAAATCATATTCGCAGTCGCGAATTTTAGTAAACTTTTGTTACATATCACCTGTATGGAATTTTTACTTTAAAAATTGACAATGGCGGATTGACAATGCCTGAAATGATGACTGGGGCGGATGGGGGGACTAACTACAGATTATTTTATTACTTATTCCTGCTTAATGATATAGAGCCGTGGCCGACGTTATAGATCAATTTTAAATTTCTACTGGTATCTATCGCGTCGGCCACGGTGTAGGACATGGGCTTCGCCAAGCGGGATATGGGTAGGACACCACCTAAAGAGATGGTTGTCTTTCTCTTTAGCTTCGTTGTGTTGGTAGCACTGGTTGGTAGTGAGCATAAATCCTGTCTACGCCCATGGGGTACGTCTGCTCATGTCTGCTGAAAAGAGAAGGGGGAGATAAAATCATAGCCTAATAATAAGTCTGTAAACTCGATGGCGGCGTCTTTGATGTAAGTGTGACCAACAATTGAAACAATTGTGCTTGTGGATGTACAATGAACCACAAAATATTTTATTAATTTAATGAATCACGAAATATTTCTACTGAAATTTCCAGAAATAAAAAATTCCTAATCGAATTTATCAAAAAAAATTTATCAATTCAATTAAGTAAATAAAAATAGTGACCATTATAATAATATATGTATTTTTTTCTTAGGCTACGCTATTGCTATACAATTTAAACGGGCTTTAAACAGCTCACTGGCCGCTAGGGATTTTCGCGCATGCGTAGTACAAAAAAGGTCACACATGAAAACGAGACTTTACAGAGTTGTTATTATTAGGCTATGATAAAATTCTTAGTTTCGTAAACAATGAAATCGTAGTGAAGGAAACCAGGAAACAGTTTTTCTCTAAAGACATTTTTAATGGAAATTAGTAATCATTAAGTAATGTCGGCATTAGAAAGAGCTCATTTATGTTTCTTACGCAATTAGGGCGTAAATCATTGAAGTACTGTCTTCATTCTGTTGATTTCTCCTTTAAATCTTAGGATAATGTAAAAGGAAATATCGTTAGAAACTAAAATATAGACCACAGTCTGTGTACTCGATCGCAGTTACTCCACAAATTGTTGGTTGATATGTAGTGGAATCCTACAAGAACGTTATTCTACAATTCAAACGGGTTCTACAATGCAAATGGCCCTTAATCTTCTGATCTGTGGACTCCATTGTTGGTCTCCTAAATTTTCTGAAGAGTCGATTTTTGTCCCCTTTAATGCATGACTTTGGCTCATGGTCTATAGATATAGATAGTCATCGAGCTCCACTGAAAAATGAAGCTAAAGTTTGAAACAACTGTGCCTGTACCTAAGGTGACCAACATTTGAAAATGAAAAGGAGGACACTAGTGGCAGATTTCACTTTCCGCCTTCAAACTGCATCAAAAGGCTCCCCCCCCCCCCGAATAAAAGTTAGAGGGTCAGCAAGAGGACAAGAAGGATGAGAAACTAAACAGGAGGACAATTTTCGTAGGAGGACTGCATTCCCAAAAGGAGGATGGTTGGTCACCTTACTGTACCACCGCCCTGTCAGAACCTAGAAATTTTAGTTTCATTTTCAGTTTCAATGAAAGACCTCTATCGTAGGTCACGGTTGGCCCTAGTGCGATCTATGCGGCATCTGGCGCGATCCGTTTTCTTTAGTTTCTCGAAAACGGCGGCAGCTCCATGACTATTTACTTTTATAGACGATGCTTTGGCTACAGCCGAAAACTTAACAATTTAATTTAAGTATCTTACAACATAAAAAACTTTCAGCAAATGTTACGCGTTCAGCAGCAAATACTAACATTAGCTGACAGTTTTGTTACTTTGTACGATCATTAAAATACATTAAGCTTGCGCTATAGCATAGTCTTTTATTCCTCTGGTTCTGTGCACGCGCAAATTCCATTGCTGGACTGCTGTCTTTACTGAAGAGTGGATTTTTGCCCCCTCTGTTGCATGACTTGCATATTGAACACTTCCTTTTTGACAAAAGTTAGAGGGGAATGTACCTCTGCAGTTTGAATTTGCTTCAAAACATGAAGCAATCATCACATGAAATAGGAACCAAAATGGCTGCCTGCAACAATGAATTGTCCATACTTTATAGTGTTTTACTCCTCAGCACGGTCTATATATATAAATGGTCACCAAGCTTTCATCTATCCAACTAAAGTTTGTAGCTCCCGACAGGGCGTGAACTCTATTGAAAAGTGGCACTGCATGTACATTCGGCCCAGTTACGACTGCAGCGCCGCCCTATCGGCAGATAAAACTTAGTTTCATTTTCAGTATCAATGAAATATCTCTATCGTAGGTCACGGTCGACCCTGGTGCGATCTGCTTTCCTTAGCTTCTCGAAACGGTGGAAAATGTCGGAAGCTCTATGACCATTTATATCTATAAACCGTGCTCTTCAGTAAAGACAGCAGTCCAACAATGGAATTCGCGCGTGTGCACAGACCAGAGGATTAAAAGGCATGGCCTTTTGCCAAAGTCATGAATAGAGAGGGCAAAAATCGACTCTTCAGTAAATATAGCAGAACAACAATGGAATACATAGGACGATTAATACTGGACTTGACACTCCCATAGAGTGATACTCTGGTGGTGAAAATTGTAAAAAGGACGTACAAAGTGCTGTGAAATGTTCATCATTTTTGCCGCTTTATTTATTATGTTGTGGACTTGGCATGCAGGAGAAATTTTAAATGTTTTATTTTTTACACAACAAGCTAAAGTATAAATGAATTTATATAATTTTGGATAGTTTCCAGATCAGTAAATTTAATAAAATTTTTCTCTTTTCTGTATAATTTAGATAGCATTTTTATTAATAAGTTATGTTAATAATATGGATTTACTTGCAAAACTGTATCTTGCAAATTTTCATAATGAAATCCAAATAAGCTACAGTTGAAAATTATTTATATGAGCACCCAGATTACAATTAATTTTACTATTTTAAAAATAAATTTTAAAGTCTAACAATTGAGCCATTAAAACTAGATGATATCATTATATAAAAATTATTAAATACTTGTTTCAAAAAAATCGAATAAATTTATTTTCATCCAAAACAAACAACGGCACGTACGTCCTTTTGACAATTTTCACCACCAGAATATCAATTCTTAGTTTTTCTACGTCACTTCCTGGGCCGCATTCAAATCTAAAAATGGCGCCAGTGTCAAGTCCAGTGCTCAACTACTCGATGTATGGCATCAGTGTCAAGTCCAGTACTCAACTACTCGATGTACGGCGGAATAGTTTTTCTTGATGTGCATAAGGCTTTCGACCGAGACTGGCATGGCGGTCTCATCTTTAAAATGATCAACTGCAGTTTCCCTGACGAGCTGATTGCTCTGGTTCGCTCTTTCCTATCACGCAGATCCTGTCGTGTCAAGGTTGGTAACTCCATGTCCGACCCCTGTATTCCCGCTGGTATTCCCCAAGGTTCCGTCCTGGGGCTAGCGTTGATGAAGAGTTCAAGATAGCAGACACTCTGCCAAAATCCTTCTACTATACAAGTTTGGCAAAATAGCATCGGAGTTATAGGAGAGTTTTGGCATCTTTAAAGTTTAGGTCAAATTCTGCAAGTGGGTTTTGAGCACTTCTTCAATACTTAGAGCTTTGAAATTTGGTAGTAAAAGCGTATAATTTTTTTAAATAAGACTAAAAGGAATTAAATAAAAATATTAAAAAAAAACAACTTTTTAAGCACTCACTATTATTTTAATATGTAATTTAATTAAAAAAAAAAAGGTAAAAATGAAAATGTTTCATAATAAAATAAACGCGTCGCCACCCTTAAAAGTAATTTTTTTTTTACTTTTAAGTAATTTTTAAAGTAAAATTGTGTGCTTAAAAATATTTTATTTTTTGGCGTGTACATATTTAAATTAAACTTTCTGTTTATGAACACATAACCACTCGGTCTGACCCTCAATAGAGATCCTGAATAGAAACTGTCTCTAACCAAGGCTTCCTATAGCAAGGCTTTTTCTACTACAGGTTGGAAAATCCTTTGTTAAGTGCTTTGGACTTTGTTTCTCTGGCCGATAGAGCAGCGCTGCGAACATTATAGTGGTAGAGAGCTTTTATAATCATTATGATTAATGCTTATAAAGGCTCTCTATATAGTGGTGAAGCTCTATATAAACACTGTATATAGAGCTTTATGTAGTGGGGAGAAATTCTGTCGCTAACTATGACTGTCTACTATCCAACTGAACTTTTTCTCAGTATTTTAAGGTTTTTGTTTCCAACAGTCTGTGAAAAATGAAAACTTGTTTCGTGACGAATTGCAAATCGTATGATCCGAATATTAAACTCTTCAGAGCTCTAAGTGATCCAGTTAGAACGGAAGCGTAGATAAGAAATATTCCGCGATCGGATCGTGTGTTGACAGTGAAACATTATGTTCGTGAACTTCATTTTCAAGCCACTTTTCTCTCAAGAAGTAGTAGAAAAAGCCTTGGTTACATTCGTTCATAAGAGGTTACATTGCGTGACAGTGCTACCATAGCCTAATAATACCAAGTCTGTACACTCCCGTCGAATCCCATAGTAATAAACGTGCCGTTTTTTAGTCCGTTTTCTGCTGATCGTACAAGCAGCGAACCTAACGGATGGCCCCGGAAGTTACTGCTAACACACGCATCGATATGACGTCAAAATTCTCCAACCAATGGGAAACTCTTTGTCAGTTGGCTTTGGTTCGCTTCGAGTGGTCGTAAGACTGGCGGCTAGGGGCGGAGAAGATCCATGACGTCACCCCGTGGCGCGTACTGAATGTTGGAAAAACAACTGATAAACGACCAGTGCATCCAGAGCGATCTAAATGCCAAGTACTTTTGTCCACAGTTTTGACTGTTTATATATTAATGGAATAATATTTGAGTCTAACTATTTTGCCAATCAAAATCGGTAATTTTAAAATTTTGACATTTTAAAAAATCAACTGTTTAATAAAAATTAAAAGTTTATATTTTGAATTCTTCTTTATTTCTCTGGAAAAACTAGACAAAATACTTGTAAAATCTTTGAAGCAAATTAAATATTTGTTCTATTAAAAATATAACAGCGGAGCTTGATCAAAATTATACAGATTTGACTGTTTACTAATAGTCAAAATATATATATTAATACATAAAAATACAGTTAAAATTTATATTTACTGTATAAAATTTTACATAAGTTTCTCATATAACAAATTCAGGTTACTTAAACGTTATAGCTTTCAAATAACCCTTAACAAACACAAATCTTAACTAGCTGTTTGTATTACTAAGCTTTTTTAGGTTGTTGTTATGAAACAGGTATTGTTCTAATAGTAAGGTATCTTAATTTTGGATTGTATTTTTGTTAATAAGCAATAATTGGTAAAGTATAGATGCATTGAAATGTTTTTGTGTAAATTCATGCTGCTCTTGGTTATCCCGATGTTTAAATTGTTTTTATGTTTACTAACCTTACTTACACTGGATAAAAAAATTAAGTTGACACCAAGCATAAAATTTGTTTTAACTCTTAATTTAATAGAAAACAATATGAAAAAAATACACATAAATACTCTTGCCTTGAGCCAAATTATCATACAAAAATAAACAAATTTATGCAATTACTTTCTGCATAAAAAATGTTTCTGTATAGGGTATACAAAATACATGCAAAATAATTATGTTGACATGTTGATAAACATCTGATACAAAATTAAAAATAAGGTTCCACATGGCATTAATAACGTGTATGATCACCCTTAGCATCAATAACATCTTGTAGACGCTTTGGAATACTTTCAACCAATTTTTCCAAAAAAGATTTAGGGATATTTTCCCACACATCCATCAAGGCAGATGAAAATGAATGTTTGATTATTCTTTTATCATTCGAAATCTTTTGAACAAAGAAATCCCAAAGGTTTTCAACGGGGTTTAAATCTGGTGAATTTCCTGGTCAATCAAGTACTCTGATTTTCCTTTTTGCCAAGTACTCGGTGTCAAGTTTGGAGGTGTGCGTGGAATCGTTGTCTCTTTGGAATACAAATTGCCGTCTCAGGGGCATCTTTGTGGCATATTGTATTAAATTTTTCTCCAGGATACCTGTGTATTGAACTGCATTCATTGTAGAAGTTATCAGATGTAAATTTCCAGTCCCATTGAAGGAGAAGCAACCCCATATCATCACTGAACGTCCTCCATGCTTAACAGTGGGCTTCAGATTTCTACTCTTTAGTGCTATTCCATTTGGCCTCCACACATAACATCATCTTTTTTTTGGCCAAATAGTTCAAATTTTGATTCATCTGACCAGATAACATTTTTCCAAAACTCCATTGGTTCTCTTATGAACTTTTTGGCAAACTCCAACCTTTATTTCATTTGCTTCATGATCAATCTTGGTTTCTTTTTGGCAATTCGTCCTCTCAATCCAGATTTATGTATTCAGTTTCGAATATTTGGTTGATGGAGTATTCTTACCATCACCAAACACCTCTTTCTTTATTTCTGCAGCTGTTATCCGTGGATTTTTTATAGCTTGCTGCCTTATTTTTCTATCTTCCCTCTCACTTGTCATCCGCTTTCTTCCACGACCTTCCTTGTTTTGGGTTGAATTTGTTTCTTTGTATTTTTCCACCACTCGCCTCACTCCTTCATGAAAAATATTATGTAAACGAGCCACTTTTCTGAATGACTGCAATCTTTCATAGTCTTTCACAACAGCCATTCATTGAACACTTGATAATTCCTTAACAGGAGCCATTTTACAGAATTCAATCAAATCAACACCATGCCAATCTTTTATTCTTTATTAACACACATGTTGATTTGCATAAATCATTTTATTAGTTTGAAATTTAATATTCAAAATAATGTCAACATAATTATTTTGCATGTATTTTGTATACCCTATAAGAAACATTTTTTATGCAGAAAGTAATTGCATAAATTTGTTCATTTTTGCACGATAATTTGACTCAAGGCAAGAGTATTTATGTGTATTTTTTTCATATTTCTTACATATTGTTTTCTATTAAATTAAGAGTGAAAACAAATTTTATGCTTGGTGTCAACTTAATTTTTTTATCCAGCGTAGATTACTATTTGATGTATTTAATAGCGTTCAGGTCCGCTGAGACCTAACACATCGGTCTCTGACCATATGGGTTTCAGCAGGGTATTATTATTGTATTTGAACAAACTAAACTAATAAAATAAAAAATAAAATAAAATAAATATTAAAATATACAGTAAATAATGCAGTGACAAAACATTTTCTGGGGGGGGGGGGGTCATTAAGCTTATTTGTATTTTTATTTATTTTTATAAGAAATTTCGAGATTTTTATTCCCTCCATGTAATAAAAATGCCTGTTAAAATGCCATTTTTTTTAATTCAAGTGTATGGCAGTTGCAAGTTACTTAACATTTAGATAAAGGAGGTCACGATTCAAAAAAAAAAAAAAAAGATTGGGAACCAAGATGATTTTTTAAAATGTCAGTATTTAAAATTACGGATTTTGATTGGCAAAATAGTTGGATTCAAACATTATTCCACTAATATATAAACAGCCAAAACTGTGGACAAAACGACTTGACATTTAGATCGCTCTGGATGCACTGATTGATCGTCCGTTCGTTTATCTGTTGTTTTCCCAACATTCAGTACGCGCCACTGCGTGACGTCATGGATCTTCTCAGCCCGTAGCCGCCAGTGTCGTAAGCGATCCGAGATATTTATTTTAACTGCGTTAATGTTTCGTTTAACGGCAAAATATTTAAACTTCCGAAAAAGAATTAGTTTATAGCTTGCTTATATAGAAGAAACAAGATAAGAGGAAAAGGGTTTTATCAAACCAAGCTTTTATAATGCTTTATTTAGTGGCAACAATAAAGCTTAATTTTGCAACAATAAACAATAGATACATTTAACTCTCGCCATAACGAATTGTCCAATTGTCACAACAATCAATTCGTAGTAATGAATTTGTACCATTAGAACACGAACCAGTGAACCGATTTGAAAAATTTTTTCTTTAACATAAATTGTCATCAATCCTGTGTTGGTGTGCCAAGTTTCAGCTCCCTAGCTTGTCGGGGAGTTGGTTTAATATTCATTACAAGATTTGATCTAAACAAACTAACATTGCAAGGTTAATAAAAACTTTTAAAAAAAGAAGAAGCCGTAATATATTGGGATTGTAAAGTTAAAGCGAAGTTTCTTGAAAAATACACGTGATCTAATTCAAACGTGATTGTGGGGACGTCCGCTAGGTGGTTGGGCATGCGCAGATGGAAATCAGGAATCAAAGGAAACCCCCGGAGTGTAGACTTCGTATTATTAGGCTATGGTGCTACCACTGATGCTGACCCATGGCCACCGCAGCATCCTCTCTCTTTTCACGCTCTCAGTCGTTTCTCTCGCTCCTAAACACAAAGTCACGGGGGGGGGGGGTGCAGGCAATGGTCGGACATAAACGCAAGCGTGGGCCTCGTCTTCAAGAACACAAACGCTAGTGGGCGCGAGTACAGTGGACACAGCCCATCCTCTGGATCCACTGTTTTGAGAGCATATCATGGCACCCACTGATCACCCAAAATACAATGCAAGTGTTTGTTTGCTTTGTGGGACATCGCATTCCTCGAATAGAAGAGATACGACAACCAATGATATGGGAAAGGGAAACTATCAGACTTTTCTGTAGTGTAATTTGCATGCTCTTTATTTTTTAAAAGACTCTTAGGAATAAAATCGTTAGATTTTTCTTTAATAATCTTTTATTAATCTTTAATAAATAAATACAATAAATTTAAATGAAAAAAAAAATACGATTTACAAAATACATGTAAAACCAAAATAAATAAAATTAAATAAAACAAAACGATTACATAAAATTAAAAATTAACGAAGTGAATTAGACAGTCATTACCATAGACGTTCTGCTTACGACGATGAATTTCAGAAACTGAAACTCCTTTACATGTCAAAAAACGAATTACTGCTCTCTGTTCCTGTTTCGTTGACTCCATTTTGTTTGGACGAAGCGATCACTCGCAGAGCTTCGAAGCGCGAGCTATCGTTTTTTCTCACGTGATACAACACTTGCAACCTGTTGTTCAGTTTGCACGTGGGGTTTCGCAATTGTTGAAAACAAAAACTTACGATCCTACAAGTCGTCTTTTTTTTCCCCAACAAATTTTCGTTTTCATTTGTACGACCCTTATATTGAACGTACAGCGGTTAACAGCGCAACAACGCCGATATTTACGACAGATATTAAAGACTAGCTCATTAAAAGGCCAGGAAATAAACGAAAGAGGCCAGAACCTTTGTTTTTAAATTTTTATTTTAATATTTGTAGTAAATAAATATTTAATTGCAATTCATTTTCAAAATTCTTTTAATTCTAATATATTAAAAGAAATAAAAGTGAAACATTTATTAAAGAATAAAATAATATCGATACATTGACTTCAATTTTATCGCTTACAGGTTTAAATAAAATAAAAAATAAAAATAAAATTTTAGTTAACCATCTATAATTTATATTCATATGATGGGATACAGCTTTTTTAAGTGTATTATCAAATTTATTTTTTAAAAATTTAATATGCAATGTAAGTAATTTCAATACGAAATAAAAACTAAAAATATCGATAAACGCTTCACTTAAGACCTGTAAACCAGGAATGATTAATCGCAAAAGCAAACCTTGAAGGCATTGGCCAATTCAAAATTCGTAAACTCCGCCCACTCCATCTTTCCCTGGATGAACTTTAATGTAGTTTTTACACGGAGCATGTACAGAGGGTCATTTCTCCTCAACTTAGCCGATTTTGGATGATTGTCATTTCACGTGAAGCCCCTTCTCCGCCACCGATTATGTCCAATGTGTTTCCCCTGATTCCTGGCAATAGCCCGGCAGCGTAATTTTCATGCTAGCGGACTTCTTTGCAGGATGGCGAGAGGAATTTCGTTCTATACCTCCTTGTACACTTTCAAAAGTACAGCGATGGTTTTGGGGCGATGCCTTCCGAGACCCCTTTTGAGCAGGCCAAAGCCACGAAAGTCCATGGGGGAGGCATCAGGGATAGCAGCGAAGGGTATTGCACGAATGCTGGTCTCTTCTTCCATTTGTGCCATGAAATTCTGTGCTTAGCGCGCAGTATGGCTGGACGCCTTATCTTGATGAACACAAACTTTGTTCCTCTCCTCCCCGTACAACGCCGGGAACTCCTCCGTGTAAAGAGGTTTCAAAATGTTCTCCTGGTAGTAATTTGCATTCACCTTAGCGCTTTTCTCCACTCGACGAAGTTGCAACCGTCCTTTGAGCAGTACCCCGCCACCACCCAATCACCTAGTCTTTCGCGACATTTGCACACCCAATCAGTCCGGCCTTTCGCATCTGCTGGACTGTAGGCAATTGCACGAACCTTACAGTCTTTGAGGTAAACCCACGCTTTATCCAACGCGACAACAAACCACCATTTCTCGCCCTCAAAGTAGCCTTCGTAGAGTTTGCGGGCATTGGTTTTGCGTTCACGGATGTGACATTCATTAAGAACATGAACCCTGGTTTTATGGAACTTGCGCAAGTCTAAGCTGCGTTTAATTGACGCAGATGTTCCTGCCTTCTGGCCATGGCATTCTGTGTTGGAGAGTTTTCCTGT
Source organism: Rhysida immarginata (assembly GCA_023313115.1). Classification (NCBI taxonomy): domain Eukaryota; kingdom Metazoa; phylum Arthropoda; class Chilopoda; order Scolopendromorpha; family Scolopendridae; genus Rhysida; species Rhysida immarginata. The sequence goes on along the minus strand of JAHWFO010046501.1, from coordinate 85,708 downwards.
GCTATCATCTTCCTGATATTTTTGACTGTATCAGATGAATGGCTGGGGTGGGGTCTCTTCCAAGGTAGCTTTTCATGGGTGAACTTGTCGGGAACGCCCGAATGACGTATGTCAACCAGAATGAAGTTAACAGCAGCCTTCGATAACGAAATTTTTTCCGTCTTGCACTGTTGCACGAGCCGCACGGCACTAAATCCCCGCCTTGGAAAGCGCTCGTACGTACCCTCTTCAAAATTCATTAATTTTTCTACTCATGCCGTGAATTTTCTGCACTCGATTCCTGAACAAATATTTATGGAATGCCCACTGATACACCAGCTGATTTAAGTAGATCTCGGGCGAATTCCATTGCCAGGAAGGGGGGGTTCAAAATCGGCTAAGTTTATGAGAAATGGCCCTCCGTAACTACCCTCAAAGATCAAATATCAGCAAAAAAAAAAGCAATTTCGAAAAAAAACCCGTGACTTATGTCGTTTTTGAAATAACCGATTCAATTATATTCGGCCTCTTTAAAAAACTGAAACATAAACTGAACATGAAATTCATTTTTCTCAAAGAATGGGTTTTATGCATACATTTTAAACCAAATGACACAAAATTCAATATCTGGCTTTGGAATTATGTACAAGTTATTATACAAAATTACTTTACAGGGAAAAGCTACCATAAGTAATGCAAATGATGCCGGTAAAGTAAAAGAATAAAAACAGGACAGAAATTCAACATTTGATATATAGCGTAATAATTTCCAAAAAGACTATTTTCAACTTAAACTTTTTTACAGATGACATCTTCAGCTTAAAATATCAATCCAGCACAAACGAAGAACTATCGACCCAGAAAAAGAAAATTTCAAAAATGTTAATATTTAGAGATTTTCCCATACTATCCCCTCCCTAAACTTCTCGTCATTATAGCTCCTAAACTATTAGGTATATTTAACGTTGAAGAATATGATTATATATAAAGATTTTTAAAAATTATTTTTTAACTTTAACAGGTTTTAATATAAACAAAAAAATTATAAGAAAAGATTATAAAACTGACTACATCTGCTATCGTACAAAACTGTTTAAATATAGGAATTTAATACTCAAAATAGTTGAGCCGTTATCAAGAATTATAAAAACCTTCCATCCAGTGCAGCTTATATTAATCTATGGTTTGATTTTAAATGTATATTTCTGTATATAATTTAAACATGTATTTTGTATATATTTTAAAGTGCTGCTCAAGGGTTTTTAGATAATGGGATGGTTTTCATTTTAAAGGTAAATATTGGATATAGGATTTTTATATT